>CAJNDT010000269.1:157500-485000 GCA_905221615.1 Symbiodinium sp. CCMP2592 | reverse complement strand
GGGGGCATTAATACTTAGGTAAACTATACCATCAAGAGGGAACGATGCGGAACAAGTGTGACTATTTTCAGGCCGCCTTAACCATACTGGCGAGTTTACATTCTCGCTGAACGGGACTAGCCACACAACCCTGCATCACATACTCTCACCACGATTGCCTGAAAACGCTGTTGGGTCAACCCTGCAAAAACTCAGAAAGGATACCCGCAACAACTCTTGATGAACCCCCCAAGAGCCTATTGCAAAAAATCTTCCAAAAACAACACCCCCCCCCGGCCATAGTATCCCTTATAATACCCCTTACAGTAATCCTTACAGACCCTTTAAATGGAACCCAATGGAACCCTGAAACAAGACCCCCCCTCTCAACCAAAAGAAAAAGCGAGGCTCAAAAAATCTTTCTAAAACCAACACCCTAAACCCTAAACCCCTAAACCCTAACCCCTAACCCCTAAACCCTAAACCCCTAAACCCCAAACCCCTAAACCCTAAACCCCTAAACCCCTAAACCCCTAACCCCTAAACCCCTAAACCCCTAAACCCCTAACCCCTAACCCCTAAACCCTAAACCCAAACCCCTAAACCCTAAACCCTAAACCCCTAAACCCCTAAACCCTAAACCTCTAAACCCCAAACCCCTAAACCCTAAACCCCTAAACCCCTAAACCCCTAAACCCTAAACCCCTAAACCCCTAAACCCTAAACCCCTAAACCCCTAAACCCTAAACCCTAAACCCCTAAACCCCTAAACCCCTAAACCCCTAAACCCTAAACCCTAAACCCCTAAACCCCTAAAACCCTAAACCCTAAACCCTAAACCCCTAAACCCTAAACCCTAAACCATCCCCCCCCAACCAAAGGAAAAAGCGGAGCTCCTGGAACTTCCAAGAACTCCAGGAGCCCACCACGGCCTCTGGCAGAGAAGAGCAGGGTTTGAGGGGGTTTCTTAGGGTTTCTTAGGGTTTCTTAGGTTTTCTTAGGGCTTCTTAGGGTTTCTTAGGGTTTCTTAGGGTTCCTTTGTCAGGGTACCATAAGGTTTATAGGGTTTAGGGTTTAGTTTTTAGGGTTTAGGGTTTAGGGTTTCTTAGGGTTCCTTTGTAAGGGTACCATAAGGGTTCCTTGAAGTGATCTATAGCAAAGAAGAGCAGGGTTTGAGGGGGGTTCTTTAGGCCCAGACCTTCCAAAATCCCGTAATTAAGGAATGTAGCTTAAATTAGAATAGAATCCCCAGTATGAATTATATTCCTTAATTAAGGGGTTTTGGAAGGTCTGGGGGGTTCCTTTGTCAGGGTACCATAAGGCCATAAGGCTTCCACAAAAGGGATCTGTAGGGTTTAGGGTTGCGAAGAGTAGCTTTTCGTGGGAGTGTTTCCGAACGCAGTTCTTTACGGTTTAGGGCTTTAGGTTCGGGGCTTTCGGGTTTCAGGGTAGAGGGTTTAAGGTGTAGGAGTTTAGGGGTTCAGGGTTTAGGGCTTTACGGGTACGGGCTCTGGGGATTAGGGATAGGGTTTTAGGGTTCAGGCGTTTAGGGCTTTGGGCTTGGGGTTGTAGCATTCTTGAGTTTGGGGTTTGGGAGGGGTTTGGGTTTAGGGTTCCCATGGAGGGCTTGACAAAGGTTTTAGAGAACTTAAGCTGCTTGATGCGGATTTGTGGGGTGTTATCCCCGGTTGTATCTAACGGATCCTTGGTGTTCCGTTTATCCGTTTGGGGTGCCTTTAAGGATTGGGCCTTGAAGGAAAAACTCTCGCCCGTCACACCGGCACCGCCCTGTGTATTTGGGTCGAATGCGGGGGCACTCGATCATCTTACACAGGGTGTGGAGGCGGGCCTTTGACTCCACTACCCCTTATGAAGGAAGGAACCCCTAAATCCCAAATTGCGTAAGATGTACGCCCTTAACCCGAAGCCCTAAATTATGCGGCTTCTTACTGTGGTCTAGAGGGATGCTCCCCATATGGGGTTTCGGAGTTACTGCCTGCCAAAGCAACCCGTCATAAACCTCCTTTAAACATATCAGGACACAACAACCGCATGAAAGTCTTCCAAATCTTATACAACCGTCTGGAACTATAATCCCCGCAAGCTCTAACTGGAAGAAAAAGACGAGATAGCCCGGCATAATGGTGGTTGAAGTCGGTGACGATGCCCTTGAGGAGCCGCGCAGGGGAAGTACCTGTGTCAGCAGTTTGGCGTGTATGCTGGCTTAATTGTCCAGTATCTTAGGGGAACTAAAGGGGTTATAGTACGCCCACTGCAATACATGGGCCCTCATGGTGGTTTTAGAAGTTGCTACGACAAGCCTTCAGGTTTTACGTGCGTTGGATTTGACTCGCTTGAGAGAGGGGCTGACAGGGCGCCGTGTAGATGTCCCGCGAGGGGGATGATACTCCTCCATTGTACAAGAAACACAGACTCCTAGTCTGGATGCCTGTCTGTGCAAGGTGGCACACCGTGTCGACTGTCGGGTTTAGGGTTTAGGGTTTATGGCTTTAGGGGGTTTAGGGGTTTAGGGTTTTCAGGGGTTTCGGGTCAAACTGCTCCTCCTCCTGTGCACAGCAAAGTGCTGCCAGGATATCAGCGTTCAGGGCCAACTGCTTGGAGGGTCGGGGGACTTAGTAAGTAGGTAGCGAGTAGACTTATAAGTACCCTAAAAGGGACCCTAATTGGGGTTATGGCACTTATAAGTCCCTAAAATAACCAGTTACTAAGTCCCCCGACCCTCCAAGTGATGACGGAGGATAATTTAGGGGCCTTAATCATGACAATAAGGTTTTTGGGGCCCATTATACGGTATCTATACTAAGGCACCCCTAAAGTTCTATAGGTAAAAGAAGGCTCCTAGATAAATTGAAGCTTGCCCTCTGCAGCTGGTGGCTGTGGATCCATCTCTTGCTCTTACATTTAAAACTTGTGTGTGGTCGGGGTTCACTGAGAGTAGCATGCAAGCTTGAGCCACAGGGCTAAACCCTACACCCTAAACCTAGTTCATTGTTGGGATAGGATTAAAAATGTACATTTTTATTCCTTACTGGGTTTAAGTACCCATAAAAATGTAAAATGTTACCCAACAGTGACAAAGAAACCCTTTAGGGTTTCGGGCCTATGCTTCAAGGATTGAAGGTCTTAGTACCCCCTGCAGGATGACGAGGCAAACCCTCTGCGAAGTGTTCTACAGGTACCTACGCAGAACCCCCAAAAGCCTTTGACTGTGGAGTAATGGCTTAGAGACCCTGAACCCTAAATTGAAAACCATGATGCCATGAAACCTTGATGTAGACCCGAGGTTTACGCTTCACCCCAAAACCAAGTTCACACCCCCGAGTTCCTTAGCCTGCGCGTTTGTCAGGGTACCAGCCTTCCAACGACCGTAGATCACCTCGATGCTACATCCAGCATCCTGTCCACCAAGTCCTGTTGGCGCCAGCCAAGAATGAGTATGATCCTGCTTGACCCTGAGCGCTGAATCCACTCCCCTGCATCCTTGTCGCCGCCGCTGAGGACTAGACAGCCCCCGCTTTCGCGAAGGCTGTCCTGATCGCCTCTGGCGATGGTCATCAATTCCCAGGAGGGTAGCTTGACGGCACGAATATGGATTGTGTGCTGGCCTCCGTCTGAACCAGACAACCAGGGTAATCTGAGGGGTTCCTGCGGACCAGTTTTTCGGTCCATGCCATGATTGTCTCTTCGACTTTCTGCACTCCCACCTGAATGCTCCCCGCAGTTCGAGGCGATCGCGCGCTCGGTGACACTGAGGGGACTCTTCCAGCCTCGAACAAGAAGCTTGTGACCCCAGCCGTAGTTCCTGCGACTGAGTTCTGCGAAGGATTCTTGATTGAGAACTCTGTGGAGAGGGAAGCTCTCATGATGCTCTTCGCAGCAGAGGTGGCTTTCTGTAGGCCTTTGTGGATACCCTTCTCGGAATTTCCATGTAATGCCCTGGCGGATGTCCCGCCGTACGTCATGAGGATTCCGGCACTGAGTGCCGCCGAGATCGGCACTGTCTGCCCTTTTATCCACTGTGAGATGACAGGGGTTTAGAACTTGGGGCTTAGGGTTTGGGGTTGAGGGTTTTGGGTTTAGGGTTTAGGGTGTAGGGGTTGGGGTTTAGGACTTGGGGTTTAGGGTTTAGGGTTTGGGGTTGAGCCGTAGGGGTAAAGGTGTAGGGTTTACAGTCTTTGTCGGCATGAGTTGGCTTAGGATCTGCGCTTCAGGGTTTAAGGTTTTGAGCTCAGGGTTTCGGGTTTTAGCTCCGGATGTGGGTTTTGGTTCCTTCCGGGTTCTAGAAAATTTAAGCGAGTTGCATTAGCGTTTACAAAATTTCATCGGGATTCAGAATCAACCTTCGGGGGTTGCTCAGGTGTTCCTCTCCTGCGTGTGTTGCCCCTACTTGGAGGTTCTCGGGTATTTTGAAGCGGTCATGCGTCCTCAAGTATGAAAACTAAGCCCGAAACCCCTCCGCGCTGTTAAACCTAAGACCGCAAATGCAACAAGCCTCCAATTCCCCGTCAGTAAGCCGACAAAAACCTTGACTTCAAAACAGCTGAACCCTGAAACCTAAACCCCTGAGCAACCAAAGTTGGGTGCCAACCCTTAAATTCGACGGCGCACTGACCATCTCCCATGTCACCACCCTCGGGACGATGCTTTTTTCTGATTTGACTTTCGTTGATGAGGAATAAACTGTAGGGGCTGAAAAGGAAAGAAGAGAAACGTTTAGGACCTGAGAATCGCAATTTGGCAACTAAGGTTTAATTTGGGGGGAAGTGTTGGGGGGGGCGAGAGGGCTAATATTGCTTGGGGTATATACGAGGTACAGAATATACTGTAATACTTATAGCAATAATGGCTACAGTGTTTTTATTTGTTCCGACACTATATTAGGGTTCGGGTCGGGGTGCGGCAAGGTCCCTCCGCATTCCCCCAGAGAGTATGAAAAGGGGTAGCCTTGCTTTGCCCATTATTCGGTTGCTATTAAGGAGACCCTAAAATAAAACGTGGCATAATAGTGCTTCAGAGAGACCCGGTTTTAGAAACTTTATAGAACCGTACTACAAAGCCTTGCATGCCCTGTAGAACCCTTATAGAAAAAACCCTGAACAAACACATGAGGGTCCTAAGCCCAAGAGCCTAATGCCGAAAAGCAGTGTCCCTTATCGAGAACCCAAAAGCAAACTCTCGCCAATACTACGGGGTTTGTGCGCAGTAAAGTAAACCCTAAAACCAGCCCTGCCGCGTATGTGTTGAAGCTTTCCGCTATCGACCAAGCATAAACTTTTAAACACTGAAAGGCCTAAATCGAACAAACCTTGAACCCTAAAAGCCCAAAACCCTGAACCCTCAAAGCATTAAATCCCAAATCCTAAGAAGCCCTAAACCGCAAATCCTAAACCCCGATACTTGAAGCTTCTGAGGCACTCATACAACCCAAACTATGTAAAGCCCTGAACATGCCTAAATTCCTCCTAAATCCGAGACCCGTAAACCCCTAAACCCTAAACCCTACAGTAGAAGCCAGAAAGTTGGAATATCATTATCGTAACCCCTTTAAGGTAAATTATAGGGGATCCTACCCTGAAACCATATTCCAACTTTCTGGAGTTCCCTTTAAACCCTAACCCCGGAACCAAGACCTTCCAATGATTAGGGAATGTACCTTAAATCACATTGGAGATGCTACTATAAGCTAAGGTATGTTTCTTTAACTAGGGGACATTGACGCCGAAATCTAGACCTTCCAATATCCCATAGTTAAAGAATATAACTTAAATCACATTAGGGATGCTACTATCATCTAAGGCATATTCTTTAATAAGGGGATATAGCGGAAGGTCTGAGAACACCTGGCGGTCGATCGCAATCAAACCTCAAAGCTGGATACGGGATCCCCATCCAATCCTCTAAACGCCGATACCCAGACCTTTCCTTAGGGTTTCTTAGACCTTTGTCAGGGTACCATAAGGGTTCCTTTAAGGGATCTATAGGGTTTAGGGCTTAGGGTTGAGAAGAGTAGGCCCAGACCTTCCAAAATCCCTTAATTAAGGAATATACCTTAATTCATAATAGGATCCCTAATTTAATTTAAGGTATATTCCTTAATTAAGGGGTTTTGGAAGGTCTGGGCCCTCTAAACGCCGATACAAGCCGCCCAAAGAATCTAATGCAGGGGCCTTAATAGTTAGAATAGGGTTTTGGGGCATATTACATTAGAACTACAAAACAAGAACTCCCAAAACCCTATTCTGATTATTAAGGCCCTTATATTAAAACCCTGAAGGGACCAACACCCGAACCAGAAGCTTAAACCCTGCACGCAGAGACTCCAATATCCAGTAATTAAGGAATATACCTTAAAATATAGTGGATCTAATAAGACTTAAGGAAGGGCACCCGGGAACCAGGCCTGTATTCCCCGCGCTCCCAGGTGAAGCCCCACTGCAGCTTGACCAAGTACATGGCGCCAGCACCAGCGCCCTAAGATGATGAGGTCTCAGGGTTCCTTTATTTAAAGGGTACTACAAGGGCTCCTGTAAGGGATCTATAGGTTTTAGTTTAGGGTTTAGGGGTTTAGGTGATAATGTTGGGTTTAGGATTCATTGGCCGTTCCAGAGACCCTGTGAAAAAGTTCTAAGTTACTAGATCCTTCTCCTTCTTCGCCTGAACATTACCCAAAAACCTAAACCCCAAACCCCAAACTCACACCCTAAACCGGAATACGCGCTTCGCTTTAGCGGTTGAAGGGTTCTCCACAAACGTGTTGGGATAAAGGGTAGTGGGGCTGAGGGGTTTCGGGGTTTGGGCTGTAGGGATTTCCAAGATTCAAGCAAACGCTGAGACAAGCATCCTGGTAAAGATCTACAAGGCATCCGAGATTCGCAGGAGAGTGCAATCGTCTCGGTACTGAGCCGCTGTGTTCACCAACCCTTCAGAAAACCACTCCACCCACACGGTCACCCTCAATCCTAAACCCTAAACCCTAAACCCCAACCTAAACCCTAAACCCCAAACCCCAAACCCCAAACCCTGAACCCTAAACCCCAACCTAAACCCAAACCCCAAAACCCCTCCTAAACTTCTGATCCCGGAGTGAGCCCCCCTGAACCCTAAACACCTAAACCCCTGAACCCCTAAACCCCTAGACCCTGAAACCCCAAACCCCGAGACCCCTAAACCCCAAACCCTAAACCCCTAAACCCCTAAACGACTAGACCCCTAGACCCCTACACCCCTAAACCCCTAAACCCCTAGACCCCCCTAGACCCCTGAACCCCAAGACCCCAAAACCCTAAACCAAGACCCACAAACACTTTAACCCGCAAGTCTCAAATGCAAGCTCGCGGTCTGGTTCTATGAAGAAAAAGGGTTTAGGGGTCTAGGGGTTAAGGGGTCTAGGGGTTTAGGGGTTAGGGGAGTTTAGGGGTTTAGAGTTTAGTGGTTTAGAGTTTATGAGTTTAGGGGTTTAGGGTGTAGGGTTCAGGGGTTTAGGGGTTTAGAGTTTAGGTTGCCTGCACTCTGAATGGCGTTGTCCCTTCCGCATTGGCCTCCAGCACGGAGACTGTCCGTTTTGAGCTGCGACAAACACATGGCACCATCTTCCAAGGCCTTGTCCTTGTCCACATTCGTTTCCAACAACAGCCGTACGAACTCTATGCTCTATGACTCTATGCCATCAGTGCTGAGCTGCGACGGAGTACGGCGGCGCAACTATGGTTTGCCTTTTGTTCTTTATTTGCGCAGAAGCCGCACAACCTCCAAATGTCGATTCTGAGCTGCGATGAACATAGGGGTAGCACCATTTTGATTGGCCTTGTCCTTGTCCGCATTGGCCTTCAGCAGAAGCCGCACCACCTCCAAATGTCCACTCTGAGCTGCGATGAACAAAGGGGTGGTGCCATCTTCCAAGGCCTTGTCCCCGTCCGCATTGGCCTCCAGCAGAAGCCGTACAACCTGCGACTGTCCATTCCCTGCTGCGGTGAACAAAGGGGTGGTGCCATCTTCCAAAGCCTTGTCCTTGTCCACATTCGCCTCCAGCAGAAGCCGTACAACCTCCAGCTGTCCGTTATGAGCTGCGATGAACAAAGGGGTGACGCCATTATGTTTGGCCTTGTCCTTTTCGGCATTGGCCTCCAGCAGAAGCCGTACAACCTCCAAGTGACCTTTCTCAGCTGCAATGTACAAAGCGGTGGTGCCATCCTGAATGGCCTTGTCCTTGTCCGCATTGGCCTCCAGCAGAAGCCGTACAACCTGCGACTGTCCATTCTCAGCTGCGATGTACAAAGGGGTGGCGCCATGCTGAGTGGCCTTGTCCTTGTCCGCATTGGCCTCCAGCAGAAGCCGTACAACCTGCGACTGTCCATTCTTAGCTGCGATGAACAAAGGGGTGACGCCATTATGTTTGGCTTTGTCCTTGTCCGCATTGGCCTCCAGCAGAAGCCGTGCAACCTCCAACTGCCCGTTATGAGCTGCGATGAACAAAGGGGTGGCACCATCCTGTTTGGCCTTGTCCTTGTCCGCATTGGCCTCCAGCAGAAGCCGTACAACCTGCGACTGTCCATTCCCTGCTGCGGTGAATAAAGGGGTGGTGCCATCTTCCAAAGCCTTGTCCTTGTCCACATTCGCCTCCAGCAGAAGCCGTACAACCTCCAACTGTCCAGTCGCTGCTGCGACGAGCAAAGGGGTTTCGCCGTCATCGTTGGCCTTGTCCTTGTCCGCATGGGCCTCCAGCAGAAGCCGTACAACCTCCAACTGTCCCGTCGCTGCTGCGACGAGCAAAGGCGTGCAGCCCTCTTCCGATTTCGAGGCCTTATCCTTGTCCGCACTGGCCTCTAGCAACAAAAGGCGTGTCACCTCGAGGTGGCCGTGCTCAGCTGCCACAAACAGTGGGGTTGGATGACCAATACATACTAAGTCTGGATCCTGCGGCCTTTGGAGAAGATTCTCCACCTCTGAGGTCCGGCCGCTTCTGGCAGCATCCCGAAGCGCTGTCACTTGCATGCTAGATGCTGGGCAGAAGTTTAGAAAAACGACCTGAATTTCGCCGGCTCTCAGGGAGTGATCGTCATCTAAAACCGCACCGTCACCCAAATGCAACAGCCTTTGCCTGAACCTTGACAGCCCGCATATGCTGTTCAAGTGCTGCTTCAATGCCCGAACTGGACACACGTCTGCAGGAAGCGTCTCGTGAAAGCTCGCCAGATCAAGGCTAAGGAGTCCTTCACCTGACACTGTCTGAATACGCAGCATGTCTGGCGCTGAGCGGAAGGGACTCAAACGCCCTAAACCCTAAACCCTAAACCCTAAACCCTGAACCCCTAAACGGTGAGGCCCTGGACTGGACTGTCAATCCCCCAAACTTGAAAACATACATTGAAGATGGTTTGTGCTGAGATTCCGCTGGGTTCAGGGTTTAGGGTTTAGGGTTTAGTGCGGAAACTTCCTGGCTCCGACCCTATGGGGACTGCGAGCCAATAGGATTTGGCGATTGGCTGCCAGAAAAAGGGCAAGGTCATGTGGTAGTAGTAGTAGTAGTAGTAGTAGTAGTAGTAGTAGTAGTAGTAGTAGTAGTAGTAGTAGCAGTAGTCGTCGTCGTCGTAGTAGTAGTAGTAGTGGTAGTAGTGGTAGTAGTAGTAGTAGTAGTAGTAGTAGTAGTAGTAGTAGTAGTAGTAGTAGTAGTAGTAGTAGTGGTAGTAGTAGCAGCAGTAGCAGTAGCAGCAGTAGTAGTAGCAGGCGTAGGAGTAGGAGTAGGAGTGGGAGTAACCGTAGGAGTAGGAGTAGGAGTAGGAGTAGCTGTAGCTGTAGAGCTGCAGCAGTCGTAGTCGTCGTCGTAGTCGTAGTAGAAGTCGTAGCAGTAGTAGTAGTAGTAGTAGTAGTAGTAGTAGTAGTAGTAGTAGTAGTAGTAGTAGTAGTAGTAGTAGTAGTAGTAGTAGTAGTAGTAGTGGTATTAGTAGCAGTAGCAGTAGCAGTAGTAGTCGTCGTCGTCGTCGTCGCAGTCGCGGTCGCAGTCGCACTCGCGGTCACGGCTACGGTCGCAGTCGGAGTAGTAGTAGCAGTAGTAGTAGTAGCAGCAGCAGCAGGAGTAGTATTCTCGGAAGCTGTATCTGACGCCGAGTTTTCGTGGCGCTTGGGAAGGGTGTTCTTTGCGGCGTTTTCGGGCTTCCAGGTAGAGCAATTACAAGTCTAGAGTTTGAGCGTTTTGGAGGATTTACAGATGCATGCATTCATCAGGTGGCAATTTTATGGTTCAAGCAACCATCAAAGGGTAAAAGGAGGGACCCCTAATAAGGACCCCTAGGTATATACCCTTAATATAGCCATTATATAATTATATACCCATTATATAGCCCATTAAAGGCTAGGGGTCCCCCTTAAGGGTCCCTCCTATTCCCCTTGGAAACCATGAGGCTGATGATAATGAGTCTGTAATTGTCTGTTCCGTGGCCCTGGGGAAGGGCTGTCATCGGCGTGTACGGTGTTTTCGGCTTCCAGGTAGAGCAATCACGAGGGTAGCAATTTCAGGGTTTTGGTTTTGCAGAAAACCCTAAACCCTAAACCCTAAACCCTATGGTTCGAGCAGCCATGGGTCTGATGGTAATGACGCTGTAGTTGTAGGTACGTCATCATCCCCCCAACCCACCCACCCCCCGTAACACAAGTACGAACAATTACCTGCGAGAGTTTGTCGTGGAATATGCTCAAACCACATGACTAAGATAATCTGGGCTCGAGACTTTTAATCTCATTGCAAAATGCGCTGAAACCACATGCATAAGGCCGCCAAGTGAGGAAAAGAAGAGCATCAGATAAACAATCCTTGCCAGCAGCAGTGGCAGTGGCAGTGGCCGTGGCCGTGGCAGTGGCCGTGGCCGTGGCCGTGGCAGTGGCAGTGGCAGTCGGAGTCGGAGTCGGAGTCGGAGTCGGAGTCGGAGTCGGAGTAGTGGTAGTGGTAGTGGTAGTGGTAGTGGTAGTGGTGGTGGTAGTGGTAGTGGTAGTGGTAGTGGTAGTGGTAGTGGTAGTGGTAGTGGTAGTGGTAGTGGTAGTGGTAGTGGTAGTGGTAGTGGTAGTGGTAGTGGTAGTGTGAGTGTGAGTGGGAGTGGGAGTGGCAGTGGCAGTGGGAGTGGCAGTGGCAGGGAGTGGGAGTGGGAGTGGGAGTGGTAGTCGTAGTCGTAGTCGTAGTCGTAGTCGTAGTCGTAGTCGTAGTGTCGTCGTCGTAGTAGTAGTAGTAGTAGCAGTAACAGTAGCAGTAGTGGTGACGGTAGTAGTCACAGTAATTGTAGCAATGGTAGCAACAGTTGTAATGGTAGTATTAGTAGCAATTTGTGACAGTAATAGTAACAGTAGTAATAGTAGTAACAGTGATACTACTAGTAATACTAGTTGTTGTTTTGCAACAATACTAGTTGCACCAGGAGGAAAAGCTCCACGGCCCCGGCATCTTTCTTGCCGTCGATCAGCCAGCTTGCAGCCTGCTTTCCGCTGATGGTTTAGCAAAGGTTCACGGCATCTCTTTTGAGGGCCCTTTGCCAATTGGACTGAACCTTCGAGCTCAGGGTTTTAGTTTAGATGAATTTAGGGTTCTGAGTTTGGGGTTAGGGCCCTGTAGACTGTATGGTACGGTGCCAGGTTGCAAGGTGTGGGGTCACGGATTCCGGCTTGCACACTGAACCCTACGCCCGAAGCTTTACATAATTCTATATCTACATATAATATGTGTATGTATATATATATATATATATATACATAAAGTGGGTATGTGTATATATATATATATATATGTCGTGTAATCAATCATGTATACCTTGGTTACCTGTTTACTCATCCAACGAAGGCGGAAAGGTTCTTTCCCTTGCGCTGGCGGTCTCCCGTGTCCTTTGCTCTCTTTCTGGTTGCAAACCCTGCAAACTGCAGCATTTGCTCTTGTTTTGCATCAATCTATTGGTGAATTCTAATTTGCAGGGTCCTGTTTTGCCTAAGCTATTGCTTGGAGGATCATGGGACTTAGTAAGTAAGGTTATAAGTACCTTGCCTGGGGTTATAAGTAATTATAAATATAGTTACCTTTTCTACATGCACAATCCCACTTACTAAGTCCCATGATCCTTTAAGTGGTGGATTACGAATTCGAGGCTCCTGTCTTGTGTCAAGTTATTTGGGAACAGCAATTTGCAGGGTCTAGCTTTGCGTCAATCTATTGAAGATTACAGAGACAGACCGTCCCATAACCTGCAGGCCTTGCCCCGCTGGTCCTAGTATGTAAATAGAATAGGGTTTTGGGGGGCTCCTTACTAGAATTCGAGTATAATATACCACCAAGCCCTATTCAAATTATCAAGGCCCCTATACTAAACCCTAAAAGCCCTCATAGTAACCCTTACAGAGCACTCTAGAAGCAACCCTTTAAAGAAATAACGAGGCCTTGCCCCTCTGGTCCTAAACCCTAAACCCTAGCCCTAAACCCTAAACCCTTTAAAAGGAATAACCACGCCTTGCCCCTCTGGTCCGGCCCCACCGCAGGATGCCGGTGGCCCGCCAAAGCTTTGCCAGGGTGCAGGATCTGGTTCGGGTCCTGGCTCCCAGGTTTGGGTGTCCTAGGGTTCCTTTAAAGGGTACTATAAGCGTTCCTCGGTTCCCTAGGGCTCCTTTAAAGGGAACTAAAAGGGTTCCTTTAAGGTTGGGGTTAAGAGTTTAGGGATTTGGAGTTTAGGGTTACGCGTTTAGGGTTCACGGTTTAGGGATTTGGGGTTCAGGGTTTCTATACTGAACTTAGAACCCTAGCAAAAATTATGATTTTAGCTGTTTCTTAGGGATTATAATAACCAAAAATTAAAAATTATTTCTAAGTACCCCTAAGGTTTAAGTTTTGGGGCTCAGGGTTCAGCAGCTTACCGATAGGCCCCATACTAGTTCCTTCTGGGGATTACCTTATAGAACTCTAAACATGAACCCCGAAAAAGAACTACTGTGGGCCCTGTGGGTAGTTCTACAGTTGCACTCCGGACGAACATTATTTTACAGGGCTTCGGCTCCAACTTCGCCCGGGCTTTGTCGACAAACTTTTGGGCCCTGTCCGCGAATTTTGTGGGCCCACGAACTTGTGGGCGTCGTCGGGGAATTCTTGAGCCTTATCCGCGAATATTCAAGCTTTCGAGACTTTCGCGGAGAAGGCAAAAAACTCGCGGAGAAGGCCCAACAATTCGCGGCGGGCAAGGCCCACAATTTTGCCTGGGGCCTGCTCCTCGAATTTTCGGGTCTTGTCTGTGAGTTGCATTATGAGGCTTTGTTTAGAGGGAAAGGTTTAGGGTTCAAGGTGAAGGGTGTAGGGTTAACCCTAAACCCTAAACCCTAAAACCCTAAAACTTAGGTTTAGGGTTTAAGCTTCAGGGCTGGGCATCCTTAAAGGGAAAGCATGTACGCCTTTAAAAGAAGCTTTTAGGGAACCCTTGGAGAACCCCTTAAAGCAACCCTTAATGGCTCCTTTCAGCGCTTTAGGCTTCAGGGTTCTATCTCTAGGGCTAAGTGGTAAAAACATTGTCTATATGTTGGTGAAAGATTCTGGATATCATTCTGGTGAATAATAACACTAGCAACAAGACAAATACTGATAATAATGACAATAATGATACGTAACAATGCTAACAATACTGGTTTAGGGTTTAGGGTGTAGGGTTCAGGGTTTAGGGTTTGCTTTTTGTGTTTTGCTCTAGGCTCTTGGGGTCTTTCGTTCTTTGTTGAAGGGATCTTATCCCCAGGCCTCTAAAAAGACTCTACAGGTACAACCCCGCCAGCCCCTAGGAGATAAGGAAAGCTATCGTCTGAAGCCCATCTTAAGCTGGGCTGTTCAGTGACCAGAGAGAAAAAGTATAAACTTTTATTTCATAATGGGTCCTTTTGAAAAAAGTATTCAAGTATGGTACTAAGCTACAGAACAGTACGTGAAGGATCATGGGACTTAGTAAGTGGGGTTATAAATAAGGCAACTATACTTATAACTACTTATAACCCCAATTAAGGTACTTATAACCTTACTTACTAAGTCCCATGATCCTCCAAGTAGGACTCAGTAATAGTTATACTCATAATATAGATATATTAGGACCTTCATAGTAGCCCTATTATAGACTCTTACTATATAGGGGGCAGTACCTAAAGGATACCATGTTGGGAGGCGCCGCTTTGCAGATCCTGCCGGGAGGTTGGGGAATTTGGAGGCCCCAAAACGTGGGAGGAAGGTAGGTAGGATGAAGGATCCCCTATACAAGGACTCTTACTTGGGGATTGCCCCACCTACCTTCACCTATTTGTTGAGGCCCCTGAGGAATGTGGTGTTGGGTCCTGCGGGTTTAGGCTTCAGCGCGGGACCCAATAGACCTCTACAGAATCCCCTGCCAGGACTCTGCTTGAAAAAGCCCGAAACTTTCTTGCACCCTTAACCCCCAAACCCAGAACCCTAAACTCTTACCTCCAAAGCTCCAAACCTTGAACCTCAAAGCCCTAAACTCTAAACCCCAAGCTCGTACTATAGGGGACTTAATGATTAGAACAGGGTTTTGGGGTAAACTATACCGTGATTATACTGAGCAACCCCCCTGATACTATAGTTAATTTTTTGCGCCCCTATATTAACCCGCAACCCTAAACCCCAAAGCCCAAAACCTCAACCTGTCCTGATTCACCAGCAGTCGGAAGTGCTCGCGGCCTGTAGCAAGCACAAAAACTTACAAACTCGGTTCTTGCTGGGAATTCAAGCTACCATACTCGGGGTCTGGAGTAAATAGTGAGGTTTAGGACTTAGGGTTTGTCTAACAGAATAATAACCTATACTAAGGTTTCTAAGGGTTCTAAGGAAGTCAAGCTACCATACTAAGGTTCTGGGCTTTCTGAGGTTCATGGTTGTCGGAGGGAATCGCAAAACTGGGGGTTAGCTGTTTGGTTCGTAATTAGGAATGGGGGAATGGATTATGAAGGCTAATATCGGGGATTGTATAGGGACTACGATAGGGATCCATGTTCCCCATTCCTCTACAAAGCACCAGACAGTCAAGGAGACCTTCATGTCGTAATTCGCCCGCGCCAGCCCGGTCCAGATCGGATGGTGGGCCAGGCTCAGCTGTTTGCATCGTCGTTTCACGTCCGCTTTACGGGTCGGGCCATGGTGCGGAGGCCGGAATCCCAAAGCACAAAAAGGCCATGCTTTCCCACAGAGGGCGCCTCTGAAACCCACTGGAAAGCTGCTTGAAACCCCGGGCGGAACCCCATGGCTTGTCGAGCTTATGAAGCTCGGATGCCTTGCCATAGGCTTTCTCCACTTTTGCACTCATACTCATAGGTGCAACCTGAAGCCCACACGGGATTTCGCAAAGGCACAACAGCTGGAGGAGGAGTGCTGCTTGTGAAGCCAAGAGAAAGTGGGCAGCGATTTGCTGTCCAGAAAGGGGAGCGGGGGAATTCTCCAAACCTTAAATCCTGAGGGCGCCCTTTTTTCCCTCTTCCTAATATTTCTAAATAATCTTTTTACTAAGGAAACCCCAAAATAGAAAGGGCAAAAGGGTACTACTCAGGAACCTATACAGGTTTTCATCAGTTCTTACAGGGCTAGACTAACCGTCACCTGCCAAGTCACATCTAGGATCCTCTCGGATGTGCTAGTTGTTCTAAACATGTGCCCAAATTAAGCGTAAGGATGTTCTCTCTTTGAAGGGGCCTCCTTCAAAGGAATTGTTCTTGAATTTCCCTAAAACCTAAACCCCAAACCCCGAAACCCTGAACCCACGTCCCAGACGGGTTTGCTGCCCCAAGCCATCCAATACATGCCCTGTGACTTACCTGAATTCCCCTTAGAACCGTAATAAAAATGATATTTTTAATACTCCCCAGTGTTTTATATGAACAAACAGAACAAATAATTCCTAAGGAGACAATAGTTTAGGGTTGGGAGGGTGTTCTGCATCTTGAAGCCTAGGCCTAGGAAAATTGACTCGGTTATCGCCGGCGTCTAGGAGATTGGCCTCAGAGCCTGTGTTGCAGGGTGATGAAGCGTGTTGCTGCAGAATGCCGTCATGTTCTGATCGTCCCATGCCTTCCCCTAGCAGCTCCTAAATCCTGCTCGTATAACTGCAATCAGAAACCAAGTGTCACTTGGGCATTTATGGCCTGCGGACTTATGGCTATGCTTGGGTTTCGATTGCACTGCACTTGTGATTACGTAGTCAATATCCTACACCCTCCACCCCGTGCAAAAAGGCCGCTAAAGAAACACCATTACAAGCCGCTAGCCCAGACGACTCAACTGTAGTCCCATTCCCACCAACTAACGAGTCTGCTATGACGCCGTTACTATGAGCCAAAAACTGTTGAAACCAGTGGTCACTAGGGCCCTCTAGCCCTGAAAAAAACCTGAAAATCTGCGTTGTTGCAATATGGCCGGCCAAAGCAGCACGAAGATACCCAGGTACTCTCGAACCTTCCTAGAACCTCTGAAACTTCAGAAATCTAAATCCAAAACCCCTGGGATCCAAATCCACTGAAAACCCCTAACCAGCGGTTTTGGGGGTTCCCGTGGCTCTTTAGCTCCTTATTTAATAGGGATTATCATCATCCCTGGCTCCTTAGCTCCCATGATATCAATGGTTAGATAAACACAAAATCATTTCGGAAACTCTAAACCCTAAACCCTTATAGATCCCTTTAAGGAACCCTTTAAAGGATCCCTTTATGGTTAGGCTCATAAACCCTAAACCCTAAACCCCTAAAATCCTGTATTCTGGGACCCCGAGGCCCCACGACGTCCCGGCGAGCCTACCTCATTAGTGCGAGGGTTCTTTCCAGCGTTTAGGGTTTAGGGTTTAGGGTTTAGGGTTTAAGGTTTAGGGTTTAGGGTTTAGGGTTTAGGGTTTAGGGTTTAGGGTTTAGGGGTCTATGCAATAATAAAACACTCCGGAACCCAATTTGAGTAATTAAGCTCTGTGTACATATCCCTTGCAGTAACCCTGATAGATCTCTTTCAAGTTTCGCCGAGCCTGTCTCACCCAGCTGGACCACCGTGGAATACTCCCCGAGGATCTCTTTCCTTTGTAGGCAGGACGAAGGCAGGTTTTAGGGTTTAGGTTTTCGGGTTTAGGGTTTAGGTTTTAGGGTTTAGGGTTGAGGTTTTGAGGTTTAGGTGTTATGTTTTTGATAGTTTAGGGCTTAGAAGGAAAAAGGCAGGGCTTTAAAACGGATCTATAATAGGGTTCTATAGCAGGGTTCCCTTAAGGGTTCCCTTTGAGGGTAGGGTTTAGGATTTGGGATACAGGGTTGCTTAGGGTTTAGGAAAAAGGAATCCCAACTTATAGCCGGGGTCCGCAACCCTAAACTGAATACCGCAAACCTGAACAATAATGTAAACCCATCCTTAATGAAGCCCTTTCTCGAAAGGCCTCTGCGGCCCCTACATCCTGAACCAAGACCCCCCTAAAATCCCACACCCTAAAATCAAAACCCACTGCCCAAACCCGTCCATGCCGGAAGCTTCTCAATCCCCAGACCTTGCCAAATCCCTTAATTCAGGAATATCCGTTAAACTATAATAGGGTCTGTAATATGAGTTAAAGTATATTCCTTAATTAAGGGATTTTGGAAGTTCTGGGCATGTCGGAAGCTTCTCAATCCCCAGACCAAGGGATTTTGGAAGTTCTGGGCATGTCGGAAGCTTCTCAATCTTTCGGGATACTGCGCGGAGTGTCTCTTAGCACCGGCTACTTTTGGGGGGCCTGACAAGTCGGATTGAGGGTTCCTTTTGAGGGGGTCTTTCGGGGCTACTATAAGGGCTACTGTAAGGGCTTAGTATAGGAGCCTTCATGATTAGAATAAAGTCCTGGGGCCCACTGTACCATAATTATTAAGAGAAACCCCCAAAATAGAATACGTAGTTATTTAGGCCCGTATATTACAACATCTCAACACCTGGGCTTGGGGTTCTTGCGCCCTCCACTCGCGATGTGTTTTTTTGGTGTACCTGTTGTCCCTGGATTAGCGACTGGTGGCCTCTTGATGGGGTTTAAGGTTCAGAATTTGGGGTATACGGTTTAGGATTTTGGGTTTTGGGTTTAGGGTTTGGATTTAGAGTTTAGGATTTGGGTGTTAAAGTTGAGGGTTACGGGTTTAAGTTTAGGTCTGACCGTTTCGGGCTGCTACCAAAGCGGGTGCTCGTCTCCTGCACCCTCTGCTGAAGCCCTCTCCTGAAGCCTACACCCCAAACCCTAAACTAAACCCTAGACCCCAAACTCTAAACCTTAAACCCCTAAACCCTAAACCCTAAACCCCTAAACCCTAAACCCTAAACCCTAGACCCCAAACTCTAAACCCCTAAACCCCTAAACCCTAAACCCTAAACCCTAGACCCCAAACTCTAAAACTCCAAAGCCCATCTCAAAGCCTTCCGCCGAGCAGCTCCATCTCCCTCATGCCTGTGAAAGCATCCCACGAGCCGGCGATGTAGATCTGCAAGGGACCGTAGGATTTCGGGGTAGGATTTGGGGTGTGGGACCGTAGGATTTGGGATTTGGGACCGTCGGATTTGGGTTTTGGGACTGTAGGATGTGGGGTTTGGGACCGTAGGATTTCGGGTTTGGGACCGTAGGATTTGGGGTTTGGGACTGTAGGGTTTGGGGTTTGGGACCGTAGGACTTGGGGTTTGGGACCGTTGGGGGTTTGGGACCATAGGATTTGGGATTTGGGACCGTAGGATTTGGGATTTGGGACGGTAGAATTTGGGGTTTGGGGGTTTACGGGTTTAGGAGTTGAGGGTTTAGGGTCTCGAGCTTAGGGTTTAGGGCTTAGGGTTTAATGCTTGGGGTAGAGTCTTTAGGGTTAGGGTTTAGGGTTTCGGGTTTAGGGTTTTACAATTTCGAGCCCAACCTTCAATGGACTACAGCCAAACCTCTGAACTTAACAAGCTTCGGCATACTGAACTTGGTACCTTTGCAAAAACACTCATGTAAGCTGTTTCTTAAGGACCAGTAACGAAATTCAAGAACTTGTTCCAAGTACGTGCCCGTAAGTTACATCCAAAGCTGTCGACTGAAAAAGCCCCTGGGTTTAGGGTTTAAAGTTTAAGGTTTAGGGATTCAGGCTTTACTTGGAGGGTCGGGGGACTTAGTAACTGGTTATTTTAGGGACTTATAAGTACCATAACCCCAATTAGGGTCCCTTTTATTTTAGGGTACTTATAAGTCTACTTACTACCTACGTACTTACTAAGTCCCCCGACCCTCCAAGCATAGACCGTGGCCGACACGTGACGCAAGGCATGTGGCCAGTGTTAGTAAGCCTCCCAAAGCCCACATTCCAAGTGTAAAAGGAGGGACCCTTAATAAGGACCCCTAGGTATATACCCATAATATAGCCATTATATACCCAGTATATAGCCCCATTATAGGGACCCAGGGGTCCCCATTAAGGGTCCCTCCTTTTCCCCTTTTGACACATGGGGGATTCGCGCTTCTCGGCTCTATGTCTGTGGGCTGTGTGTCCTTATTTGCCGACCCCGGTCCTCTTCGGGAGCTCTTCTCTAATCAAAAAACATACAAGCGCTCTGTTTAAGAACCCTGATAGATCCCTGAAAGGAACCCTCATAGGAGATTGAGTCAAATACACCCAAATCTTTCTAATCCTCTCGCAGATAACCAAAAAAGCATACAAGCCATATAGACTCAGCCCTAACCCTACAATGCTATGCAAAGTGAATCCCGACGGCGTAGGTTCTGGTTGGGATAGCGGTAGGTGAGGTACCGGGGGCAGCTCGCGGCGAACGCTTGCCACAGAGATGCAGATTCCGCCATTTCGGAGCGTTCTAGTGGAAGTTAGTGGCGTGCACGGCTTCTCTGAGTGGCAGCAGCCAATTCCGCCATGTTGCGCGGCAGTTCTGTTGCAGTACGCCGACGGCGTATGCGCCAAACACTTTCATGACCCTGCACAACAGCTGCCCCTCGTACAAGTTCTGGTTGATCGAGAAGCGCTCCTCCACGGACGCCACATCCAATAACAGCAGGCGACGGAAACTTCCTTCCATCAAGCCGAAGTTGTCTGCCTTCCAATCCCAGACCACGACTTCATTCGCGACTAACTTCCCGATCAAGGACAGTGCAGAGATCCGCAGCCGCCCGTGGCACTGGTGCAACCTGTCTGTCGTCTGTCAGGGGTCCTTCCTAATCCTAAACTCCCCTAGCCGTGACCTAAGACCTTCTAACCCTCTAACCCACTAAACCCTAAAACTAAACTCTGAAACTGCCCCCTTTTAGATCTCTTAAACGAATCGTAATAGCCCCTTAAAGGAACCTTTCCCCCACCCTTGGAGGTCCCCTCAGGGTTTAGGTTTTCAGGTATCCAAAAAAACAGTTGTTTAAGGGTTTGGGGCTTACTTGGCGGATCATGGGACTTAGTAATGCTATAAGTGCCTTAATTGGGGTTATAAGTAAGCAAATAAGTATAGTTGCCTTCTTTATAACCCCACTTACTAAGTACCATGATCCTTTAAGTAGACCCTACACCCTAAACCCCAGAGATCCCCTTAAGGAACCCTATAGATCCCTTTAAGGAACCCCTATAGATCCCTTTAAGGAACCCTAGAGATCCCTTTAAAGGAACCCTATAGACCCCTTTAAGGCACCCTATAGATCCCTTTAAGGAACCCTCTAGATCCCTTTGAAGGAGCCCAGCCGATCTCGCCTGATCGCTGGAGTGGGGTCCTGCAGGCGAGATAGCTACGGGAACAACAGGTGGAAAGCCTGGTCCAGGGTTTAGGGTTTAGGGGTTTTTTTAGGGTTTAGGGTTTTTGTTAGGGTTTAGGGTTTAGGGTTTAGGATTTAGGGTTTAGGATTTAGGCTTTAGGGTTTAGGGTTTAGGATTTAGGGTTTAGGGTTTAGGGTGAAATAACTGTTTTAACGGCGTAATTCGGGTTCAGGGCTTTAGGGCTTTAGGGCTTATGGTTTAGGTTCGGGGTGTTGGGGTTTACGGTGTTTACATGCGTCATTATGTGTGGTGTAGAGTGTGAAGTCTGCAAGAGTTTAGGGTTTAGGACCATTACTGCTGTGGCTTGAAAGCTTCAGATTGCCCTGGCTACTTCCGTTCGTTTAGGGTTTAGGGTTTAGGTTTTAGGGTTTAGGGTTTAGGGCTTAGGATTTCTTCACTACACTGAACGCTAAACCCCAAAATACTGAAACCATGCATCCTAACACTCACTAAAACCTATAGTTGTTGTAAGCCACTGCACACACGCACTGTTGTATATACCCGTCCAAGTGTTTACAAGCAGCGCAATACCATTAGGCAACTACGCACTTTTCCTGTAAGAGCACTTGTGCCACAATGCCGTACACACAACATGCTACTTCACACGTGCACAAATTACACCCCCCTCGCCGAAGCGTCAGTCTGAGGCGCAAACATGCACGGAAGCTTGGTGCTGTGTGGCCTGCCGTAAAGGCGGCTGGATTGTGGCTCGGGGCTCATAGGCTTTCTACTACCGTAAAGCGGAAGATACGGAAGCAGATTAATTCTTTTAGCGCGCAGTTTAAAGTCGCGACATGCATTATAAAATGGCGACGATCCAGCAAGCCTTGAATGATGGCGTGGATACGAGTCGCAAGACATGTGCAGCATGGGACGAATACATCATCCACTGGAGCTGCTGACGAATCCCCTCGAGGTCCAAAGACCTGGTGTCGGAGTTGTCACAAAGTGACTGCCAGATGATGCAAGATGAAATTTTTCTGGTCTTAAGGAAATTCGGCCACCTCTAAGAGGGGCTGTATTTCGGAGTACCGGTTAACGTGACGGAACCACGAAATGTGGGTCAGGTACTTAGTACCATCCCCGGGAACCGGAGGAGCGGCCATAGGGGTGGGATCCTCGCTGGTAGCCGCGATCCCATCCCTGCTCCTGGTAGCGCTGCTGCTCTGCTCTGCGGGCATCAGCTTTGGCTTGCGCGATGCGAGAGCGTTCAGCGTTGCGCTGTCGCTCTTCGTATGCACGGCGTGCAATTCCGACCTGTTCCGCGAATTTCTCACGGAGCCACTCAGTCCAGTCCTCAGCAGAATAGCCGAGTCTTGGATCAACATAGAGTGCCTCTTCTGAGAAAGTAACAATCATCTTCACGATTTTGTGCTGGAGGAAAACATCTACGAATTTACGCAAACTGTATGCCCCTCCCAGCCACATGATGCAAAACGGATCGTCACTCACTGCGGAGATCAGGCCTGCCCTAAGGGCGGCTGGATTGCAGTCGTGCAGGTAGAGCAACCGAGCGATCTCCTGGTTCCGTGGCCCTTCGGAGCTTCCACCATAGGTCCCGACAGCTAGCTGTCGTTGCTCCTTTGAACGGCCATGGTTCGGCAAGGCAGCATGCGTAAGCACGTCCTCGATGGCCAGAAACTCTCGATCGTACCCATTGCCGATGGAACTCATTGTGTAGTCCACATCGTTATCGAACCGGTGTACGATGCTTGTGTAGCCTCCTTTTGTAGCCATCTTGAGCTGCTGCCGGGCTTTGTCCAGCGCCTCTGCGTCAAGCGATGTCGTTCCCCGCTGTGTTGAAGAATCTCTGGTCATTTCATGAATGACCTCCTCCGGTGTAAGCTGGGAACGTGGCTTGCCCGCAGCGGCGGCGGCTGCCTCTTCAGCGAACCAGCGAGCTGAACGCGCTTTCTTGCGTGCGTTCTGCTGAGAAGGCTTCACGATGTGCACGCCACAGCTCAAGCATATCATCTGTCCCACAAGGTGTTGAGTACCGCAGTGAGGACATGCCCTGTGGCGGCCACCCGTAACGGGGGCTGGAGGGAGAGCCAAAGGAGTCGATTCTGGCTGAGGCGGTGCCTGCTCGAACATCGGCTCGATCTTGATCTCCTCCTCCTTTTTCACATCGCCTTCTTCAGGCTCGATCTCGATCTCGACTTCAACGGGATCTTCCGGCTCGAGGAAACGGACACGCTTTCTGGACTCAGTCGGTGCCTCCGGTGGAGAAGCACCCCCCTGGTCCAATGTTGTGGTTTCCTCCGGAAGGAAGTCGGATGCTGTGGCGTCGTTGAGTGCAAGAGGTTCTGGCGATGATGCTGGTGGTGCCACCTCAACCTCAACTTCGACCATAGGCTCGTCTGCTGTTGCAGACGCTGTTGTCTCGACCTCTTCATGGCCACCACTAAGTGGGGCTGAAGGTTCCTCCGGTACATCGGGGAACTGTTCCGGCTCAGCTGCTCCAGGATCGACAATGGGATCCTGGGCAGTTTCCGGGATGATGGTGTCCTCTTCCTCGCTGGACTGTCGCGACCACAGAATGATGCCTTTGATCGTGTCCCTGATGTAGAGCACACAAGATCCTGGCACTGGGTCGCGCGTGAGTATGCCTTCGGAAGTTGTTTCAAACAGGTAGGCATAGCGGTTCACCTCCTGAGTGTCGAGAACAACTTCATAAGGAAGGTTTGCTCGGCTGCCAGCTTTATTCTCAAGCTCGCTCAGCGTGGCCTTCGCGAAGTAGTTGTGAAACTTCCCGCTCCGGTTGAAGCCAGCTGTGAAGCCAGTAGAGAGAATATTGAAAGCTGAATCGTGCGTGGTTCGATGATACAGGCGTGGGGGAAACTCCCCAAGAGCAAGGAATGGCCTGCCTTGATAGGCGGCTGTAGGACCAAGCTCCTCACGCGTCTCGTTCGTGAACCAATGCAGAGCAATCGAGGAATCAGTCACCTGATCTTTGATGCGTTCGCTGTGACCGTGCGACGCACAAATCCACGACGGCCAAATGTCCGTCTCGACGAAGTCAGCACGTGGATCGGTGGGGAGGCCTGCCAAGTTAAACCTCGATTTGTTATCGTAGGCGACTATGGACAAGATACCTCGAGTTCCCAGATCCACACGGTGCTTCTTCCACATGTGCTGAATGAGGTCTTGGATGCGTACCCATTTGCCTCGCCGTGAGCTGAGCTTCACGTTCGACCCTCGGACAGCACCTGTGAGGTAGCGCTCAACATAGGGTTTGAGGCCTAACTCAGGGAGGTGGTCCTTCGGGATCGAATCGGGGAGGATCTGAACGATCTCGCTCCCCTCAGGATCCTCCGGACACACATCTTCATCGACGAAGCCACACATCTCCATCAGGTCCAAGTCGTCTTGGAATTTCACCCCAATGTAGTCGTGTGGGCGAGCCCTTAAAAGGCCGCTGGAAGGGTCCCGGTCCTTCTTGGTCATGCCCTCTTTCGCAGCAGACAGAGTACGGTGTGACTCAGTGCGATAAGGGATGGCCTCGATGACATCGTCAAAGGACACCTCCGGTACGTCGCGAGATGATGCACTGCCAGATAGGCCACCACTACGTGGGGCTGGATCCTTTCGCTCAGCACGGGCACGTGCTTCCGCCTGCTCTTTTGCACGCTTTTGCGCCTGTTCGCGAGCTGTGGCCCATTCCCAATTCAGGACATCCTGAGGTACCTCACGCATTCCAGTGACCGGGAGATCAGGTGGAGGAACATAAGGGGATTCCCATGGGTCAGGGCATTCATTTGCAGCTTCGCGAATCTCGGCCTGCCTTAAAAGGCGGCGGGAGAGCTGGGACCGATACAGCGCCTTGTCGAAGACATACTGCATGGAATATACCCGCGTTCCTTCTGGGTCGAAGGGGAAACGGCGGGCCAGCTCATCCAGCGTCTCTGAGGGCATCTTTGCGAATAAGTGGTCAGCTTGACACACTTTAATCCGCTGCCCGATAACAGAGGCCAAGGCTGCGCGATGCGTAGAGTCCTCGCGGAAGTGGTAGTGGTCGTGCTTTGGGATCTGGCATACGCTTTCTTTGAGCGAAGCGGTGTATAACCCCCTGCTCCTTGCGTATCCGAGGAATTTTCGGATAGCTGTTCTGTATTCCGCTGGCAGCCCATAGTCCAGTGGGTCGGCATCCGAGAGGATTTGTATCGACCCAACTGTTGGCCTGCCCTGAAGGGCGGCTAGACGGCCGATTTCACCGCACACACGTGCGGCAATGTCCGCCCAGATCCCTTCCGCGGCAACGCCTTCAGGACCAATCTGCCAGTGTGGCGTTCCTGGGTCGACGAAGACACCTCTGCGACCGCACAGTTCGTTGCCCATCCACACAACAACGATATCGACCTCGAGATGCAAGGGATTTAACGATTCGTTGATGATCTGCGGCAAGAGCGTGTGAACTGCCTCAACGATCGAGTGGAGGTTGCCTCCCCAAATCGCCTTTTGCCGGACATTCGTGTATTGCTGAAGGATATGACCAGGCCCCGTCAGAGCTTTAAAGTCTTCCGCCATCTCAACGAATGTTCTCGCCCCAGCCTTGAAAATGAGGGTAGAGTCGGAAACAATGATGCAGGCTTTTTCACGGCCACGGCTATCGCCGGGCTGGAAACGCGACAACCCCTCGTCGTTGATCCGTGCCACCTTAGGGAGGGCCTTATAGCCATGATCAACATCTCCCAGACACGTAGACAAAGCGGTTTGCGCGATTGCGCCTGTGTAGAGCTGTTTCACGCTCTCTTCCCAGTCACGGTCTGGGTTGAGTCCGAGCTCGTGTCCGAAGACACCGGCCCACATATGGTAGTGAGCCCACTCCCGCTTGATTGAGTCACCCGATGCGGCAATCGTCGCTGGCGCCGACGGCTTGTTCTCGCCTTCTGCTCGCACTCGGGGATCACTAATCATCTCTGGCGTGCTCTGATGAGCCGCTGCACAGGGGCAGGCAAGCACCTTCCTAAAGTTCGCAAGATTAGCAAGATGTGAAGATGTGAAATCCTCTAAATCATCATGATCTGCGACTTCGTGCTTGTAAGATGCCTTAGCGATCAGATGCTGGTTTCCTGAGCGGAAGCTTTCCTTAGCAAAGTTCGCAAGTGGCAATGCCTGGAGCCCTGCGCACACCAGATATGCGTTTTCAAGTCGTGCAACTTCGGCATTAATTCCGTCGAACATGAATTCGTCGACGGGCCCACACAAGAGAACACAGAAGTTACTGGAAAACAAGTGAGCCAATTCACCAATCTCAACAAGACTCCTTTGTAACCTCCTCAAGTCACCTTTAGAGAGCGATGTCATCACCACCGTGACAAGCGAAAGTGAAGTGATAATGACTGCTCCCCCCTCATCGCGAACAGAAGTGATGAGGCGGGTCAAAGGCAACCATTGTAATGGAGTTTCGTGGCGAACCGCAATCCACCATCGTTCAAGTCCCAGACCCCCCTGATCGGTGCATGCAATTGGCCTCGGCGAAAGCCGGGCTGGAGCAGCGACCGCAGCTGGTTGGGGCAGCCTGAACTTCAATATCTCCAATTGTTCTCTTACTTCATTGCTAATACTACCTACCTGGGAAGAAGTGAAAGCGATCAATCCAAACCGGGTGCCCTTCCAGGGCATCACGCAATGGTGTGACTCGGGGGCAAAGTACAACGGAGAGTGCTTTGTGTTGTGAGTTCCGCCAGTAACAATGCTTCCATTGTCCTTAGTCTGGGTGGCCGGACCTTGTCCCGGCATCCCTTCAACCCACAACAAACCTCCCGAAAAATCCCCGAAACTAATCGCGAAGTTCTCACTTCCCTTAAGGTTCCGTGAATCCGCATGCAACAAGGATTTGGCGTCACGATTCACCGCGATCGAAGTCCACGTGAAATCGCGACGTGCATGTTTGCTGATCCACTCGTTCATGTATCTACACGCCAAAGGGTACCGTTTGGTGATGTTGGTAATCCCTTGCATTCCACTGAACGAAAAGAAACCCCAATTGTGGTAGTACGAATTGTCATTCGTGGTAAGACGAGACTTGCGTCTCTTGCTCACCTTCACTGGAAATTGTGATGCAACTGATTGCAAACCCTCAAAACTAAAATCCTTAGCCTGAAGTAGAACCTCAGCAGTGGCTTCAAGATCTGGCCGGCCATGGCTGGCGGCTGCAATCTGAGGTTTCGCAACCAAATGACTGTCTGAGTCCTTGCCACCTTTGTTGGCAACAGTAGGGCACAGATTGTGGTTGATCAACCTGAGAGCGTGAAGCCACTTAGTCTTCTCGGCGAAGGGTTTCGTAAAGATATCGGCAACCTGTTCGAGCGTATCAACATTGACCATATCGAAATGTTCCACCTCGAACTGCTGCTTCAACCATCCAAAACTGATGTTCTGAGTGCGATCAGTGTGTCGCATCTTTTCACTGTCACCTTTGTGAACGATCGTGATCGTCGCTTGGTTGTCCTCAAGGAACTGAACGCGAAACTTATCACTCAAGCCCACATTCAAACCCTGAAGATTGGCTACCGATCGCCCACCTGGGATTCCCCCGTATCTGATCTCGTCAAGTTCGGGGTCAACTCTTGCTAGAACACCATCGATCTTGATGGGTGGAGGTCTCTTTGGCCTAACCTGATGGTTGGCTGAATTGATCTCAACCTGTTGCCATAGGAACATCCAAAGGCTGAGGCTGGGCAATCCCTGAGCGCGAACACCATGGTTAGCACTGATGACCTCGCTTTCTGTGCTTGACATCGTGATACTGGTCTGCTTCTTGGAAAAGGCATTCAATGGGTAGTAGGTGTTTGGCCCCACGAGATACAGTGCACAGCCCGAGGTTGATTTGCGATCATGTTCCCCAGACCAATCTGCATCACAGAACAGCCAAAGTTTACACTCACTGATGCGATCCCCAATAAATCCCTGCATCCGAACATCAAGTGAAGAGTTGATGTAGCAGACAAGCCTGTGAAGTGCTGCATCGCAGTCCCTGCTCCACTTCGTCACCCTGCTGGCGAGGCTTTGAGTAGCCCGCAGGAGATCCCATCGTGCCATCCTAGCGGCAAATAGGATTTTCATGAGAACCTTGCTAGCAATTGGTTGGAGGCGCCCAGATGGCTCTTCCCCCTCGGTAGGCTTAGCAATTCTGTTCTCTGAAAAAGGAGTTGGAACATTGGTAAGGGACTGCTTCGAGACCTTAGCGAGATCACAGTACCTGTCCACACAAGAAATCAGGAAGTCTTTCATGTCGTATGTCATAACGTTCACGGGCTTATCCATTGAAGGAATAGCGTCTTTGCAAATCGTGTCTGTTCCCTTGAACTTCTGTTCCTTGGCTTCCCTTTTGGCCTCGGCCTTAGATCTAGACGGCTTGCCTTTGGAGGCAGCTAGAGCGTGTCTGATCTTTTCGGCATCGTGACCTGGTAACGGGAACAAGGATCGGCCGGTCCACCACTCCTCGCGCTTAAGGTTGGGGTCAAGGTTGACATCGTGTTCCTCAATCGGACCTTCATCGAAAGCGGTTACCCTGGTTGTTGACAAGTTTGGGAAAACCTCAATGTCCCTGTTGGTGGGAACATACAACCTCTTCCTAGGATACACGTGATGACGAACAACTGCACCAAGCTCGGTGTCGACTTCCCAGAAGTCTTCTCGAACTTGTGGCCTCGGGTCACCCCGGGCTGGAGCAGCCGTCTTCTTGTCGAACACGTATGCAAACGGATGTGCGGACCTGGGAAGTTGTACCTGGGTTTTCTCAAAATGATTACAACCAAAGTACCTACCAAAAGGCTCAGGAGGATCCATGTCGATGACACTCTCAACTGTCGCCCATCCCTTAGCGAGATTCTTAGTTGGCCCAGCCATCTTGAAATCATCAACATAGATGACCAACAGAAGGTCAAGTTCAGCGTGATAGAAAATGGACTGCCAGATCTCGGGCAATACCGGGGTCCACCCTACGGTCTTCAGCTGGTCTTCACAGTGTTTTTCCCAGATTCCGCCAGAATCCGGGTGACCGTAGAGGGCTAACATTAAAGGTACGACTGGATCGGAAAATCCTCGCCATTCCTTAGGCCACCGGTTGCGCGGAAGTCTGACCCAAGTTTCTACCCCTTTAAATAATGCTTGTGTGTAAGCCTGCTTCGCGTCAGCTTGTTGCTTCGAGTACCCTGGCTGGCTACCGAAGACGTCGATGACTTTAGCGGCCTCCATTGAAGCGGGGCTGGATCCGAGTTCAGAGAAGATCGCATGATCGTTGTGTTCATCTGAAACCCGATTCCCCTGGAACACGCTACGTCCCTTCCACTTCCGGTCAGGGTGTCCTTCTGGAAGTTCGTCGCCCTTGATGCTGCAGATTTCGAAGATTCTTCCGAAGTGGGTTTTGATGCCTTTCCTGATTGCTTCAGCGGAAACATCACGAAACTCACGAACCTTCGAATGCAACCAACAAGATTTATCGACTAGCTTCTGCCACTCTTTGTCCATAGCTTGCTTGGCTGCTGGGGTGCGATCAATCTCAGCTTGGTTGACGACCCTGGCTACCAACGCATACTCAAGAGCAGAAAGTTCCCCTAACTTTTCCCAGTAGAGGGTTGCCATCCTGACACGATGAGGCTCGTTCTGACAAGTCATTACGGGCATAGCTGGAGAAGCGTCCCTTTCTGCCTCTGCTCGGGCGGCTTCCTCGCGACGGCATTTAGACTGATACCTTTCGATGTCAGCCTCGCGCTGATTGCGGGACATCATGTGCCACTCCTCGCTAGAGGTGTCTGGGGGTCGCTTCGAGCCCTTCTTGTTTCGAACAAGTCTGATCCCATCCCAATTGTATCCTTCAGGCACAGGTTTACCGTCGGGCATGGTGTAGGGATCATGTCTCTTTGGAGGCAGTTTCGGTTTGGAGCTATCTGACGGCTTGTCAGTTGATGATCCACGGCCATCCCCTTCCGGGGGGCTGGAACCACTACCTGACATACCATCAGCCTCAGGGAGTTTGTCCTCATCAGGAACAGAAATGGGTTCGGAAGCTCTCTGCCTAAGCTTTTCGAGCTCTCCCTCCACGTCTCTGCCCTCTGGGTTCCAAGGATCAAGTTCCTTAGGACCAAAGATGTCATCGATACCACCTGAAGGAGGCAGTGTCGTCTCCTTAGCTGGGAAAACACAGTCTTGGTCCTGAAGCTTGGGTGGATCACCCCCCTGATCCTCGGAAGCCGCGAGAGGAAAAACCATATCCCCTATCGGAAGTTCCATGCGCTTGACCCGAATGATTCTCAGGTCGTCATTGTCAATTGCATCTTGGCTACCCTTTAAGGGAGCTACGAGGTATTCCTGTCTCCAAATGAAGCCAGGTTGAATGTGGTATCCTAAGAAGATACCGTCTTCGGCCTTTGGGTCGAACTTAGATGCATTCGTTATGTTCTCTTTGGGATTGTTCCAATAGAGAACCTTGGCACCAAAAGGAATGAGCTTACCGCTAAACCCTTCACCGAACCTTTCGTCCCATGGGATCTTCGCGGTGTCCATCCTTTTGGACAAGTTTAGAGCCATAGTGTGATGTTGAGCAGCTAAGGGCCAGAGCTTCGTTGGAAGTCCTGCCTGCAGCAAGTTCGCCCGTGTGCCCTCGAGCACAGTTCGAATCTCTCTCTCAACAACAGACTTGCTTTCATCGACGTAAGGTCGTGAGGTGTTGTGACGAACTTTGTATTTTCCAGTAGCATTCTTGAGTTCGGGGGCGTTGTCAGAGTAAATGATACCTGGTTCATCATCTACAGCGAAGTAGTGCAACAGGCAATCATAAACCTCTTCCGACTCCTTCGTACCTGCAGGGTACACATAACGAAAGTTAGTGAACACGTCCTTAACCACAAGAGCAACTTTCTCACCTTCGATCCCAAAATCACGCAAGTCCTTGGTCACAATGTGATCAATCGTCACGTGGTCTCCGAACTTCTTCGAAAAGATAGTGGAGCTCCCCCCTCGCTTTCTGGCATGTGGCGCTAGCATTTTGGCCTTTTGGCATACCTTGCAGAAAGGGTTCTTAGGACGGTGGGTGAATTTGTGCTCCGGGCTATTGGCCTGCAGCTTGAGCTGGGCTGAACGTTTTTCGTCCTTTGGGTCAGCTTCAGCTTCTCTTTCGCTGTCAGGCTCCGGCTCGGGGTCATCAACAGGTCTTTTAAAGATCGTTACACTGAGAATGCAGGCATCAGAGGGGAGCTTGGCTACCCGATTGTCCAACGTCCTTACATCCACGTCTTTTTCGATCTCCTGCCATTTCTTGACATAAGTCCAAGTACTCCGGATGACGTGCTTTGGAAACCTTGTAGCAGGCGTTCTAAAGGTTTTGGGAAAGTGCCCCACGATCATCTGTGGAAAGGAAGGATGCGAAACCCAACCTGGTTTGTTCAAGTACTCCGCCTTTATGCCTAACGGAGCAGCCTCTTTCAGTGCTTTTTCGATCCTGGGGTCGAGGCCACTGCCCGAGGATTCGCCTTCCGGCTCGGATTCTGCTGCATTGGCGTGCCTTATTAGGCCGCTGAACGGGGAAAACCCGATGTTGCCTGGATGACTGGCGAATGAGCCGCTTTCTCATCCTTGGCGGGAACGGCGATTGTACCATCCCCAATTACCGGGACTCGCCCGCGCAGCTTGCAGTAAAGTTTCCGGCCTTCGGGTGTCACGAAGTAAGGCGTCTTCCCTGCGTACCAATGGAAATCGAAACCCTCATCCATGCATCTCCTACCAACAGAGCACACCGGCGGTGTTGAATCTAGCACGTAGCATTCGAGGATTTTGTTGATTTCAGGGACCTCTAGCTTAACGGCTTCATTACCTTTTACCGGCCCGTTGGCGGTGATCAAAGAAACAGGACGTGAGGCAGGTTCAATGGGTACGTCGGGGAAGTGAGTTCTGCAGTCCGACTTGCTGATGAGGTCCTCTTCACTTCCGGTATCCGCTAGGAATTCTAAGCCGGGGACCAGACCTGCACATGACGGACGTGCAAGTCGCTCGCACTCCTCGCAGAGGAAGCCTTCCTCCATGCATTCATACCCGCATCCCGCAGGCGTGTCGTGAATCATGCATTCGATCATGGTGGCAAACTGCTTTGCCCACACAAGAGCCCTTTTCAGATCCTTAGGATTCGAGCGTGGACATGCCTCGACAGTGGGATAGACTTCATCATAAACCCTGGGAAGGTAGGCATGCTTTCTCTGCTTCCCTTCCGGTTCGATGGCAATCATTTCTACGGTGCTGTCGAAACTCACCTTAGGGAGTTCTTGCATGTAGAAGATCGTCTTACCTACCCATGTGCTGCCGGGTCCTTTGGTTGGGGTCTTCCTCCAGTTGTAGATCTTGTTTCCAACAAAAGGGGAGACCGGCAAAACCTGCTCGAGCTTAGCTTGGCTCCTAAGCTTCTTGGGGTTCACAGGACATGAATTGTCAGGAACATACCAATCTGTTCGGTACTTCTTGTGATGACGGATGATTTTGTTGCCGGTGAAGTCTACCTCCCAGTAGTCCTCGTCGTGTGACGCTGCCATAGCGAGCTTTGGCGAGATCTCAAGATCCGCTGTATTTTCGAACGCGATGGCGCATGCGGCCGTCTTTGGGGCCTTGTCACTTGACTTGGCCCGGGGACTTCTCCCTCTGCGCGGAGCAGGAGAGTTGGCCCTGGGTGACCCTGGCTTTGGAGCTGCCGGGGCTGCTTCGGACTTAGGTGCTGGAGCTGAGGGCTTCTCTATGTCCTTATGCTGGAACCGACATTTATCACCCTTGTTGCAGTTGCCTTCTTTCCAGAACTTGCATGTCACGTTGATTTTCTTCTTCGGCTTGTCGCCTTTGGGGGACAATGATCTCTTCTTGTGAAGGAAAGGGCAGTTATTGCCTCGCTTGCAAGTTCCTTTGAGGAAATCGTAGCATACTCCCTTTGGGCTAGGTGTCCTAGGCTTGCTGGGAGACTGTGATCTGCCTTTACTGGGTGATCTTGGCCTTGGGCTCTGCGATCTGCCACGGCCTCCTCTTGAAGAGGGGCTGGAAGTTCGGCCAGGAGACTTTGAGGCAGGGGCACCGTACTTATCTCCGTGAGATCTTGCGATGCGGTCACGGTTCTTGCGTTTGCGCTCTCGGGTCAAAAGATCCTTAAGTGACTTCACAAGAAACTTGTACGTGTGCTGATCCGTGCCCTCTGCTGCCCTGTCGTAAATCTCAAGATCGTACTTTAGTCTCTTGGACTGCCTGAGTTCACGAAGGAAAATGTCTCTTAGGGTCGTTTCGTCCGGTGTGTGGCTGAGTCCAGACATGACAGATTCCCAGTTGCTAATGAACACTGAAAGGTCGTCATTGATTAACCTTACTTTCAGCAGGTCCTCCACGGAGTACAGTGATCCAACCTCCTCGTTCGTCTTGAAGTACTGATCGAAGAGGTAGAGCACCTGTCGTCCTCGTACCGCCCTGAATTTCGCCGCTTCTGTCTCCTTAAAAATGAGGATTTCTCGGGAGAGTTCTCCCCTAGCGACTTTGGTGAGTGCAGCAAGAAGTTTCGTGTCAAGGGTGAGGAATTTCTCGGGGTCTCGAAGGGATTCCTGCGATGCGTCTTTGTCGTAGGCCTTCATCACCCATTTAAACGCCTCATCAGGTGAATCTGATGCTGCCCTGACCGCTTCCCTAGCTGCCGTTTTCCACGAACGATACGACTCTGGACTTGGAAACTCCGGAAGGCTGATAGACTCTGCTTCTTTCACTTTGGGTTTGTCAGCATCGGTTTTGCTCTCACCCCTTATGTTTCTTAGGCTTTGAAGAATTGCCATTTGGGTCTCTAGGAGACCTGTCTTGAAAGCATCCGTCCCTGGCGTGCCGGAATCGGCCGCTGGAGGGGCCGCTGTTCCTGGCGCTGCCTGGGAAGGTCCTGCCTTGGGGATTGAAGATGCTGTTGCAGACGGAATGGACTGAGCATTCAAACCTCCTGGATTCATTGACTCGAACAGACATCTGGCGCCTTGGGGGATAACGTTCGGCATTGAGAACATGGGCGCTTGAGGAGCTTTGGGGACGACAGAAGGACCTGCAGGGGTGCTTGGAGCAGGCACTGGCTGACTCTTTGGAGTAGCTGGATTGTACTGATCCAAGACCTTCTCTAGTGCAGTTTCCGCAGAATCCAACTTGTCCTGAAGCTCTTCATTCTGTTCCCTACATACAGCAAGGGACGCCTCATACTCTTCTTTCTGCCTGTTCCTAAACAACTCAAAGTGTGCTTGGAACTGTTCAACCATGACTTCCTGGGAATTCTCGATGTGCCGTCTCGCCTGTTCTTCGAGGTTCTGTGCAAAGCGTGATTCCGCCAAATGTTGATCCAATGCGTCTGTGATTCGGCTGTTTTGAAGTTCCGCTAACTCTTGACGCAACCTTTGATCTTCATCATAGGAATGCGCTTGACTCAAAGTCATTTCCGACAACAGGAGCCTTTCACGATTTGCCGCCTTGAACTCGCTTTGTGCCAAGGCTGCTTGCAGTTCTGCTACCACTTCAAGGTGGTTTCGTTCTGCTCTGTGCTCCAAGTCGGCTGTGTGAATTGCGGATGCTTCTTGATAGGTCAGCATGTGTTGCCTGTGTCTTGCTTCTGCCTGAGCCTCTAGTTCTCCGACTTCCAGTCTGATCTGGTTAACGTGTACTTCAACACTATACTGTGGTGCGAAGACGTTGAATTGTTGGACTGAGGCTGGTGCCGGGAAAACTAAGCCGGGGGCGCCGCTCCCTGTATGGCCACCCGTGACCGGGGGCTGTAAAGGGTTCACGGTGCTTGTAACTGTATCCATACTTGCAGGAATAAGTTCCGGTTCGCTCATGCGCTGATTGATTGTATTGTAACCAACCAGTTGTGACCAGGCCGTAGGCTATACGGCTGATAACCTATAGTTGTTGTAAGCCACTGCACACACGCACTGTTGTATATACCCGTCCAAGTGTTTACAAGCAGCGCAATACCATTAGGCAACTACGCACTTTTCCTGTAAGAGCACTTGTGCCACAATGCCGTACACACAACATGCTACTTCACACGTGCACAAATTACAAAACCAATCCCAACCCTAGAAGCCTCAAACTCTTGCTAGAGACACGAGAAAAACTCGACACCCTTTAGGACCCTGAACAGCCTTACCCTTGCAACCTTCAAACTAACTCTAACCCGAAACCCTAAACCTTAAACCCTAAACACCTAGGCGCTAAAACCTAAACTCTAGACCCTAAACCCCTAAACCCTAAACCCTAAGCAGCCCTTCTTAGCTCCTGGATTGCCGTAGTGGAAGACACGGTCGTAGAAGAGCTGTCCTCACATCTGGTGATTCTTCGTTGCAGGGTTTCTTAGATGCTGAGTTCATAAGCCCCCAAAAAAATGTACACTTTCAGCTTTACTTCCCAGAAAGTGTAACGTGTATCCGAACCCTACACCCTAAAGCCTAAATCTATTAAGGTTGCGTTTTCGGGCTTTTTCGGCCTTAGGGTCGCTAGCGCTCCGATAAGGTTTAGGCTTTAGGGTCGTGCTTAGTGTTGAGGGGTTTCTAAGGATCCTAGTAAGCTTCTTCGGTTTAGGGTTTAGGGTGGAAGGTTTCAAGGATCCTACCAGGCTTCGTGAAAGGGCTTTTCCACAGCTTCGGGATGTTGTTTAGGGTTTAGGGGTTTAGGGTTCAGGGTTTGGGGTGTTAGGGGTTGGTTTCAGAGTGTTAAGAGCTTCGGCGTTGTCTTCGGTATTCAGGGTGGGGTGTTTTGCAACGGCGGAGGAGCATCGTTTGAGGCTTGTGCGGCCGATCCACTGGTCACTGGCCCAGGTAGCCCTAAACCCTTATAAACCCGAAGCCCTAAACCCGGGTTTTCGATCTCGAAACCTGGTGGATCGCTGTGACATGCCGAAACCAGAACTCCATGTCGTTCGGCCGGAATAGCATATTCGCTCTCGCGCAACTCTTGCAACGCTTGTGCAAGCCTTGGCCGCATCACATCCATCTCGGCTATACTTGGAGGCCCTGTTGACTTAGTAAGTCTACTTAGTATCCCCTAGAAACCCTATTATAATCCCCATAACCCACCTTACTAACCCTACTTACTAAGTCAAAAGGGCCTCCAAGTAAGCTCAGCCTCTTCATCTATCACCTGCGTTGCTTCGGCCTCTTGAATCTCTTCTTCCTTTCGGATCGTCTCCGGGCCTCCTCCCAGAGAACCCAATATCCCTTAATTAAGGACTATACCTTAAATCATATTAGGGGTCCTATTATAATTTAAGGTCTATTCCTTAATGAAGGCCCCTATCCGCCGACCCCTGCGGGCGGCGCCCGTGATATCCCGAGAGGTGTCCGCACCCACACCGCTTCCACCGCCTCCACCGCTCTGTTAAAAGAGTCTTTCACCGCTGTTATAGGTGTTTAAAGAGTATGTAAAGGCTGCCAATGTGTGCCCGGACCTCTCCGCGCCCCCAGTGCCCCCACCGCCCTCACAACCTCCACCACCGCTCTGTTTAAAGAGTCCTTCACCGCTGTATCTGTAGGTGTTTAAAGAGTATATAAGAGTATTTAAAGGCTGCCAATGTGTGCCCAGACCCCTCCGCGCCCACACCGCCCCTACCGCCACCGCCGCCCTTTTAAAAAGTATTTAAAGGCTGCCAATGTGTGCCCGGACCCCCCCGCGCCCCCACCGCCCACACCGCCCCCACCGCCCACACCGCCCTCACCGCCCTCACCACCCCCACCACCTTCATCCCCCTCCACCGCTTTCACCGTTCCCACCGTCTCCACCGCTCTCACCGCCCGCTGTATTTGTAGGTGTTTAAAGAGTAAAAAAAGTATTTAAAGGCTGCCAATGTGTGCCCGGACCCCCCCGCGCCCTCACCGCCCACACCGCCCACACCCACCGCCCTCACCACCCCCACCACCTTCATCCCCCTCCACCGCTTTCACCGTTCCCACCGTCTCCACCGCTCTCACCGCCCGCTGTATTTGTAGGTGTTTAAAGAGTATATAAGAGTATTTAAAGGCTGCCAATGTGTGCCCGGACCCCCCCGCGCCCCCACCGCCCACACCGCCCACACCGCCCCCACTGCCCACAGCGCCCTCACCGCCCTCACCACCCCCACCACCTTCATCCACCGCTTTCCACGTTCGCCCCCACCGCCCACACCGCCCTCACCGTCCTCACCACCCCCACCACCTTCATCCCCCTCCACCGCTTTCACCGTTCTCACCGTCTCCACCGCCCGCTGTATTTGTAGGTGTTTAAAAAAAAAAGAGGATTTAAAGGCTGCCAATGTGTGCCCGGACCCCCCCGCGCCCCCACCGCCCACACCGCCCCCACCGCCCACACCGCCCTCACCACCCCCACCACCTTCATCCCCCTCCACCGCTTTCACCGTTCCCACCGCCCGCTGTATTTGTAGGTGTTTAAAGAGTAAAATAAGTATTTAAAGGCTGCCAATGTGTGCCCGGACCCCCCCGCGCCCTCACCGCCCACACCGCCCACACCGCCCTCACCGCCCTCACCACCCCCACCACCTTCATCCCCCTCCACCGCTTTCACCGTTCCCACCGCCCGCTGTATTTGTAGGTGTTTAAAGAGTAAAATAAGTATTTAAAGGCTGCCAATGTGTGCCCGGACCCCACCGCGCTCCCACCGCCCACACCGCCCACACTACCTTTATTGTCCTCACTGCCCGCCCCGGCCTTGCGATGCGCCGCCGCGCGCGCGCGCGCGCGCGCGCGACTTTTTTGTCGTACCATGTCGTACCATCCCATGGCCACAACTGCACTGGCTCCGTATCTTAAGCATATCGAATACAGCCTTCCGGCTAAACTCGGTTTTGTGCGGATGCCTTTTGCCTCTGAGTCACAAGGTTGCTGAAACATGCGCACACAATGTCCGAGAGCTGAGCACTGCGTCAGTCCGAATACTTCGCCGCATCAGTCATGTGCTCATGCTACTCGTGCCAGTTACAAGACTTGCAGTTGGCTGCTTTCAACACCTGCTGCGTTCCTTGGATAGTCACCTCTCTTCTTTTGGGGTCGGCGGCAGTGGCGGCAGCCCATAATAACTTTTGGGGTGCCGTTTGAAGGCTTTTGGGGGTACGCTGTAGGATTTAAGAATCTCAAGTTAGTTAGACATTGATACAATTGCTCTACCTTTGGGAATTCAGCGATGCCGCCTGTTGCAGCGTTTAGGGTTTAGGGTTTAGACCATACTAGTACCATGACATTACGATAACCATTATTCGCTCGTACAGGTGATTGTCATTTAATCAGCGGCTGGATGGACCAAGTGCACAATGACATATACTGGTAAGCACTGCAGTAATTACTGTCTGGGTGAGCATAACCCTAGCGCTTAACCCTACAACCGCCTAAGCCTAAAACCCAAAACCCTTATGGCAAACCTTATAGTAGTCCGTGCAAGAACCCTTCTGGCAAACTTTATGATAGCCCTTATAGGAACCCATCTAATCATCATACTATGACAACCCGTATAGCAACCCGTATAGCAACTCCTATGGCAATCTTATGATTAACAACCCTTATAGTAACCCTTCTAACTCTAGTAGCCCTTACACCAGCCCTTGCCGTAACCCTTATAGCAACCCTGACAGCAATCCTTAAGGAAAGCTTCTAAACACCCTTGGATTAAACCTTACAGTACACATGAAACACAAAACAAAGACCCAAAGCACCAATGCCCATGAAGCCCAAATCCTAAACCCTGAACTTGAGAGTTCAGGGAGCTGGGTTTACGGTTTCGGGTTTAGGGTTCCGAAACCTAAACCCAAATCTGAACCCCTATCACAGAAGCGCCGAGCGACGGCGCACCACCCACTCGCCCGTGTCGAGGAGCTCGGTGGTCCGACTGCCCCTGAAGAGGGCTCGATCGAGGTCGTTTAAAGGGGTTTAGGGTTTAGGGTTTAGGGATTAGGGTTTAGGGTTTAGGGTTTAAGGATTAGGGTTTAAGGTTTAGGGTTTAGGGTCGTTTAAAGGGTCCCTTAAAACAGCTCTTTGGCCTCGACTGAACCTTAACCTCTAAACCCGAAATCGTGGAGCCAGAACTTAAACCACAAATGCCAGACCTTAACCTCCTGAGTCCGAAACCGCGAGTTCTCGTCATCCTAGCCAGCATCCCTTGACCGTAAACTGACCACTTAAAGGATCATGGGACTTAGTAGGTGGGGATATAAGTAGGGTAACTATGCTTCTAGTTACCTGTAACCCCCAATTAAGGCACTTATAAGTTATAAGTGCCTTAATTGGGGTTATAAGTACTTATAAGTAAAGTACCTATAACCTTACTTACTAAGTCCCATGATCCTCCAAGCACTCTACTGAACCCTTCACTGAGTCAACCCGGCAGTCCTAAATCCCCAAACTCTGACTCCCACATTTTCGCGTTCCTTAGGGTTCCTAAAAGCGATCTATAGGGTTCCTTATAGGGATCTAGAGGGTTTAGGGGTTAAGGTCTACTTGGAGGATCATGGGACTTAGTAAGTAAGATTATAGGTACCTTAATTGGGGTTATAAGTATAGTTATCCTGTTTATAACCCCACTTACTAAGTCCCATGATCCTCTGATGCCATTCGCTTGCCTTGTCCAGCTTTTGCGGCGGTGCATGCAAGACGACAAGTGCATCTTGAGCCAAGCAGCCCGTTTCAGGGTTCCATGTAAGGCAGAAGTGGACCTGGGAGCCCTTCAGCAGTTAACGACCAGCTTTTGTACTCGAGAGTCCGGAAGATCAAGAATCCACAACTTCAAAACTGTTTGCTCGGCGGATGCTTGTTGGGCGTAAGCCGAATAAAGCAGTCCGACAAGATCTTGCGTCAACGCAACAGGGATGACGAGGAGGCGCATCACCGAAGTGATGAGTGACCTGAGTCCTAACCGCCCAAACCCCCAACCTTTGAAGCGCTAAATAGGGTTGAGGGCTTAGGGTTTAGTTTGTAGGGTCTAGGGGTAACACAAGGTTTGAAACCCCAAAGAAACCTTCAAAGCCCAAACAACACCACTGAAGCCCTCAAGCCACCACGTAAACTCTTGATAGGAACCCTTCCAGGATCCCCTAAATGGAGCCTAAACCCTACACTCTAGACCCCTAAACGCCCAAACCCTAGACCCCCAAACCCCAAACCCCTAAACAACCAAAACCCTGAAACCCTAAACCCCTGAACACCTAGGACCTAGGCCCCTGAACCCCAGAAGCCTAAACCCCAAAACCTAAACCCCCTAAACATTTTACTCCCTAAACCCTAAACCCCCAAACCTGAACCCTATAGACCCGTAAAAGAACTCTTGAAATAAGCCTTTAGACACCCAACACAAGATCCTTAAACCCAAAACATAAAACCCTACGAGGAACCCGTATATAATAGATCCCTAAAAGATCATTCAGGCTAGACCCTAAACTCCTACACCCTCTAAAAGCCCCTAAACATCTAGATCCTTAAACCCTAAACCCCTAAACCCTAAAGAACCCGAAAAGGACTCCTCAAAGGAGCGCTTAGAGGATTCCTACACCCCAAACCCTTAAACCCTAAACCCGTAAACCCTAAACCCCTAACCCTAAACCCCTATAGAACCTTAAACCCCTAACCCTAAACCCCTATAGAACCCTAAACCCCTAACCCTGAACCCCTATAGAACCCTAAACCCCTAACCCTAAACCCCTATAGAACCCTAAACCCCTAACCCTGAACCCCTATAGAACCCTAAACCCCTCGCCCTAAACCCCTATCCGTAAAGGGATTCCTTAGATTGAGCCCCCTGAGACCCCGCGAGCCGCCTTACGGCCCGTCCCCAGAGATCGCCCCGCGCATTGGTGCCGCCGAAGCCGAAGGAGGAGACGCCGGAAATGCCTGGCACGTGGGAGGGTTTAGGGTTAAGGGCCGAGTCGGAGTTTAGGGGTTTTGCCCGTGCCTCCTTCAAGGCGATCCACAAGGGTTCCTATTGGGGTTATATGGGTGGTTGTCGAAATTAGGGTCCCTTTTTGGGTGCCCTAAATATTAGGTGCCGTATTATAATCATGACCCAAAAAGGGACCAAAATTTTGACAACCACCCATATGTGTTGGGTTTAAGGATCTTGTGTTGTGTAGCGTTTGGTGATTTTGCGTTCTTTGCTCCTCTCAGGGGTCTGAAGGGGTTCCTTCAAGGTCTATCTAGGGTTTAGGGCTGAGTGGTTTGCGGGGCATAATTAGGGGGATGTGCGTTCTGGGTTTAGGGTTTGAAGAATTTTGTGTTTTGGGTTTGGGGCTTGATTAAAACTTCGGGATTTGTGTTCTGGGTTTAGGGTTCAGAGTGTTGCACTTGGGGTTCAGGATTTGGGTTTGGCCCTGCATGAAATCCTTCACATGGGACGGATTTGATCCTAAACCCCCTAAGCCCCCAGAGACCCCAATATCCCTTAATTCGGGAATCTACCTTAAACCCTTAATTTATGGTTTGAGGTATATTCCTTAACTGAGCTTGGAGGGTCGGGGGACTTAGTAAGTAGGTAGTAAGTAGACTTATAAGTACCCTAAAAGGGACCGTAACTGGGGTTATGGTACTTATAAGTCCTTAAAATAACCAGTTACCAAGTCCCCCGACCCTCCAAGAGGGGTATTGGGATCTCTGGGCCCCAGTGCTTCGGGGCCCCAGGAAAAAACACGGCAGGCGGACCGGACTTGGAGCCGTAGTCGGAGAGCTCATTGGCAAAGTAAACCTTGGAGGGATCCGTAAGGGCTTCTATAAGAGGTTTAGGGTTTAAGGCTTGGGGCTTGAAGATTGGGGCGGTGTGGGGTTTGGGTTTTGGGATTCGGGGTTCAGGGTTTAAAGGGTTGCAGTTTTCAGAGGTTGTGTTCAGGGTTTGGGGTTTAGAGCTTACGGGTTTCGAATTTAAGGCTTTTTAAGGGGTTCTTCATGAAGGTTTCTCTGCTGTCGCGTCGTAGGGGTGCTCTGACGGGCCTAAACCCCAAGCCATAACACCCTGAACCCTACTTGGAGGCCCTGTTGACTTAGTAAGTCTACTTAGTATCCCCTAGAAACCCTATTATAATCCCCATAACCCACCTTACTAACCCTACTTACTAAGTCAAAAGGGCCTCCAAGTAAAGCATACAGGGCTTGGTGCTGTCGGTAGAGTTGAAGGTTGAGGGGAAGGCTAGAGTTCGGTGATATAACTTAAGGGATCCATCAGAGGGCTTCTTATGTGCTTCCTTACCCAGTGGGTCCATGTGTATATGTATATATATATATATATATATATACTTCTATGCTACCATTAAGGAATTTGGTCCAAAAACACCATGCCCATTCCGGTTTGGGGGACCTAATTCCATAGTAGTAGCATGTACGGACCCTGTAGGTTGGCTTTCATGAGGGTTTAGGGCTAAGGCTCCCACTTTCAATAGTAAGCACAGTCATCAGCCTTTAGGGTTTAGGGTTTAGGGTTTAGGGTTTAGGGTTCAGCCCAACCATGGCTTCAGTCCGCCTTGGCAAGGGCCTGCATGCTCGCAGGCGGCGAAGTCCGGGCTGACCAGCCTGATTCGTTAAGGATCAACATCGGGCACACGTGCGCGCTTTCCTGCTGCAGGGCAGGACGTGTGCGGTCTGGAAGATTTGGCTGACATGAAGCGGAGTAAAAGAGTACCTGGTTGTGATCCATTCTCGGGTGCGCTGTGTGTCGATCGGCCCTGTACGGTCAAGATCTAGCGGAGAAAGTTCAGGAAGGCATAGGTGCCAGATTCAGCCCGGTGCTGCATAGACAGCTGATTCTTGTGGAGTCCCCACGCAAGGTGAGGAGCCTCTTGGCAAAGCTTCTCCTTCATGCGAAACTCGATATATTGGGTCCACGCAGCCTCGGGGGGGCCACCTGAGGTGTGACCCGGGGGGTATGCATACACATCCCATCGATTGATTGGAGGAGCCGGACGACGTCGATGATGTCGAGGCATGCCTACATCGCTCTAGCTCGGCACGCGGCCTACACATTTCCAGCCGCGGTCACGGTGCAGCTTGTGACATCGGCCACGTAATGTAGGGGCCGTCATACTTAGAATAGGGTGTTGTATTATACTATACTTGTAAATAAAGATACCCAAAACCCTATTCTAATCACAGGGACCCTTAGGGGGGTAGGGGGACGGAGGTAGGGGACTATACTTCCTTCAATAAGCCTTATTATGTCCTTTTCTGGGTATTAAGGCCCCCTACCCCCCTCCCCTATCCCCCCTAAGGGTCCTTTTAACTAAAGCCACGCCATGTTCTCCAAATCCAACTTGTCATTTGCATCATTGAACCCCTTGACTCCTGAACCCAAAACCCTATAGTAAATCCTAACTGAACCTTAAACATCCCAAACCCCAAGCCCCAAATCGCCGTTGGCAGCGGCTGTATAAGGGGCCTTTCAGCATTCTAGTAAGGCTGATAGGCTGTTGGGAGGAATGTAGAGGTTTGTACGGGTCTTACATCGTTTTGAAAAACTGAGCGGGGGATTCTTTAGGGGCAGGCCCAGGTTTTCAGGTCGACTCTTCGTTCTTGAGCCTTCCCCTTTGAGCCTAAACCCTAAACCCCTAAACCCCTAAACCCTAAACCGTTTAAGGGGAATGGGCTTCACTAGCAACGGTCCCTTCTTCAGGGTACTAACCACTGTTACTACAATACAAACATGTTTCATGTATTTCTGGCCGCGTCTGACAACCAAGCCATACCTTCCACAATGCCCGGCAACCACCCACAAACTTAAGAAGAGGCCTGCATAATTACGCAAATTAAAGCCTTTGGTCTTGGTGGGGTTAAACAAGCAATATACTAGGCAACCTCAGGGAATCTCTATTCATTTAGTACCAGAGGGTCAGGGCGAGCAGCTGGGTAGCCGTTGGTGTCCATGTGAGGGTTCAGATTCCCTCGGCGGCGCGATGTTGGGATTTACAGGTTTTTGTTGTCTTCAAGGTTCAGGATTTGCGGGTTGAGGTTTAGTGTGGTACGGTTTGGGGATCCTCTGCCCGAAGCCCGAAATATCTCAAACAAACCCGGCGGTTGGGAGCTTTGACTTTCGGCCCTCAGCACTAAGCCTAAGCCCGAAATACTGCCCTCTGCTTGAAGGATCATGGGACTTAGTAAGTCGGGTGATAAATATAAGGTAACTATACTTATAACTACTTATAACCCAATAAGGTACTGATAACCTTACTTACTAAGTCCCATGATCCTCCAAGTAGTGTTCGGACTTCTTAGCAGAACCATCCCTCTTAACCATGAGACCCCAAACCCCGGTTGAAATTTTTTGCATGAGGATCAATCAAGCTACATCCCCACCAAGGGGTGCTGTTTGTCATTGAAGGTAGGGTGCTGGGTTTAAGGCTGGTTTAGGGTATGGGTCGCTAAAAGGGACACATGAGGTCAACCATGAGAGCTTGATAGAGATTTAGGGTTTAGGGTTTAGCGTGCTTGGCCGCAAGACCCCTTGGGCTCTTAGTTGAGGAGTGTACATCACACCATGCTAAGGACAACCCCTAAAAGCCCTAAACCCCAAACCCCTCTAGTTATTTCACCTCCTTAGTTCAACCTCTCTAAACCCTAAACCCTCAACCGTAAACCCTAACCCTAACCCCTCTTGTTTAAACTATACTCAATCAGGGTTGTGGTTGCTCGAAGTAGCCCTGCAAGAAACTTGCAAGAGCCTACCATCCCTGTACGCATAGAGGCCTCCGAAACCCGTAAAAAAATCGATGCCTAAACCTCAAATCCCAAAATCAAGCCAAATAACGCCCTGCAGACCATTTCACAAAGCTTTCTGCTGCCCGTGGTGCTGAAGTGGTTGTTAGGCGGGCAAGTGCTGCTGTTCAGCAGATTGATGCACTTCAGGACGCCTCCGCACGGCACTCCATGCTGGCAACACACGCGGAACATTAAACACTAAAACATAAACCATAAACTTACAGCCCCTGAACCGAAGCCCCAAACCCTGATCCCTGGACTCATGATGCTAAACCGCTGTTGGGCCGTTATCAAAATCCTCTACCAAACAAGATGCCTTACCTACAGCCTCTGTAGGGAGCCGGAGTGTTCTCCAGGAGCCGCTTCGAATGTGTGGTGATACCAAATGTCGATTGCTCAAAAATTGGAAAACGATTTTGCGGAGTGTTATACATAAGTATAGAGGGGAAACTTGAGGAAGAATGCCTTTTGAGTGATTCAAAACCTGTATTCCAGAACCCAGGGATTGCCTAAGCCAGTCTACTTGGAGGACCACGAGTCTTAGTCAGTAGGGTTAAAAGTGCTTTAATTGGAGCTATAAACAAATACCGGTCCAAGGGTAAAAGGAGGGACCCTTAATAAGGACCCCTAGGTATATACCCTTCATATAGCTATTTTATACCCATTGTATAGCCCATTACAGGGTAGGGGTCCCCATTAAGGGTCCCTCCTTTTCCCCTTTGAACCATGCAGGTTTGATGAATTACAGGAAGCGTCTCGCAGGTGCAGCTAAGTGCACAGTAGACACTAACGGTAGTACCACCATCCCCAGCTGACACATTCATAGTTAGCCAGATAAGATTGTCCAGAGTCAGCATCTTGCAACAGCACGCCAGTTGCGTGCGTCGGAAGTGTAGGTGGCACTCCGGCTCTGCGGCCGGGAATGTGCCCGGCCGGCCTCTGCTGCGTGGTGACAATGACACTTCAGTTGCATGCACAAGAAGGTTGAGAGGAAGAGACGACATCGCGCTCGAGTCACTCGAGGCTCGGAGCGTTGTCTCGCTGACCAAGTAGACCGTAGAGATACCTTATTTATAACCTTACTTACAAAGCCCCATGATCCTCCAAGTAGGTCTCAAAGAAGCTCCTGCGGATATCCCGATAACTTTGTGTACCCCTAGCCCTCATACTACAGGGAAATCTATTCTCAGAATAGGGTTTTGGTGTACATTTTACAACTTTCAGACGGGACCCCAAAAATTGTAGTGGTAATTATTTAGGCCATCTATTAGACCCTAAATCTGTCTTCACAGGACCCTGAGCTACCTGAAATAGGGGCACGTCTTCAACAGATCCTACGAGCAGCGTTAGGGGAGTAACCTAGGAATAAAATGGGCACCCTCTTTGGTATTGGGTCCTTTATAAGGAACCTAGGACTACAAAAAGGGAATTAGGGCACCACTAGGCATCCTAGGAATAGATTCGGCTTATGTTATGCTTGGAGAATGCTCGTATTGTTGTGGTCTAAACCCTAAACCCTAAACCCCCTAAACCCTAAAGCCCTAAACCCCTAAACCCTAAACCCTAAACCCCCTAAACCCTAAACCCTAAACCCTACACCCCCTAAACCCTAAACCCCTAAACCCTAAACCCTAAACCCTAAAGCCCCCTAAACCCCCCGGCCTTGATATACCCCCAAACCTAATACACCCTGTAATACACCCTAAGCCCTAAACCCTGATATACCCTGCTACCTTAACCCCACGTAACCTACCTTTTTATGGACTTATATAAAGAAATCGTATGAGGGAACCCTAAAAAGGTAGGTTCCTTAGGGTCCAGGTATACCCTAATATAACCTAACATAACCCTAAACCCGAAAACCAAACCCCGAATATACCCTAATAGACCCTAAAAGCAAATCCCTAAACCCCTGCAACCCCTAAACCCCCTCAACCCTAAACCCCCCACCCGAAACCCTAACATCCCTTCATATGGGTGGTTGTACAAATTAGGGTTCCCTTTTGGCTACCCTAAAATATTAGGAGCCGTATTATAACAAGGACCCAAAGAAGCGACTCTAATATTGATACCACCCATATAAAATAATAATAATAATAATAATAATAATAATAATAATAACAACAATAATAATGACAACAACAACAATAATAATAATATTAATAATAATACTAATACTAATACTAATAATACTAATACTAATACTAATAATACTAATACTAATACTAATAATAATAACAACAACAATAATAATAACAATAATAACAATAACAATAATAACAATAATAATAACAATAATAATAACAATAATAACAACAACAACAATAATAACAACAATAATAACAACAATAATAACAGTAACGCAATCACTTCTTCAAAAGCACCCCCCCCGCGCCTGCCATCCCAGCCGAGGCCTCGAGGTGCCCAAGGTTCCTCGGAGCAGAATGGCCCGTAGACTCTGAACCCCTAAACCCTTCGGGGGTTTCGCACTAGGGGTTTGGGGCTTGGGGGTCTATAAGGTTTACTATAAGGGCTACTATATGGGGTTTAGTGGCCCGATCTGCCATAATCATAATAAGGAGCCCCCAAAATAGTATTAAGGAGCCTTGAACCCTAATGAACCCTGGGTTTCGGTTTAGGTTTTAGGGTTTGGGTTTCTAGGGTTTAGGGTTTGGAGTGTTAGGGTTTAGGGTTTAGGGTTTGGGGTTTTAGGGTTTAGGGTTTTAGGGCTTAGGGGTTTTAGGGTACCCAGAGACTCCAATATCCCTTAATTAAGGAATATTCCTTAAATCATATAAGGGGTCCTATTATAATTAAGGTCTATTCCCCAATTAAGGGATATTGGAGTCTCCAGGAACTTTAAGGGTTTTAGGGTTTCGGGGTTTAGGGGTTTCGGGGTTTCGGGGTTTCGGGGTTTACGGGTATAGGGGTTAGGGCTTTGGGGGTTTGGGTTTTAGGGTTGAGGGTTTTGGGGGGGAAGCCTTAAAGGATCCCTTTAAGGGTTCCTTTAAGGGTTCCTTTAAGGGTTCCTTTAAGGTTTAGGGTTGAAATAACGGTTTGCAAGGACTTAGTTTAAGTTACAAAAACAAGGATCTCTCGTAAATAATATGAGTATTAGGGAAGCCTTCCAGATCCCTTTAAGGGATTCCCTAGGGGTTCCTGTACGGGCTTTAGGGATTTAGGGACATAGGGGTTCAAATCTTTAGGGGTTTGGCTCTGCTCTAAAGAGATCTTATAAGGGTTAAGTGTGAATAAGGGTTTAGGGTCCAAGCAAAAGGACAACCCTAGAGGCAACACCTCAAGGATCACTTTAAGGGTTCAGGGTTCATTAGGATTCAAGGCTCCTTAATACTATTTTGGGGGCGCCTTATTATAATTATGGCAGATCGGGCCACTAAACCCTTATAGTAGCCCTTATAGTAAACCTTATAGACCCCCAAGCCCCAAACCCCTAGAGCGAAACCCCCAAGGATTCCTTGAAGGGTGCAGGGCTTATCAGGGTTTACGGTTTAGGGTTAACTTAAACCCTAAACCCTAAACCCTCAGCCACGGTTTAGGGTTGAGGGTTTAGGGTTCGGGCTAACCCTGAACCCTCAGAAAGACATGTGAAGCACGAATGCCCTCTAGAGGCGCGCCTCACCGGGTGACAGTCCCAAAATTACTTGCAATTGGGGCTCTATATTAAGCAATAAAGGCATATGTTAATCATCCCAAATCGATACCTAGCTCAGGTTCAGAATCCCCAAATCCTAAACCTAGTCCCCCGATACCCTGGGAAACAGAACGCTGCACTTTCAGGGCAGACCCCAGACCCACGGAAGGATTTGAAAAATCAATCGGTTTAGGGTTTAGGGTTTAGGGTTTAGGGTTTAGGGTTTAGGGTTTAGGGTTTAGGGCCAATCGTAATGCATACAATGCTAGGATACCTTTGTTTTGGATCCTGGGGGGGTCTGGGACAGTCCGAATCCAAAAGCACCTGGCCAAGTCACGTCTTCGCTGACGTGTTGAGGATGGGAAGGGGCCGATCCTGGCGGTGATGTCAGATGCAGAGGTGTCGGTGCGAAGGATCAGAATTAAAAGCCCTCTTTAGTCTAAGACTCCTTCTTTAGCTTGCCGTCTCTGGGAGATATCAGAACTGCGCAATTGTGCGTACTATACTGAACTTAGAACCCTAGAAAAATTATAACTTTAGCTGTTTCTTAGGGATTATAACAACCAAAAATTGAAAATTATTTGTAAGTAAACCGTAGAGGCTTAGAGGTTTAGGGCACAGGGCGTGGGGTGCACGGGCAAAGATGGCAAGGCTTAGGGCATAGGTTTGGGTTTGGGGTTTAGGGTTTAAGGTTATAGGGTTTAGGGCTTAGGGCATAGGTTTGGGGTTATAGGGTTTAGGGTTTTGGGTTATAGGGTTATAGGATTTAGGGTTTAGGTTGTAGGGTTTAGGGTTTAGGGTTTAGGGTTATAGGGTTTAGGATTTAGGGTTTAGGGTTTAAGGTTATAGGGTTTAGGGTTTAGGATTTAGGGTTTAGGGTTGAGGCTTTAGGATTTAGGGCTTAGGGCTTAGGGTTCGGGTTTAAGGAACCCTCGTTGCTCGCTGTGAAGAAACCTTCGAAGGAGCCAATGAAGGAACCCTATGCATCCCGGCTATAGGTTGAAACACCAATCTCGAGCTTCGCTGACGGTGCCAAGTCCAGCGCTGTCTATCGGCTTAGCCCTAAACCCTAAACCCCTGCCCCCAAAACCCGTAAACCCCTAAGCCCCTAAACCCTAATCCCCTAAACTCTAATAACTAAACCCCAAACCCCCGAACCCTAAACCCTAAACCCCTGAACCCTAAACACCTAAACTCTAAGCCCCTAAACCCCTGAACCCTAAACCCCTAAACCCTAAACCCCTAAACTCTAAACCCCTAAACTCTAAACCCCTAGATTGAAGATTTAGGGTGTGGGGCTTGGTGTCTAGGGCCCAAGTGCCGGGTTGAGGACATCAGTCCTGGTGGAGTTTAGGGGTTTAGGGTTTACGAGTTTAGGGTCTAGGGGTTTAGGGGTTTAGGGTTTAGGGTATACCTCACCCCCAAATCTACCTTTTGAGGGCTCCTTGCTGATCATTTCCTCATATAGGTCCTGTAAAAGGTAGGGTTCTCGCTGGGCCCGGGCAGGGTTGAAGGCTTGGGTGCGACTTCTGGCAGAAAAACGGAAACTAGGATACACAGTAACCTAAGAACAAAAAGGCCTCTCTTTTTGGTATTGGGTAATAAGGAACCTAGGACTACAAAAAGGGAATAAGGGTACTACTGGGCATCCTAGGAAATGACCACTCCAACCTGCTACATCCACGTCGGGCCCAGGGTGCTCTAGTGTACGAAGGATGCACGCATTCCTGGCGGAAACCTAGAAAGCCCCTAAAGAATCGAGTTATCCCTAAACCCTAAAACCTAAACCCTATTTAGAACCGAGGTCGGGGCTCCTTTTTAGTATAACAAGGAACAGTAAGGAAGTATAGCAGTAATTATTTTTACAGCAGCCGTGGCCTGCATGACCATCCGCAGAGCACTGACCTCGATGGGGTCCTGTCATGCATACTTCAAGTGACCTTGACCCTAATATGATGGTATAAAAACGTTTAATACAATAGGAAATAGTATAATATGACATCGTATAACGGAAAATACGGAGACTTCGTACAGTGTTTTGTAAATAGGCTGTAGGGTTTAGGCTTTAGTCGTTGTTGAATAAGGTCAATGTAGAAGCCTCACTTAAACAGCTAGCAGAGGGATCCTCGAAAGAGGTCTAGTAGGGTTCTTCGATTCAGCAGGGCCTTGACAGTTTGAAAACAGGTTTAGGGCTTAGGGGTATAAGACACCTCCAAACAAGGTTTCGGGGTTCAAGGGGTTTGGGGTTCATTGGGGCTTAAGGGGTTTGGGGTTTAAGGGGTGTGGGGTTTACGGTTTGGCGTTTTAGGGGGTTTGGGGCTAGGGTTTTGGATGTAAGAGGTTCGGGGTGTGGTGGGGTTTAGGGTTTAGGCTTTCAGGGGTTTGGGGTTTAGGGTTTAGGGGGTTTGGTGTGAAGGTTTTGGGGTTTACTTGTTTTAGGGTTTAGGGAAGCCCTTAAACTTTCAAACCTTAAACCGGTTTCAGGGTCTCTTCTTAATCTAAACTGTAGAAGGGATTCCCAAGTCCTCAAGCGTGGAAAATGTTTTTTTGGAGGCATCGTGCAGACCCCTGAGTATTGAGCTCCCTTTCTTTGAGGGCCCTGATATTGGTATCCGTATTCCAATATTGCTACACGATCAAGGGACGATTAAGGAAGGGGGCTGAATCCATTCTTCGGATATCTACATTATGGGTGGTGGCGGTAAAGGGATTAGGGATTTTTTGTTTTGGTTTTGGGTGCAACTTTTTGGGAATACTGCCTCGGTTTGGAGTTTAGGGCTTCGTGGCGAGCCGGGTGTTCTTGACTTGTCTTCACCACTTCACCCGGTGAACGCCGAGGGATAATACCTACATGTGTTGCAGCCCAGCCCAAAACAAAGTGTAGAGGAGGGTTTGATGCAGGGTTTATTGCGTGTGTCTCTTGCTGCAGGGATCCCGAAGGGTTTGAACAGTGAACAGAAGTATACCCGTGGACTGCCTATTCAGCCCCCCGTAGTGTCTCGTGTTAGGGAGTTCTTGTAGGGTTCAGGGGTCTAGGGTCTTTCGGCTGTGGGAGCCCGATACCCCTTTATACTGAGTGTCCAGATATCCCAGTGGGCCATAGTAACTGAGTGGGTAACCTTTAACCGCTTGAGGTGCATTCCTACCATAATTCAAAAGATTGACATTTTTTGGGCTGAGGTACTCAGCCACCAGCTTAAGTAAGCTTTTAAGAAATTTCTACGTATTTGCCGTCGAGCTGGAGCTACTATAGTGCTGAAGCCTCAGTAGCTGACACTACACCTTATTGCCTACCATTCTAGAAGGCTCGTTATTACAACTCTACACAACTCTACTATAAGAGGTGTCGACGGCGGCAATGAGATCATGAAAAAAACGATTTACAGCTGAGGGTCTTGTCAACATCTGGCATCGTCTTGTACTTGTGCGGATCTGCGACCTCCACCTGGAAGCTGTCAGCGAGATCGCGGTCCACGGAGGATTCTCGGGAGCATTTGCTGTAGCTGAGCTCGTAGCGAGTCACCTTCTTCTGCTTCTCCAGAAGCATCAGATTCAGCGAAGTAAATGAAACTCGATCAGCGTGCAAATGCGAAAACTTTTGCACAGCCTCTGCCGCCGCCCGCAGGCGGTCCCTCAATTCTTTCACATGTTCATCAATGCTTGCCAACATCACCGCATGTTTCGGCAAAGCTTGCACCAGTGGGGTCCCAGTAATGGCCAACGCACAAACATCATTCTGTCTCAAACATGCCGCAAGGCAATCCCGCAGCTTTGCGACTTCATCCGAGCGCCCGCAAAAAATTTGAAACCGGAACCCATAGATTCCTTCACGGAACCCTTATAGTACCCTTTCAAGGAACCCTAAACCAAACCTAAAAACCCCTAAACTCTAAACCTATAAGGAACCCTTTTAAGTAACCCTCAAAACCTTAAAGCCCTGCACCCAGGTTCTTGCAACTCTAAACCCTAAACGCTAAACCCCTAAACCCTAAACCCCTAAACCCTAAACCCTAAACCCCTAAACCCTAAACCCTAAAACCTAAACCCCTAAACCCTAAACCTAAACCCCTAAACCCCTAAACCCTAAACCCCTAAACCCTAAAGCCTAAAACCTAAACCCCTAAACCCTAAACCTAAACCCCTAAACCCCTAAACCCTAAACTCTAAACCCCTAAACCCCTAAACCCTAAACCCTAAAACCTAAACCCCTAAACCCTAAACCTAAACCCCCAAACCCCTAAACGCCTAAACCCTAAACCCCTAAACCCTAAACCCTAAAACCTAAACCCCTAAACCCTAAACCTAAACCCCTAAACCCCTAAACCCTAAACCCCTAAACCCTAAACCCTAAAACCTAAACCCCTAAACCCTAAACCTAAACCCCTAAACCCCTAAACCCTAAACCCCTAAACCCTAAACCCTAAACCCTAAACCCTAAAACCTAAACCCCTAAACCCTAAACCTAAACCCCTAAACCCTAAACCTAAACCCCTAAACCCTAAACCCCTAAACTCCGAAACCCTAACCCTAAAACCCTCAACCCCTAAACCCCTAAACCCCTAAACCCTAAACCCTAAACCCCTAAACCCTAAACCCTAAACCCTAAACCCCTAAACCCTTAAACCCTAAACCCTAAAACCTAAACCCCTAAACCCCTAAACCCTAAACCCTAAAACCTAAACCCCTAAACCCCTAAACCCCTAAACCCTAAACCCTAAACCCTAAACCCCCCTTGGTTCCAGGTCCCCCGACTCCCAGAGCTGTGCCCGTGCCGTGGCACTCCTGAGCTTCGTCACGGCTTCGTTCAAGTAAGGCTCTTTAAAGGCCTCTTTAAAGGGGTCTAGAGAGTTCCTTAAAAGGCTCCTTACAGGGATCTATAGGGCTCCTAGAAGGGCTCCTTAAAGGGATCTATGGGGTTCCTTAAAGGGATCTAGAGGGTTTAGGGCTTAGGGTCTATGTGGGGGATCATGGGACTTGGCATGTAAGGTTATAAGTGCCTTGATTGGGCTTATAAGTAATTATGAGGTGTAGTTACCTTATTTGTAACATTACTTACTAAGTCTCATGATCCTCCAAGTAGACCCTAAACCCTGAACCCTATAGATCCCTTTACAGAACCCCATGGATCCCTTTGAGGCGCCCCGTAAGGAAACTTTACCTGCTAAAGTCCCATGATCCTCCAAGTAGGAACCTCATGCTGGGATCCTTTAGGCTCTAGGGTTTGGGGTTTGGGTTTAAGGTGTAGGGTTTAGGGAGTAGGGTTTAGGGTTCAGGGTTTAGTGTTTAGGGTTTTGGGTTTGGGATTTAGGGTTTAGGGGTTGGGGCTTTGGGTTTAGGGTGTCACCCTCTCCTCCCGTGTATCCACCGAGCTTCCCTACTGTTAGTAGGGAATGGGGGGAATGGTTATTGGGACTACTCTAGGGGCGTCAGGGACTATCATAGGGATCCAATTCCCCATTCCCTACTAAGAACCAGGCAGCCTAAAGGCCCTAAGGGTTCAATATGGGGGCCTTAATAATTTGAATGGGGCTTGGGTGTTATAATATAATAAGGAACCCCCAAAATAGTGTGGGTAATTACTAAGGCTCCTATAATGCAGAACCCTTATATATCCCTTACAGCAACCCTTATAGACCCCTTTTAAGGGAGCCCTAGGAACCCTGCAGGCAATACTTAAGGCTCCTATATTAATGTTTAGGGCCAAAGCCAAGGCACGGCCACGTTGATCTCCGAGGCCGAAAGCTTCGACTCCAGCATCGAGGTTCTGGCCCACCAGGCTTTAGCTCTCTTACTAGACCCAGGAGTAACCCAGGTAATAAAAAGGGCGCCCCTTTTGGTTTCAAGGGGCTTCTAAGGGAACCTGAACCCTACAAAAAGGGAATAAGGGCCTACTCTGGGTCCTACGGTTGATGATATAAATCCTGCATTACCTTAAAGCCCCTAAACTATGCGGATAATGGTATATTGCCTATTATGGGTAATGCAGGGTTTATATCATCAACAGTAGTTTATGGGTTTAAGAGTTTGGGAGTTTAGGGGTTGAGGGGTTTAGGGGTTAAGTTGTTAGGGTTTAGGGGTTTAGGGTTTAGGGGTTGAGGGGTTTAGGGAGTTAGGGGGTTTAGTGGTTTTAGGGTTTAGGGGATTAGGGGGTTTAGGGCTTGAGGGGAATAGGGTGTTAGGGTTTAGAGCTTTTTGGTTTACGGTTTAGGGCTTTATGAGGGCCCTTCCGAAAGTGTCTTTACGGGGGTCCATTGATGGGCTCCTACACAGGTTGCTTGGGGTTTTAGACTTTTGGGCTTGTGTCCGTTTAGGGTGTAGAATTTCGGAGTCTGGTTTCAGTGTTTATGTGTTTGGGGCTAGAGGTTTCACCTAGCTTCGCATCTTAGGAGTTTGTGTGGGGTGTCCTGAATCTAAGTTTGGCGCAGTCTTCAGTATCTTGCGGTGTTGGCTGTAAGGTTGTTGTAGTAGGGCGCGACAGGGCTACTTGGAGGATCATGGGACTCAGTAAGTACGGTCATAAGTACCTCAGCTGGGGTTATAACTAGTCATATGTACAGTTACCTTATTTGTAACCCCACTTACTAAGTCCCATGATCCTATTTAAGTAGATAGTAGTTCAGGCTGCATCCAGAGGGATCAGGCGACTGGGAGGGTTGGGATGCGCTTCGTATCACCCTCAATTTTACCCCCTATACCCTAAACCATAGACGCATTGTAGTACTCAGAGGCCTATTTATGGTCTACAAATTAAGTTTATCGAACCTCAAAGCAATCGGGCTTCGTAGTCGTAGTAACAGGAGTTTTAGTCGTTCGGGTGCGAGGTGTGCACTTTTAGGATCGCTACTACGCCCGAAACCCTAGACTTAGGGTTTCGGGTTTCAGAGCGTTGGGTTTGGGCGATCCGTTTTGAGGGGTGCAAATGGGGGTTTCGGAAAATTGGGGCTACCTTATTTTGGGGTCCTTATAATGAGGATCCTACTATATTTAGGGTACTATATTAGGGTCCCCCATTTTCGGAAACTCCCAAATGGCACCAGAAACGGGCAAGAAAGCCGCAGTGCCTGGTGGTTCATGGTTCAGGGCCGGGGTGTGGGACGGGCTTCAGACGGCTTCTCCGTAATACGGTTTAGGGTTTAGGGTTTAGGGGTTTAGGATTTAGGGTTTAGGGTTTAGGGTTTAGGATTTAGGGTTTAGGGTTTCGGGTTTAGGATTTAGGGTTTAGGGTCTAGGGTTTAGGGTTTCGAAAGCTGCCACGTGAAGTCTTTTTCCTGCGGCTCAGCGGCGCAGAGGTTGCAGCAGATCCTTCACGGCGCTGCTGTCACCTCCCTCCTCTGAGTTGCCCCAGGTCACTATCGAGCCATCGCTTAGGATGGCAGCAAAGGCTGTGCCTGTCGCCTGAATCTGCTGCACATTCTGCAGCTGCTCCTGTACAGTGCTGCAGTTGCCACCGACGTCGGGATCGCCCCATGTGACGACAGATCCATCCTCTCTGATAGCAGCAAAAGCATTCGCGTTGGCTTGGATGTGCCGGACATCTTTCAACTGCCGTCGCACCTCTTGGCTATCGCCGCCCTCGTTCCTATACTGAAATTGGTACCCTTGCAAAAATTGAAGATGTTTGCGGTATAGCAAACAAATATTTTAAAATTGCTTCCAAGTGCTCCTAAGGCTCGGGTTGCCCCAGGTCACCACGGAGCCATCTGGCAAAAGTGCGGCAAAGGCGCTGTCAGTGGCCTGGACTTCTTCCACCACGGAGAGCTGGTCCTCTACCTCTTCCTGAGCAGTTCTGGGCAGTCCGTTTTGGAATCTCAGAGCCTCTGATCCCTCTAAGACAACATCTACTGGACCCCATACTGAAACTTTCATAAGCCCTAAACCCTAAACCCCTAAACCCTGAAAACCCCAAACCCCGAACCCTCAAAAACCCCAAAACCAGAAACCCTAAACCCTAAACTTAAACCCCAAATCCTAAACCCTGCGGCGAAACCCCCAAACCGCAAACCCTTTTCAAAAGCCTCCTGAGCCCTAAGCCCCAACCCATCCACCCCTCCCACCCCCGCCAACCACTGCACCAAACCAACCCCCCCCACCCAATCGCACACCCTGAACCTCCACAAAAGAATGCCGGGCTTCAATATCAGCCCCACCATCAGGGTCACCCCAAGTCACCTAGGGTTTAGGGGTTTGGGATTTAGGGGTTTAGGCTTTCGGGTTTAGGGGACTAAACACAGCAATCTCACGGATGCAAGACGTGTATGGATTTTACAAATACAAAAAGGGTAGGTTCTGGTAGGTTAAGGTAGGGATCTATATAGGTTTTTGGGTGTTGGAATTCCAGGTCACCACGGAGCCATCTTTGAGGACGGCAACAAAAGCGGTGTCCGAGGATTGGATGCAGCTCACCTCCTTCAACGCCTGGGGAATTTATAATTTCAGAGCGTTTTAGGGGTTGCTTTTAGGAGCTTTAATACTCAGACAGGAGTTTTGGGTATGTCATGGTATACTTATATAGGGACCATACGGGGGGTATTGCTACCAAGACGTTCTGACTGGTGTATTCGGGTGCCCTCGTAGGGTGCACGGTCTTCGTGCCGAGCAGAGTATCAAGAGAGGGTTTTGAGTTTTGAGTTACATTACAGCATAAGTACAAGAAGAACCCCTGTAAAATAGTACGATCCAGTATTCAAGCTTTCCTAAACCCTACCCTACTTAAAGGATCATGGGACTTAGTAAGTGTGGTTTTTATTAGGGTAACTATACCTATAACTACTTATAACCCCAGTTAAGGTACTTATAACCTTACTTACTCAGTCCCATGATCCTCCAAGTAAGCCCTAAACCCTAAACCCTGAACCGCAAACCCCTCTATTTCCGGACTCGTGGTCTTGACTCAAAGGTCCCCCTTCTTTGCGAACTCTTCCAGCGTCCACCTCCTGGACATCGCTGCTGTCGCCCCCGAAGTCCATATCACCCCAGGTCACCACAGTGCCATCCTACGCTGGCTTTAGGGCTTGAAGGTTCAGGCTTTAAGGGTTTTGGCGGTTTGGGCTTCAGGCTTTAGGGTTTAAGATGAGGGTCTTCTTGTTGTCTTGTGGGGTTTCGGGTTTCGGGTTCAGGGGCCTTGGGATGGTTCGGGTCTGCTTAGAAACTCTGAGAACTTAGTGAGTGGAAGAGTGCTTATAAGCAGCACAAACCCTGCAAGGCTAAGTCTAGGGATTTGTTCTAGTCTCAGAATCTTAGGGTTTATGGCTTGTACTAAGCACCAAAAACCTTGTGAGTGTAAGTCTAGCGCGCTACTGGTAACAGAGTTGCCACTGAAGGCTTATATGCCTCTTGGGGTGCTTGTTTGCAGCTTCTTGGCTTCTCGGCTTCGCATCTATTCCCCTGCGGCTTTTGGGTTGTGCAGCTTGTTGCCATCCAGGCGTTTACAGCAGAGGTCTCACCACGTTTGAGCAGTCAGCTCACTTGTCCAGTATCCTAGGGGAACTAGAGGCTAAACTGTTGGTTTACATGGGTGGTTGTCAAAATTAGGGTCCCTTTTCGGGTCCTTAGTTTGGTACGACACCTACGTAATATTTTGGGTGCCCAAAAAGGGACCCGAATTTTGACAACCACCCACATAGGGATTTTAGTACCCCAAACAGTTAAATTCTACCTACACTACCTGACCAGCGGTTTTGGGGGTTCCCTTGGCTCTTTAGCTCCTTATTTAATAGGGATTATCATCATCCCTGGCTCCTTAGCTCCCATGATATCAATGGTTAGCTAATTCTAACGCAGGACTCAAGGATACACAGAGGCCCGGACTGAGCCTCAAGCCCTGGACCCGAGCAAACCCTAAATCCGAGAGCTGCGAGTCTAGTTGGGACTGAGGGGTTTAGGAAACTTAGGGTTTAGGGCTTAGGGTTTAGGGACTGAAGGGTTTAGGAAGTTTAGGGTGTAGCTTGCACTGCTTTTTCTGCGACCAACCTGCCTCGCGGATGGCAGCAAAAGCGCCGCGGTTCGCCTGGATGGCGCGGATGCAAGTCAGATCAGCTTGGACATCGTCGCTGTTCCCGCCGAAGTCGGGATAGCCCTGGGAAGCCGGGAGAGTGTTCGAAACTCTGAAACTAGTTCATTGTTGGGATAGGATTAAATATGTACAGTTGTATTCCTTCTTTTTGTTTAAGTACCCATAAAAATATAAAATGTTAAACCCTGCACCCTAAACCCTAAACCGTTACCCAACTATGACAAAGGAAACGGATTAGGGCTTTCGGCCTTTAGGGCTCTTCAAGGCTTTAGGGCGTTGGGGCGTTAAGGCTTTAGGGCTTCCGGGCTTCATTTAAGCCTTTAGGGCGTTAGGGCTTTCACTTGAGGGCTCTAGGCTGTTGGAAATTCGCGTTTGGGGCTTAGGGTTTGCAGGGATTCCATTCACGCAAATCATGAAAATAACACATGGGCCTGAATAATTGGAATAGCGTTTCGGGGTATATTATACTGCAACTATTGTAAGGAACCCCGCAAAATAGTGTGGGTAATTATCGAAGCCCCTATATGATAGAACCCGATATACTATAGATCCCGTTATATACACCTGTTTGAGCAACCCTTCAAAGGGGAAAAGGAGGGACCCTTAATGGGGACCCCAACCCTATAATGGGCTATATAATGGGTATATAATGGCTATATTAAGGGTATATACCTAGGGGTCCTTATTAAGGGTCCCTCCTGTTACCCTTGGAGCCCCTTAAAGGAAACACTCTAAGCTCAGGCCCGGGCCCAGGACACCACGGAGCCATCGCCCTTCAGCGCTGCGAAGGCCAGTGCAGTGGCCTGGATTTCTTGAACATCCCAAAGTTGGTCCTGCCGCCATTCAGTTCAGGTTTTCAGTGCAGTTGGGTAGAGTTTTTTTTTTAAAGTGTGACGGGCTTTCTCCTTGGGTAGAGTTTAGGATTTGGGGTTTAAGGTTTGATTAGGGCTTACGGTTTAGATGGCTTGGTATGGTTTAGGATTCAGGCCTTTTGTGCGCTTAAAGGGACCTTCCCTTTTTGACTGCATAAGGGATGATTACTGAATTATGATTACTATTCTTACTGCTAATCTTTGTACTATCATTATTATTGGAGCTGGTCCTGCTGGTCTTTGCCATGAAGGAGTATGGAACTGCAGGTTTAGTTGAGGGCTTAGAGTTTAGGGCTTGGGGTTCAGTGCTATGAGTAGGAACCGATAGGATAAGGATGTTTGAATGCTTTCCGTCGGCCTTTCTCTGGTGCTTGCTGCTTTTTACATGATTTTAGAGCTGGCCTTCCCTAGAAATTGCAGTCCTGAAGGAAGCCACAAAACTCCATAGGGATTTGGGTTCCTTAAGGGATTCCTATAAGGGTCCTTCTGTTGGAGTGCCTTTACAGGGCGAGGTTTTCGGGCTTGGGGTTTTGCAACGCTTCTTTACGAGTTTCGATCAGTGGCTTTGGCTAATCCTAGTAGAACAAATGGTGCGAGGGCTAAAGGTTCCGGATTGTAGGTTATTGATTTCCATTTCGCCATCAGTTTGCAGCTTGCTGGGTTGTTAGATCCAGGGCTTACCGGCTGTTTAACAGCTTTACAAAGCCGTCATAGTATTGGTAATCTTCATCGGGTCAACAAGGGATTCATTTAAAGCTCCTCTTGGCAAGCTTCCACGAAGTCATAAATCAACCTAGTAACCCCTAGAACTCCCAAAATCGTCCCCGTCGCCCATTTTCCTCACCCTACTTACCAAGCCAAAAGTGCCTAAAGCGAGTACAACACCCGATGAAACCATCTATAATCCTAAACCCTAAACCCTATATATATATATATATATATATATATTTATTTATTTGTTTATTTGCTTATATAACATAACCGCATGTAACACTAAACTCTGCTAACCCTATAGAACCCTAAACCCTCAAGTCGCAAGGCATCAAGCTGGCTCAAAGGAACCGCTCAAGGAGCGGGTGCCGGATCGATGGCTCGGAAGGCCCAAGCCTTTAAAGGGGTCCTAAAAGGGATCTATAGGGGTTCCTTAAAGGGATCTATAGGGTTTAGGGTTTAGGGGTTACTTGGAGGCCCTTTTGACTTAGTAAGTAGGGTTAGTAAGGTGGGTTATGGGGATTATAATGGGGCTTCTAGGGGATACTAAGTAGACTTACTAAGTCAAAAGGGCCTCCAAGTAGGGGCCTTGAGAATTAGGGTCTAGGGGTTTAGGGGTTTCGGGTTTAGGGGCCTTGAGAATTAGAACAAGGTTTGGGAGGGGTCTACCATACGACAGTTATAACCAGGAACCTCCGGAAATACCCTTGTAAAATAGAACCACCAATTAAAACAAAGAGCCGCCAAACTATACAACTATGATACTTGGAGGCCCTTTTGACTTAGTAAGTCTACTTAGTATCCCCTAGAAGCCCCATTATAATCCCCATAACCCACCTTACTAACCCTAGTTACTAAGTCAAAAGGGCCTCCAAGTAGGGAGCCCCCAAAGGCCCCCCAAACTATACAATTGTAATCAGGAGCCCCAAACTACCATACAATTAGGGTTTAGGGTTTAGGGTTTAGGGTTTAAACCGAATCATGGAACTCCAAACCTAGTTCATTCTTGGGATAGGATTAAACATGTACATGTTTACTGCTTATTGGGTTTAAGTACCCATGAAAAAGTAAAAATGTTACCCAACTATGACAAAGAAACCAGCATTAAACCCAAACCCTCTCTTCTTCAACAACCGGGCCCCAAAAAGTTCAAACTTTCCAAGATAGAGCAAATATGTAAGGCCAAAAAGTTTAAAGTTCCCCTGTTCCCTATCTAAGAACCCCAAACTCTCCTGCACCGGGTCGGAGTTCCCACCAAAGTCCGGGTGGCCCCAGGTGACCTTTGCAGAAGCCACCGCCCAGATACCCCTTAATTAAGGAATATAGGTTAAATCATAATATGAAGCCCTGTATAATTTAAGCCATATTCCGTAATTAAGGGGTATTGGGCTCTCTGGGTGGGGTCTAGGTTTAGGGTTTAGGGTCTAGGCCGAGGGCCTTGGGATTAAACTTACAAGCAAGAAGGGGCTTTTAGAGTTTGGATCTGCCCTAAACCCTAAACCCGAGGCCCTAAACCCCAAACCTCAAACCCTAAACCCTAAACCTTAAGCCCTGAACCCCAACCAACCCTAAACCCTGAACCTTAAGCCCTAAACCCCAACCAACCCTGAACCCCAAAACATGGATCCTAATTAACCCTAATCCCTAAGCCCTAAACCCTGAACCATAAACCCTGGATCCTATGAGGCCTCGACCGGAGTTTCCGAAAAAAGGGGGTACCTCATTTTGGGAGTCCGTACTTGTAATAAGGATCCTACTATATTTGGGGTATTATATTAGGGTCCCCGATTTTCGGAAACTCCCAAATCTCGCGCTCAAACCCTAAAACCCTTAAACCCTAAACCCTTAAACCCAAACCCCCCATAAAAAATCCTAGAAAGCCTCGACCCGAAAAATCTCGCGCCCGAGAGGCCACGGACCCATCGCCGCGCAGAGCCGCGAAGGACATGGCCGCGCCCTGGATCTGACGGACGTCCTGGAGGTGGTCCTGCAAAAGGGCTCCTTTAAGGGCTCTTTTAAGGGGTCTTAGAGTTTAGGGATCATAAGGATCTTAGGGACCTTAGGGATCTTAGCGCTTTAGGGGCCGGAGCTGGCCCAGCAAGGGGTTTTAGGGTTTAGGGCTTAGGGTTTGAGGGTTAAGATGTAGGGGCTCCCTCTAAGGGGTCTTAAGGCTTCCTTTAAGGCAATAGTAGAGGTTTGGACGTCCTGGAGCGGGCCAAAGAAGCACATAAGCATAAGCATTTTATAGGGATCCCTACATAATGGGCTTCATTATATGGGATATCCCTATCCTAATTTTTGACGTTTTGGGGTTTTAGGGAATAGGGTTCCTTTAAAGGGATCCTTAAAGGCTTCTATAAGGGATCTATAGTGAGCTGGTCCTGTAAGGGCTTCTAGGGATTTAGGGTCCTAGGTAGTGGTATAGGGGATACCTTCCCAAATCGCAATCTAGGATGCCCAGTAACCTAGGAATAAACAGGGCTCCTTTTTGGTATTGGGTAGCTTTGTAAGGAACCTCGGACCACAAAAAGGGAATAAGGGTAGTACTGGAGGTCCTGGAGCTGGTCCTGCTAGGGGTTTTAGGGTTTCCTTTAAGGGGTCTTAAAGCTTTCTTTAAGGGTTGAAATAAGGGATCTATAAGGGAATAGTAGAGGTATTAGGGTTTAGGGTTTAGTGGTTAGGGATATAGGGTTTAGGGTTTGAGGGTAAAGGATTTAGGGTTTAGTGGTTAGGGTTTTAGGGTTTAAGGGGTAGTTGATTTCAAGGGTTTAGGATTCAAGGCCTCGGTTTCAGGGTTCAGGGTTCTGTGGCAAGTACCAGGGTAGAATAGGGTTCCAAGAAGGGTTCCTTTCACTCAAAGGCGTCTACAAGGGTTCGATTGTAGACATCCTTTTACAAGGCTTTGCACAGCGGTCTTAATAGTTAGAACAAGAACTTAGCATATGTTCCACAATGTTTTGACTAGACGCCCAAGAACATTATTTCAGCTTCTGTATTCGGAACTCCTGGTTAATCCTAACCCAGGGACCTTCTAACCCCTAGGTCAAGCCCTGAACGCTCAAAGCCCCTTGGTCAAACAAAAACATGCGCATACATATACAGCCCCATGGGGGGAGTATTGCGCCGTTGAAAGGACGCCTGAAGTTGGAATCTACTGCGCCTGCCACATGAAACAAGCATTCGGGTTGTAAAAGTAAACCCCATGTTTTTTTTTGCGTTTACAGTTGGGAAGTGCTTAAAACTCGAGTTTTGGCTACGCTTGTCGCTCTTTCGGCCTTTGGAGGCGTGGATGCGGTAAGTTGTAATGCGCACGTATCAGTCGGAAACATACACAAAGTACCACATCTGTCACACAAAACAGGGTTGAACACGGAACGGAGGATGTACTAAAACAGTCGTCGTGTGACATGGCATGATGTAAAAAGAGAAGAATTTGACAGGGACGGAGTATAACAGGACATAACAGGACATGTTAGAGAATAGCAACACAGGAGACATCATGTCTGATATGTTCTCACATGACATGGTGTAAGATTGCAAATACGTTTGCTTTCTATTCCTCCGGGATCAGTTTTCTCATCTGAGCAAGTTCATCCGATGCAGTTAACTGCGATAGGCACATCTGACGAAATTGATCCGCTTGGGGTTAAGGGCGCTCGCCATGGACCACGTCCCTGAGGCAGCAGCACCGTCCCGAGTCGAACATCACGCAGCAGCACCATCTCCATGCAAGGCATACAGCAGAAGGCAGCAGCATGCATCCATGAGAAGAGGAATATGACGACGGACTAGCAGAGCGTGCAGCCAAGTATGTGTTGAAGCAAGGCCGTTACCAAGGACGTTAAACAAAGAACGTTAAACAAAGAACGTTATTATCCCCCCCCCCCTCCCCCCTCCCCCCCAACCCAAGCAGTGGCAGTAGCAAGGCAAAAAGTAGGCGCAGTTATCCCCCCATGTGCATATACAGTTCTACACAGTTCTCAAACAAAAGCTACACGGTTCATATATATATATATATGTATTCATGTACATGTACATGTGTATGTGTACATATGTATGTGTATATATATATATATGTGTACGTATATATATATATATATATATATATATATATATATATATACGTACACACTTCGGGCCGACACCAAGTGAGAGCCCTAATTCTAAGCCCCACACCCTAAACCACTAAAAAGAAACTAAACCCTAAACCCAAAACGCCCTACCATGAACCCTGAACCCTAAACCCTAAAGCCTTAAACCCCTAAACCCCTAAACTCCTACCCAAACCCCCAAACCCTAAACCCCGAACCCTAAACACTAAGCCTGCTTTCTTGCCCCAAGGCCGGGCCTCGGCGCTTCCGCTGTCGCCTCGTGGGCTTTCGGGGCTTTCTCTGAGGAAGAAGGGGTCCCTAAGGATTTAGGGATTCAGTTTAGGGTTTCGGGCTTTAGGGTTTAAGAGTCCCTAAGGATGTAGGGTTTAAGTTTAGGGTTTCGGGCTTAAGGGTTTAAGGGTTTAAGGGCTTGAGGGTTTAAACGTTTAGGGTTTAGGGTTAAGGGTTTAAGGTCCCCTACTAATAATGATAGAAACCCTGCATTGCCCATAATAAGAAATATGCCATAATAATTCCCCATAGCCTAGGGGGTCATTAGGGTAATGCAAGATTTATATCATTAACCGTAGTGACTTCAGGGTTTCGGGTTGAGGGTTTAGGGTTTACAGTAGTACTTGGAGGCCCTTTTGACTTAGTAAGGTAGGGTTAGTAAGGTGGGTTATGGGGATTATAATGGGGGTTTCTAGGGGATACTAAGTAGACTTACTAAGTCAACGGGGCCTCCAAGTAGGGTTTGCAGTAGTATGGACCCTGGACCTTGGGATCCATAAGGCCCTTTTGACTTAGTAAGTAGGGATTCCTTTAAAGGGGTCCTACAAGGGATCTATAGGGGTTCCTTAAAGGGATCTATAGGGTTTAGGGCTTCTTACTTGGAGGCCCTTTTGACTTAGTAAGTCTACTTAGTATCCCCTAGAAACCCCCTTATACCCCCCATAACCCACCTTACTAACCCTACTTACTAAGTCAAAAGGGCCTCCAAGTACCTACAAGATGCACTATATGCACCCTTCAAAGTTCCAAGAAGGCCGATATTTCTAACCTTAAACCTTCCGGGGTTCCTACAAGGGTTTCTATTGCTGAATTTCTAAGAGGTTCCTATTGGGGTCTTCTTGAAGTGGGCTCCGAACTAAGTTGCATCGGCGTCAAGACTATGCTTTCGGCATCAGGGCTTAGTGTGCTGAGGCAGACCTTGACCTACCAGAGACTAACTACCTAACTTTTGCAGGGTCGCCCTAACTAACCCCTAGGCCCTAGGCCCTAAACCCTGAACCCAACCCCTAAAGCCCTAAAACCCGCAAGTCCCTGAGCCCTAAACTCCTGAGGCCCTGCACCCAAAAGAAGACTCATAATACAGGGCCGGGGTGGTATGCTAGAGAGAAAAATATCGGTATGTGTTCAGGTGTCCATACTAGAACCTTTAAAGAACCCTTCCAGAACCTTTAATACTTTAATAGAACACTGATACTTGGAGGATCATGGGACTTAGTAAGTAGGGATATAAGTATCTTAACTGGGGTGATAAGTAGTTATACGTATAGTTACCCTAATTAGAACCCCACTTACTAAGCCCCATGATCCTTTAAGTAACTTACCCTAAACCCTAAACCCTAAACCCTATAGATCCCTTTAAGGAACCCCGCCCTATAGATCCCTTTAAGGAGCCCTTTAAGGAACCCTTACTTACTAAGTCCCATGATCCTTTAAGTAGGACTCTCAACCCCACGATCGGCGCAGTCCTCCGTTCTCAGGATCGCCCCATGTGACGATGGCTCCATCCGCTCTCATCGCCGCAAAAGCGCTGCTGGTGGCTTGGATCTGCTGCACATTCACCAGCTGCTTCTGCCTGAGCTTCAGAGGTTCAGGGGATTCGGATCCCTGAAACCTAAACCCTGAACCCCACACCTATTCAGGGCTGAGGATTTTAGGGTTGAGGGCGTATCCCGTTTTAACATACAGGGTTTCCCGGTTTGTCTCAAGCCATCAAGCTTTGACTAAAGTTCAGGGTTTCGAGAGTTTACTAGGTGGGGCTTTTGAAGCCAAATATTAGTAAATAAGATCCTCTTAACCCCAAAAAGGGAAAATACAAAATGTCCCAAAGCCCTACCTAGACTTACTTGGAGGCCCTTTTGACTTAGTAAGTCTACTTAGTATCCCCTAGAAACCCCATTATAATCCCCATAACCCCCCTTACTAACCCTACTTACTAAGTCAAAAGGGCCTCCAAGTACCTAGATTTAGAGGACCGTCGAATTCCGACTTTAGGGGCCATAAGGTTGCTCTTGAGCTCCCTGTTGCACTTGCGTCATCCCGGTTTAGGGTTTGCACATGTAACCTACTACTAGACCCAAGAGTAGCCTCGCCCTTTTCGGCTTAAAGGGGCTTATAAGGGAACCTGAACCCTGAAAAAAGGGAATAAGGGCCTACTCCAGGTCCGAGACTAACAGGTAGAACTACCCATGATCCTGTACAAGGGAAAACCAGATCCAGGTGAGCTTGGTCTTGGGCTGAGGGAGCCCCTAAAGCCCTAAACCCTAAAACCTAAACCCTAAAGCCCTAAACCCTAAACCCTAAAGCCCTAAACCCTAAGATCCCTGAAGCCCTGCAGCCTGCTGACTGCTTGCACAAAGCCCTAAAGCGCTAAGATCCCTAAGATCCTTAAGATCCCTAAACCCTAAGCTCCCTTAAAAGAGCCCCTAAAGAAGCCCTTAAACGAGCCCTTAAAGGAGCCCTTAAAGAAGCCTTTAAAGAAGCCCTTAACGGAGCCCCTAGAGAAGCCCTTAAAGAAACCCCTAAAGGAGCCCTTAACGGAGCCCTTAAAGCCTAAAGATCCCAGGCTCACTTGCTCGCTGTCTCCCCCCGCGCTGGCTTGTCCCCAGGTCGCCACAGAGCCATCCTAAGAAGGATTCCTTTTGAGGTGTTTTTTGTGTTAAAGGCCTAGGGTTCCTTTTAAGGTATCCTTAGGGTTTAGGGGTTTAGGATGGTGAAGGATTCCTTTTAAGGGTTGTTCTTTAAGCTTTGGGGTTTAAAGGGGTTCAGGGTCTAATCAGGATTGCTCTTAAGGGTTGTTCTTTAAGGTTTAGGGGCTTAAGGGGTCTATTCAGGATTCCCTTTAAGGCGTTTCTTTGTTACGGGTCTTTTCAACGTGTGATGGCCAGGAAGGAGTCCCTCGCCTGTCATTGTTCAGATTCAGGGTTTAGGAGTTCAGGGTCTAGGATACCCAGTAACCTAAGAATAAAAAGGCCTCTAGGGTTCCTTAAAGGGTTCTATAAGGGATCTATAGTTCTGTAATGTAGGGTTAGGGCTTTAAGGGCTTCTAGGATACCCAGTAACCTAAGAACAAAAAAGGCCTCTCTTTTTGGTATTGGGTAACTTTATAAGGAACCTAGGACTACAAAAAGGGAATAAGGGTACTACTGGGCATCCTAGATCTTGATCAGGGCTTCAAGGCTCCTTAGAGGGTTCAGGGTGAAGTGGTTTTTTTGGCGTCCTCATGAAGGTTCCTTAGGTTTAAGATTAAGAGTAATCGCGGCTCTCACGGGCCGGGCTCCGTTAAGGTTTAGGGTTCCTTACAGGGTTTAGGTCTTTAGGGGTTCAGGGCTTTAGGGGTTTAGGGATCTTAGGGGTTCAGGGCTTTAGGGTTTAGGGTCCAGGGTCCTCAAGGGGCTCCTTAAGTTTCGAGTTCGGGGTTCGTACCTCAACTAAGGGCTCAGATTTTACAAATTCCTTAGCTTCAAGATTTCTCGCTGAGGATTTTGGGTTTAGCTGTGCCAGGGCTAGGGTTCAGCATTCAAGGCTCACTCGATGCTTCGGTCGAAGGGGTTTTTTAGGCTTTAGTGTTCCTTAAGAGTGAGGACCTCCCTAACCCTAAACCCTGAACCCCCCCTAAGCCCTCAACCCTAAACCCTAAACGGTTTTGAAGTTTTGACGTCCCGGCGGTTTACCCTAAACCCTAAACCCTAAACCCTAAACCCTAAACCCTAAACCCTAAACCCTAAACCCGGGTTCAGGAGGCTCGGTGGGGTGCGATAAAGGCTCCTGTAAAGGATGTCTTAAGCCTTCAGGGAGTCTAGGGCTTCGGCTTTAGGGCTCTTACTTGGAGAGTCGGGGGACTTAGTAAGTGGGTAATAAGTAGATTCATAAGTATTCTAAAGGGGACCTTAATTGGGATTAGCCTACTTCCTAAGTCTACTTACTAACTACTTACTAAGTCCCCCGACTTTCCAAGTAGGTGGCTTTGGGGTTGAGGGTTTAGGGTTTAGGATTTGGGGTTGAGGGGGCTTCGGGTTTTGCTGCTTAGATTGCCGGTTTAGGGGTATGAGGGTTTAGAGTGCAGGTGTTTCTGATTTCTACTGTTTTCATGAGCTGTTTCGGTGTTGCTAGAGGTTTGGACGTCAATACTGGAGTACCTAGACCGAGACCCGGAACAGAGTTGTCAGGGATCAACCTTGAAGCCCAAGGATCACCCAGGATGGCCGCAAAAGCCGTGGAAGAGGCAGCCACCGCCACCTCAGGGTGTAACGAAGCTTGCAGAGGCATTCGGAGCTCGTCGGGCGGGGGGTGCTCCAGGTTCTTATCCAAGCATATGCCCTAACTTGCCGGAACTCCCTAGTTCGTCGTAAGTAGGGACCTGACTTAAAGGGACTATCATATGGGTCCATACTTGAAGTGGTTCAAGACTTTGTGCTGACCTGAAGGGTTCTGAGTGCTGTGCTTGAGGCTTTGAAGAAGTGTGGCTACATTATTGTCCTGCTTCAAGCTACCTTCGAATCTTAGACCCTTAACCCCCTCAAAACCTTAAAACCCTAAAAGCACTGAAAACACACACACAACAAAAGACAACCCTAAATCCCAAACTCACTTTGTCTTCACTTGGAGGCCCTTTTGACTTAGTAAGTCTACTTAGTATCCCCTAGAAACCCCATTATAATCCCCATAACCCACCTTACTAACCCTACTTACTAAGTCAAAAGGGCCTCCAAGTAACCCCTAAACCCTAAACCCTATAGATCCCTTTAAGAAACCCCTATAGATCCCTTTTAGGACCCCTTCTTTGTCTTCAGGCCCACACAGACGGGTTCATAAAGCTGAGCCGTAAAGTCCGTAGACCCTGCGCCTTTCGGATTTTCGCTTGGATCTCACTTGGAGGGTCGGGGCACTTAGTAACTGGTTTGGAGGGTCGGGTACCATGGGGAACTAAAGGTTAACCTTTTTGGTTATATAGGGATTATATAGTCGGTTTAGGATTTAGGGCTTGCTTGGAGGGTCGGGGGACTTAGTAACTGGTTATTTTCGGGACTTATAAGTACCATAACCCCCAATTAGGGTCCCTTTTAGGGTACTTATAAGTCTACTTACTACCTACTTACTAAGTCCCCCGACCCTCCAAGCAGCCCTGAACCCTACCTCGAGGCGGGGTTTGGGGTTTAAGGGTTGAGGTTTTTTTTTGCTGGTGGCCTCTTCTGTCGCTCGAGCTCCAAAGCCCAAGTTTGGGCAGGGTTTATGTAGGGGTTTAGGATTTCGGGTTTAGGCGTTCCGGTACCTATTTTCAAGGTAACAGATCCTAACCATAAAACTAGGTATCCCTTCTTGGAGGCCCTGTTGACTTAGTAAGTCTACTTAGTATCCCCTAGAAACCCCATTATAATCCCCATAACCCACCTTACTAACCCTACTTACTAAGTCAAAAGGGCCTCCAAGTAAGAAGCCCTAAACTCCGAGACCCGGCCACCTGGCGGATCTGAAACGTTAAAACGTCTCCAGACTGGAGACCCGCTTCGGCCAAAGTGTCCTTGGCTACGGGAGTTTAGGCCTTAGGGCTCCTTACAAGAACCCTTATATCAAAGGGGAAAAGGAGGGACCCTTAATGGGGACCCCTACCCTATAATGGGCTATATAATGGGTATATATATAATATAATGGCTATATTAAGGGTATATTACCTAGGGGTCCTTATTAAGGGTCCCTCCTGTTCCCCTTGGATTATAGAACCCTTAAAGGGACCCTTATAGAACCTTAAAGGGTTCCTCTAAGGGCGCGTGTAAAGGATCTACAGGGGTTCCAGGGTTCAGGGTTTTACGGTTTAAGGCCTCGGGGCTTAAGGTTTATGCTTTAGGGCTTTAGTGTTTAGTGATTACGGTGTTGGTCAAACGGGTTACGATAAGGACCTTGAGAAAATTTTGAGTCGAGCTCCTTAAACGGTTTCCTCCAAACAAGCCCTATAAGGGTTTCACTATGGGGCATTGTTATGGGGGCTTTGAATAGGTGGCATGAGTAATTCAAGCAGGGCTTGTGCGTAAGTTGCAGTATAGCCATGAATACACCTATTCAGGCAATTACTCGGGCCATTCCACTAGAGTTTTGGCATTCGGCGTTCTTTTGACAGTTCCATTAACGGTTCCTAATTAAGGGTGCTGGGTTCAAAAGGGCTTCAAGTTTCGGAAGTTGATCTCCAAAAGGCCCGAAGTAGGTCCTAGTCATAGAGTCTCGACCTCGCCCAAAGTAGGTACTGTTTGTATACTTGGAAGCTCAAGGCTAGTAACAAAAAGCCGAAACCCCTAAACCCTAAACCCTAATCCTAGGGTCCACGGGCCTTGGATACCAGAAACTCTACATCCCGAAAGCGCAAGCTCAAACCCGAAGCCTAGAGGGTTCAGGGCTTAGACTTTAACTCACTGGCCCAAAACCCCAGGAAAAAAAAGTTGAACCTTTCAGAATCGACTAATTACCATATCAGAACCCCAAAACTTGAAAAGTTGAGAAACCCTAAACCCTAAACCCTAGAGTTTAGAGCCAATAAGTTAACCCTAAACCCTAAACCTCGAAACCCTCACTTCAAATCCTAAGCCTAGAGGGTTTGGGTTTAGGGTTTAGGGTTGAGGGATTAGGGATTAGGGTTTAGGGTTTAGGGTTTAGGGTTAGTTTAGGGTTTAGGAATTAGGTTGATCATCTTTTGGCTTCGATGTCAACACCAGAATAGACCTATGCGATAATGCCCCCCAAAAACCCTACTCATTCTAATGGTTAAGGCCCCTACAGTAAAGGGGAGGGCTCGTGACTTTTGCGGCTTCTGGGGTATAGAGCTCAGCGTCCGTCCCACGCAGCAGCTGCCCAGAACCGCTCAGGAGATTCCTCGTCTGCAACGCTGCGAAGCTTCAGTCTAATGTAGGGGCCTGGTTTAGGGTTTAGGGGTTTGGGGGTTAAGGGGTTTAGGGTTCAGGGTATAGGCTTTAGGGTGTGGGGTTTAGGTTTTAGGGTTTAGGCTTTAGGGTTTAGGGCCTGGGTAGTTTAGAGTTTAGGGTTTAGGAGCCTTAATATGTTAAATAAAGCTTCTACTGGAGGGCTACTATGGGGCCTGGAAAAATGAAATAGGATGTTGGGTACATGATGGTATGATGATACTAGGGCCCTAAGGAATAGGAATTCTAGGGATTAAGGCTGACGAAGGGATCGGGTTCCAGGGCTTTGGGACTAGGCTTTAGAGTGAGTTTGGTGTCTAGGGCTATAGATTTGGGAGGTTAGTCTACATAAACGAACCCACAAAGAACACAAAACCAGCTGCAATCCGAATGCTTCTTAAAAAACGACACAGAAAATGCACAAACAAAAACAGTTCACCAAACAACAACTTCCAAACAAACCCTAAACCCTAAACCTAAACCCCAGCAATAGTACTAAAAGCCCCTATTAAACCCTAAACCCCTAACCCTTAACCCTAAATCTTAAACCCTAAACCCTGAACCCTAAACCCTGAACCCTAAACTCTACAAAACCCCCAAACCTAAAGTCTAGACCCCTAAAACCCCAAAAAACTTTGGACTCTGATCGCCAAGGTCTCCCTCGACCAACGCCCAGCTGGGCCTGGGCTGCGCGACTCAGCTCCGCCACAAGGCGATCCTGAGGTGACGGTGGGGGTATGTTCTATATGTACATGTATGTCTACGTATACATAGAGGTATATATATATATAGAGAGAGAGATGTGTATATATATATATATATATTGATTGTGTAGATAGATATATATATATATAGATATAGATATACCTATATACCTATATACCTATATACATATATATATATAGGAGTTTCCGAAAGTTAGAGTTCCTTTTTTTAAGCACCTTTTTCCACCTAGCAGTTAAGGTCGGCGGAATCCTCATTGAGGAATGTTTAAGGTTTGCAGATTTCGAAGATTAGGGGCATCTTTTGGGGGGTCCGTATAATTAGGATCCGACTATTTAGGGTACTATATTAGGGTTCCATACTCTCGGAAACTCTCATATACATACATATATACATATATGACGGGTCCCTGGGTAGATCCCTAAATCAAAAGGGCAAGAAGGTACTACTCAGAGACCTAGCGTAGACATATATATATATATATATATGTATATACATATACATATATATATATACAGATGTCTAGTATCCACCCAAAGATCAACCCTCTTCTTCTTTCAGGCACATCCCCCCCTCTTCCCACCCGCCCCCCTGTTTCGCCCCAACCCACGCAAACCCTACACCCTACACCCTAAACCCTAAACCCTAAACCCTAAACCCTAAACCCTAGACCCTAAACCCTATCACGCGGTTTCAACTGGGATCCATCGTTCTGCCTGAGACCAATGGTTCAAAGGGGAAAAGGAGGGACCCTTAATGGGGACCCCTACCCTATAATGGGCTATATAATGGAATATCTGTCTTAGAAGGGGCCCTCACCCTGTAATAGTGACCATAAGCATTATATAGGATTATATTAGGGCCCTATTATATTCCTATTATACCACTATTACAGGGTGGGGGCAGCTTCTAAAATCTGTCCATCTATCTGCCCACCTGTCTATCCATCTACCTGTCCACCTACCTGTCTATCAATGGACTCTGCGTATAGTATCGCTATAGACAGAGATAGAACTCCAAATTCAGATTGCGATCAAGATAGAAGTATAGGTAAGTGTTTGGGTATAGATATACGCGAATATACGGATTCAGGGCGTAAAGGCTGTAAGTTGTTCGGGTGGTGCCGGGATTGACTTCGAGGGTCAATGGACCCACTGAGGAGGCTAGAAACACGAGGGCTTAGGCTTCAGGGTATAACTTTTGGGTGGCTTTTGCCTGCGCTAAGAAAAAATCCAACTACTAAGTCATCCAGCCACCGAGCTCTAAACCCTTCATAGGGCAAGGTGCCCTTTCAGGAACCCTTTAAGCAGCCTTTAAGGAACCGTTTCAGGCATCCTTTCTAGGCAACGAGACACCCGTTAAATTTACCTTCCTTTACCATAAACGGTTTAGTCATTAAACTATGACTTACCTGGTTAACAGGGAATGCAAGAATGGGGTACAATTATAACTACTATTACTACCATTCTTCCATTCCCTACTTACCGAAGGTAAGATGAAGAAAACTGAAGGGACTCCCGTTCGGCACCTCGAGACCCCAAGCCTAAGCAAAGCCTGAGAAGGACCCCCTACTTGTCGGGTATCATGGGGAACTAAAGGTTCACCTTTTTGGTTATATAGGGATTATATAGGGACTATACTACCCAAAAAGATTCAAGGTTGCCTACTCTACTACCAGGACCCTGTAAAGAGCCCTTAAACCCTAGACCCTAAACTAAACGAACCCTTTCGTGAGCCCTTTCACTGCCAAAGGACAGATTCCAGCTCGACTGTAGCAGTCTTCCCACTCAGGAGGGTCACTTCGACGTGGACAGAGGACATTGCGGCTTTCCGCTTCCAAAAAAAAGGGTTCAGGATTTGGGGTTTTGGGGGCTGCTCGCCTTAGTGAGGGCTGCTAGTGTTCGTAGAGACTTTTATGCTAGTTCCCGCTGTATGTTTACAAGAAGTGTGCTATAGATTCTTCTCGGTGGTTTCAAGGGTTTCCAAGAGGTTCAAGGCAGAGTAGAAGCCTTCTTGATCTTTCGCAATCTGCGAATCAGAATGCAGATCCCTATGATCTGGGACCTAGATCCTTATAAGACCTAAAACCGAAATCCTTTGGGATTTAAGGTTAGGGGTTTAGGGTTTGGGGTTGGGGTTTAGGGTTTAGGGTTTGGGGTTTAGGGTTTAGGGCCCCAGGGTAAAGGTTTAAGATAACCCCTAAAACTTCAAATCTGAAGCCCTTCTTGAGCCTCTGCTGCAGAGATCAGGCATGCAAGGTCTCTCAGGCTGGAAGCACCGGCCGAGGATTCAGGGTAAGTTAAGATCATGGGACTTAGTAAGAAGGGTTATAAATAAGGTAACTATACTTATAACTTATAACCCCAATTAGGGTCCCTAAACCCTCAGCCCTGAAACCTAAACCCTTGTGCTGAGAGGCCTAACTTACTTGGAGGATCGTGTGACTTAGTAAGTAAGGTTATAAGAGTACCCTGAACCCTAAACCTGAAGCCCCTACAGTTCTGGACCACCAACCCCCCAGTTAAAATATGAACCCCGAAACCCAGGACACGTAAGCTGCCGCGAGCCTAAACATGAAATCCTACTTGGAGGCCCTTTTGACTTAGTAAGTAGGGTTAATAAGGTGGGTTATGGGGATTATAATAGGGTTTCTAGGGGATACTAAGTAGACTTACGAAGTCAAAAGGGCCTCCAAGTACATCCTCAACCTCAAACCCTGAAGCCTAAACCGCGGTTGAAGCCTCGGGTATAATCCAACTCTCAAGCCACAAGCCGTTAACAGCTTAACATCCCCAAACCCTAGACCCCGAAAGCCCAAAACCCCAACACCCTGACCCTAGACCCTAAATCTAAACCGCAACAGCTCCTGCACCCTTCACCCAGAAATCCTGCATCCTGAATCCGAAAGAGAACCGTATACCAACCCAAGGCATAACCATTAAAAGATAAACCTGATGACGATGGCGAGGATGATGAGTACTGGAAATATTATTGTTGTTATTGTTACTGGTGGTGGTAGTAGACGTCCTCGTCCTAGTCGTAGTATCTCAAAGTCGACAGCTTCGGTGCCTTATGCACTGCTGCTGTGACGGCCCGTTGGGCGCCGTCCTTGGGATTTTGGAGTTCAGAGTTGTGAGTTTAAGGGTCAAGGTTTGGGGTTTACTGGTTTAAGGTTTGTGGGTGGGGGGGACTTCAGGACTTACGATGAGCTTCTTGGACCCTGAACCCTAAACCCCTAAACATAAACGAGAATGGCTTTTGTGCAACAGCCCCTTGGTTTGCACAATAATATGAATGCAGTTTAAGTTACCATAATAGGGATCTATAGTAAATATTATGCTTCCTTATTATGGTGCGAAATGCCCACCTCGCGGACCAGAGTTTCGGATTCGGGGAGTGGAGGCTGGAAGTTCAGGGTTTAGGGTATGAGGCGTTGGGGTGCAGGGTTTGGGCAGGGTATACGCAGGGCCCAGGGATTAGCGGTATTTCGAGTACAAGTTTGTTGGGAGGTGTGTACCCGGATCTTCCAGTATCCACTATGGCGAAGGCAGTCTTCCACGTTACAGGGGCCCTTAATACGATTGAAAGGAATCTTTCCCTATTACAGCATGTTGAGGTACTTCCACATAACCTCAAACCTAGGTTATGACCCTATTAATGCACTAAACCCTGAACCCTCCTAACCTTACACCCGAAAACTAAACTCCCCAAAAAACTTGCTTCATTAAGGACTTCTACATAGATATCATAATAAAGGAACCCTCAAAAGGGGAGGTTATTTGGGGTCTAGGTACAGCTGTCTCTCCAGGTATGGTTGTCTCTAGGTAGGCTGATACCCAGAAGCCGCAGCTGTAGCTGACTCCCTGAAGTCGTGCTCCGGCGGCCGACACTGTCGGCAAAAGTGGGGATAATGTTCATCAGTTTGATGATCCATCCTCTTATTACACCCCTGCTTCTCGCATTTTTGGCATGCGACAACACAGAAGTATTGACGCTGTGCCTGACTCTCTGTTGTTTCTTGCGCGTCGCAGCACTCACTCGTTGCTGCTTCGAGTTAGATGCGTTCAATGAGCTCTCATCATCAGACACCCTAAACCCTAAACCCTAAACCCTGAACCTTGTGGGGTTTCAAAACGTTGATGTTTGGCCTGAGGGGACTCCATCCTGCCCGACCTTCACACTTTCCCAGACCTTCCAAAATCCCTTAATTAAGGAATATACCTTAAATTATATTAGGATCCCTAATATGAATTGAGGTATACCTTAACCCCAAGTAACCTACATTTTTAAGGACTTATATAACGAAATCATATTAGGGAACCCTAAAAAGGCAGGTTCCTTAGGGTCCAGGTATTCCTTAATTAAGGGATTTTGGAAGGTCTGGGTTTCCTCCGCTGCTGCTTGGGTCTCGCGAGCAGCAGGTTTTGCAAAAGCAGGCGATGGTTGTAGCTTCTCTCGCCGAATTGACGATCCCCTAAACCCTAGACCCAAAACCCCAAACCCTAAACTAAAAGCCTAAATCCTGAACCCCAAACCTCTAAACCCCTAAACCCTAAACCCCCAAACCCCTCAACCCTAAACCGTAGCTTCACCTCTGACTTCTGGCTGCTGCTTCGATGGTAGGCACCAGCAGGCACCCTGAGTAAAAGCCCCGAGGCTCCTTTCAGGTTCCTTTAAGCTTGCTTGAAGGGTTTAGGGTTGAGGGGTTTAGGGGTTTAAGGGTTTAGGGGTTTAAGGGTTTAGGGGTTTAGGGTTTAGGGATTACCTTTTTAGGGTCCTTCAAAGTAACTTTTTGATACCTTTAAGGGTCCCTTAAGGTTGCTTTGAAGCGCTTTTTTAAGTTACTTTAAGGGTCCTATAAGGTTCAAAAACTAAACCCCAAGCCCCAAACACCAAACCCCAAAAACTAAACCCCAACCCCTGAACCCTACATGAGGACCAAAGCTCTACCTAGAACCTTGAAGCTCGATCGGCTTGGGATCGAGGGTTGCGGGGTTTCGGGCCTCGGGTTTAGGGTTTACTTGGAGGCCCTTTTGACTTAGTAAGTAGGGTTAGTAAGGTGGGTTATGGGGATTATAATGGGGTTTCTAGGGGATACTAAGTAGACTTACTAAGTCAAAAGGGCCTCCAAGTAGGGTTTAGGGTTTAGGGGTTTAAAGTGTTTTTTGTTTGAGTGTGCTGGGGCCTTTTCCTGCATGAGTTTGGGGTTTTAGGATTTAGGGTTTTGGGGTTTTGTTGTTTTAGGGTGTTAGGGTTTAGGGCTTGGGTGTTTTTTGAGAGCTCCTTTCTGCCTGCACGTGGGTACGGCCTACGGAAGCCTAGGGCTTCGGGCTAAACCCTACGCACCCTACCCAAACCTTCCAAAATCCCTGAATTAAGGAATATACTTCAATGCATATTAGGGGTCCTATTATAACTTAAAGTATATTCCTTAATGAAGGGATTTTGGAAGGTTCGGGTAGCCCTGACATCAAAATCCAAATCCTAAGCCCTAGGCCAACAAATAAAACCTAAGCCTCAACGCCTAGGGCTTCAGGGTTTAGGCTTTTTGTTTAGGGTTTGGGGTTTACAAAATAGTGCTTAAGCTTTTACCTAAATCCCAAGCCCCGAAAACCGCGTCACCTTTAAGAAACCGGAAATAGGAAAAAAGACTCTGTAGAAATCTTGAAGAAGCGTGAACCAAAGAAGCCACCAATGAGGCCCTCGCATGCTTGCACTTCGCCCATCCTTGCACACGTCTGGCACTTGAGCTTGGAGTCAGAATTTTGGAGATCGGCCATAGAAGCGGCGCATGAAAATTCAACAGTACAGTCTTGGGATACTATGACGGCATATGCACACGATATTGGGATACTGCTACTAAAGACTTGAACCGCTACGCTGGGTGTCCTTTTGTCAATCATCCCCAACTCTCGGCAGCATGGACTCTTCTAAGGTTCGGGCTTCAAGGGTTCTAGGGTTTAGGACCTAAGGATTCAAACCCTAAACCCTAAACCCCTAAACCCTCAACCCTGAACCCTAAACCCTAAACTCCTAAACCCCAAACCCTCAACCCTCCCTAAACCCTAAACCCCGAAACCCTAAATCCTTCTGGGGGCTGGGGGTTTTGGGGCTGGTCCGACCCAGTCTAGAAAGCCGGCCGCCCTTCCGAAAAACCCTAAACCCGAAGGAGGGTTTAGGGTTTAGGGGTTTGGGGTTTAGGGTTTAGGGGTTTAGGGTTGAGGGGTTTGGGGTTTAGGGTTGAGGGGTTTAGGGTTGAGGGTTTAGGGTTCAGCAGCTCCGGATCGAGCAGTTTTAAAGTAGGGTTGTGTTTACGGTTTAGAAATAACACCCACCCACCCTTAGAATCCCATAACATCAGGGACATACAAAGTTTCACTTCTTTCGCAGCTTCAAACCTTAAACCCTGAACCCTTAAACCCTGAACCCTTAAACCTTGAACCCTTAAACCCTGAACCCTTAAACCCTGAACCCTTAAACCCTGAACCCTTAAACCCTGAACCCTTAAACCCTGAACCCTTAAACCCTGAACCCTTAAACCTTGAACCCTTAAACCCTGAACCCTTAAACCCTGATCCCTGCCTGAACCCTTAAACCCTGAACCCTTAAACCCTGAACCCTTAAACCCTGAACCCTTTAACCCTGAACCTTAAACCCTGAACCCTTAAACCCTGAACCCTTAAACCCTGAACCCTTAAACCCTGAACCCTTAAACCCTGGACCCTTAAACCCTAAACCCTTAAACCCTGAACCCTTAAACCGTGAACACTTAAACCCTGAACCCTAAACCCTGAACCCTTAAACCCTGAACCCTTAAACCCTGAACCCTTAAACCCTGAACCCTTAAACCCTGAAGTTTGGGCCTTGTCCACGAATTCCATTAAGGTTGGTCCGACAAGTTTGGGCCTTGCCCACGAATTCCAGTAAGGTTTAAATAACTATATGAAGGAGAGATTTAGGGTTGAGGGTTTAGGGTTTAAGGTTTAGGGTTTAGGGGTTTAGGGGTTTAGGGTTTAGGGGCCCAGGTGCACGTTTAAGGCCCCTGCAGCAAAACTCAGACTCTATCCTCATAACCGGATTTCCTTTGTCAGCCTCTGAGGTCGGGGCTTAGACCCTGCTTGGAGGCCCTTTTGACTTAGTAAGTCTACTTAGTATCCCCCATAAGCCCTATTATAGGCCCCATAACCCACCTTACTAACCCTACTTACTAAGTCAAAAGGGCCTCCAAGTGTTCTAGACTTTAAACCCTACGCCCTAAACCTTGAACCCCAAACCTAAACCGTAAAATGCCAGAAACCCCGATCACCCTCAGCTGTAGACCCCAAGCCCTAAACCCTAAACCCCAAACCCCGAACTAAACCGGAAAAGCCCAGAAATCGCAATCCCTCTCATGAACCAACAGCTAAAATCTTCGAGAACCTCTATGAATGCAGGACAACGTTCTATCCCTGGATTAAGAACCCGCCTTAGAACACCAAACAACGCTAAGCCGAAAATGCCCTGAACCGAAATATGAGTCCCAATCTCACGACCCTAAGCTCCAACTGAAACCCTTTCTGACTCCGACACTGCTAATTACTGCTCGGCTTAATGAAGGGGCCTTAATGGTTAAAATTTGGTTTGGGGGCATACTGGCGTGAACTAGTATGAAGCGGGGTCAATATCTAAACGTCTAAACCCTACAAATGGATATTATCGTGCTTTATCCATAAACCTTAAACCCTCAACCCTGTTCCTAGCCCGACAAGTAAAGTTCGTGTCCTGGTTGACAGCGGAGCCGATAAGCATGGCCAGGCAGAGCTGCACCAGAGCGCAGGTGTGCCAAGAATTTTAGGTTGGGGCTTAGGGGTTGGAGGTTCAGGGTTCTTTGTTTTTGAAGCGTGAAGACGACAAGTCTACCTGTACCGGCACACGCTGGTGAGACTATCATGTAGTAGAGCTCGAGTGGTGGCTTCAATCGCATTCTCATAGTCCACATGGTTCAAGTTTAGGTTTAGGGTTCAGGGTTTAGGGTTCAGGCTTTCGGGTATACTGTCAGGTTTAGGGTTCGTGGCTTGCTTGCTGGCTTTGGGACTAAACCTACACCCTGCACAGTAAACCCTGTTACTCAGAGGGCTCGGGGGCTTGGGGCAAAGGAGTTTCAGTGTTGAGGAAGATGACCTTTCCTTCAAGCCGGCGGGGCAATTTCAAAACCTTTCTCCCCGTGGGTTGGGGCTTAGAGCCGCAGCGTTCGGGACTTTAACATATTATAATGAGTTAACCCCTCTTCAACCCTATACAGCCCATAAAAGGTAACCCCTTAAGTACAAGCATCAGGCCTTTACATGTGTTCTGTGCCCCGAAACTCGAGTCCCAGGGAACTTGCTGACGCCCGCTGGCAGTGTCTCTACACCCATCCCCAACAAAGAGCAGCCGGCCCCAAACCCAAACCCCAAATCCCGAAACCCCGCAACCCAAGCTTGTGATTCAGGGCTTATAGGGCGTTTAGGGTTTGGAGTTTAGGGTTTAGTGTTTGGATCCGATATGCAACCCCATCGAAACCTCTTGACGACCACCGTTTACACCCAACTGTAAAGCCTATCTGTACTCATCTCACGAGGTGAGCAAACGAACTTCGCATGTTCCAGTTTCCTTTGAAGCATGACGAGAACACAAACACATCTTGAAAAGAACACTGCACTATTCAATAGAACCCGCAATACAGGTTATTACATTGTTACAAGACGCTGCAAAACCATTTTCACAAAGCACAAAAAAGCACAATAAAAATCTTTGGAAACACCTTATTGGATGCATCAAAATATTTACACAAGGAGGGTGGGCCTTTCCATCAGTTCTTACAAAAGACATCGTACAAGTTCGGGCCTACATACGGTACCCCGTCATTTTCGGAAACTTTCAAACTCCCTTGTCAACACAGGAAGGAAACATAGCCGTTGTCGTTACAAACAACTGAGTGTAAACGTAACAACACTGATGGCTCAAGTGATGATACCGATAGCAGCAACAGCAAAAGCAAACAGCAGATTGAAAGGAATGATAGCAAGTACTTCTTCAAAAAGGCGATGATTCACCAGGAAATCTTTGAAAACACGTAGAGCAAGTACAAGTGGCAGTACTGCAACTAGTATGCTTGCAAAGACCGTTTCAATCGTAATTGAAGGCGGCGGTTCCGCTTCAAAGCACAGCAGCCACAGGTAGTGGGCATGAGTTTTCACGCCATGAATGAGATCGATAGTCCTGCTTCAATAGCACGGCATATTTCTGACATCCAAGTGTGTCATGTCTATGTGCGCCCAGGCTTTCTTTGCAGCAGCAAAATGTTTTGCCTCGCGGCGAAAAGCTGAGGTAAGTTTGGCCTGAACTGTATTTAGAAGTTCAGGAGGATGTTGACAAGGAAAGTCGTTAATTCCAAGAAGCGTGGACCGACCTTGCAGCAGAGCAAGAGCACGACGTGTGCCGCCGACACGTGGCGCAAAGGGGATAGGCGCCCATCGATGTATGATTCGATGTGCCGGGATCCAGGGTGCCTTTAGCTCACTGTATCAGTCGGTCAAGACGCATGCAGCGAGGCCTGTTGGCGGCAAGCATGCACAGGGCCGAAAAAGTTTCCCCCACTCTGCCAACTTTCGCCCGCTGCTTTTGCAGCTGTAACCAAATAGTGCCCGTTTCTCGCACCCAGTGCGTGTTTGTCCACTCAAAGCTTCGGCGTGGCCTAAAAGGAGTAGGAGTAGTAGCAGTAGTAGCAGTAGTAGCAGTAGTAGCAGTAGTAGCAGTAGTAGCAGTAGTAGCAGTAGTATAGTAGTAGCAGTAGTAGTAGTAGCAGCTGGAGTAGTAGGAGTTGTAGGAGGGAGTAGGAGTACTAGTAGCAGAAGTACTAGCACTAGTACGCACAGCAGTACTTGTAGTACAAACAGTAGAAGAAAAAAACACATGGTCATAACATTACCAATATTATGGCAATGACAACCCCTAAACCCCCCAAACCCTAAACCCTTACCCCTAAACCGCAAAGCCCTAAACCCTAAACCCTTAAACTGTAAACCCTAGAAAAGTATCCGCACCTGAGCCTCCTCTGAGTCCGGGCTCATCTTCCTTGGACGTATTCTGACCGACAGGGGTCTTTTGGTGCCTTTGTTGAAGGCTTCGGGTTCAGGAGTTTAGGGTGTAGGGTTTCGGATTTCAAGGGGTTTGAGGGTTTGCAAAGAAGATAAAATGAGACAAGCCCTTCACATAATACTCCACTGGGGGCAGGTTAGAAGCTAGGTTAACCCCACGTTAGAGTTCGGGTTGGTTCAGGGCTTAGGTTTAGGGTTTTGGGTGCTCGTGTTGGGCCTTTTCCGATGCCTTCGAAGGTCCGTTTAACCAAGTCGGCATGCTGCCTGCTAGTGGGTAATGTCGGGGTCGTAATGATTAGAACAGGGCTTTTGGGTACGACTCGTATAATGACAACAACATTGCTCAGGCATCTAAAATATTAGAGTTAGTGCAAGGTATCTGCCCCTTCAGTATCACGGCCTTAGGGTTTGAGTGGGCCAAGCGGTCTAAAAATCTCAAGAACTCCTTGGTGCTATACTGTGGCGTAAACCGTGAACCCCTAAACCCAAAAGGTTTACCCTAAACCAAAAACTAAGCCAAAAACCCTGAACCTTTAATCCAGACTCTAATCCCTGGACCCTAAGCCCTAAGCCCTAAACCCCAAACCTCTAAACCCTAAACCGTGAACCTTTAACCCAAACCCTAATCCCTGGACCCTACGCCTTAAACCCACTTGGAGGCCCTTTTGACTTAGTAAGTCTACTTAGTATCCCCTAGAAACCCCCTTATACCAACCATAACCCACCTTACTAACCCTACTTACTAAGTCAAAAGGGCCTCCAAGCAACACCCCTAAATCTAAGACCCACTCCGGGTCCACAGTCTCTAACAAAAAACGAGGAAATGTCCACTAGGGTTTAGGGTTTAGGGTTTAGGGGTTTAGGGTTTAGGGTTTTTTGCGATTCAGTCTTGGTTACGCCTATGGGTTTGTCAAAGTCGAAGGGGTTGTTCTGGAAGTGTTTCATGGGCCTTGCTGCATGACCACTCGTTTAAGCATCAGATCTGGCCGGGTGGCAGCGTGAGGGAACCGCAGCCCTCACCACGAGCGTAGCCTCAAGCACGAGCCGGTTTCAGGGCTTCAGTTTTTGTTTAAGGAGGGTTTCGGGTTTAGGGTTTCGGGTTTAGGGGTTCTGGTTTAGGGTTTGCGGTTTATAGAGTAGGGCTTCTGGTTTCGGGTATAAGGTTTAAGATTTCTGGTTTCGGGTTTCAGGTTTAGGGTGTCGGGTTTAGGGTTTCGGGTTCAGGGGTTCTGGCTTAGGGTTTCTTTGGGGGGTTTAGGATTTCGGATTTAAGGTTTCGGGTTCCTGGTTTAGGGTTTCTGGTTTCGGGTTTAGGGTTTAGGGTTTCGGGTTTAGGGGCTTTTTGTTTCGGCCGCATGTAGGCGATGTAGGACCCGGGAGACTGTAGAGGTCGGAAAAAAATTACCAATAGGGTCGCCTTGTAGTTCCCTTATTGTTCTAGGTTCCTGAGTAGCCCGTTAAAATTAGGGTACCCTTTGTCCTACTACTCTGCTTTTAATCAGGGCGCAAATGTTAAAAAAAGGCAAAAGGGTACCACTCAGCAACCGAGAGACACCCCACACAAACCAGAAGGCATCCTATGCTTTGGGCTCTGCACTGTGTGGCTTAGACTTTCGGTGTTCGCATTCTAGGTTCACTGCTCAAAGTGCACCCTTTCGTACGCAGCATCCACAGCGACACCCTCAACCCTAAAGCCTAAACCGTCACTCTCTGGCTCTAAACCCCAAACCCTCCTAAACAACCCCAGATCTAGAACAACCCCCTCAAAAAACCCTAAACCTGAAATGCTCGAAAGGCCCTCGACCCTAAACCCTCAAAAGGCCCTCAGCCCTAAACCGCGAGAAAAACCGTAGAAACAAAACGCCCCCACAGCTCCCCGGAAGTACTTCGAGGACCGTGGGACTTAAACAGGGTTCCTTAAAAGGGTTCCTTGAAAGGCTCCTGAAAGGGATCTATAGGGGTTCTATAAGGGAGGACCTTGGGACTTAGTAAGAAAGGTTATAAATACCTTAATTGGGGTTGAAAGTAATTTTAAGTATAGTCACCACTTACTAAGCCCCATGATCCTCCAAGTGGTTGGAGCGCGGCGCGCTTCTGCATGCGTGGCTTCGTGCGGGGAGGTGGGGGGACTGCTAACGTACATTACTATACTGAACTTAGAACCCTAGCAAAAATTATAATTTAGCTGTTTCTTAGGAATTATAATAACCAAAAATGAAAAATTATTTCTAAGTACCCCTAAGATTATTTTGTGGAGCGTCCACAGACCCAGCTCAATGAAGTGGAGCTGAGAACTGAAACTCCGAAGAGCTCGACAGAAGATACTTGGAGGATCATGGGACTTAGTAAGTAGGGTTATAAGTGCCTTAATTTGGGGTTATAAGTTCTTATAAGAATAGTTACCTTATTTATAACCCCACTTACTAAGTCCCATGGTCCTTTAAGTAGTATGCCCATGTTCGCGCAAAGTAGTTCGGGACAATCTGAATCTTCTGAAAAGACGAGTTCCTTACGCGAAAGGACTTCTCTGCCTGTTTCCCCCCTTAGAAGTGCTACTTCTACACAACTCGTTCGTGCAACTGGCGCAAAGCCTTGCAAAAGAGACACTATGAAGACCCTTGAAGAGCCAGACCACTCCTCTGTTGCGAAACTTCTGCTGGATCTCGACCTGCTGAAATCCCAGCTGACCAAGGAGATCAGCAATTTCTCCAGAGCACCACGGGTGCCGAGCTCCAACCAGACGCCACACAGCCGACTTTGGAGTAAGGCGAGGGTCATCGGCAGAAGGCGGATGCCCAGCTGATGAGACCCAAGAGCAACCCCCTCAGTGCCAGCTTGCTTGCGGACTCGCCCACTTGGAGGATCATGGGACTTACTAAGTAAGGATATAAGTGCATTAATTGGGGTTAAAAGTACTTATAAGTGTAGTTACCTTGTTTATAACCCCACTTACTAAGTCCCATGATCCTTTAAGCAAGGTACCCGGTCCAGTCCTCGTCATGGAACCACTGGACCCGGTTTAGGGTTAAGGGTTTATGGTTTAGGGGACTTTGTGACTTTGCGCGGCACATTGAGGGCCAAGGCAGTTTCGTCACCAACCGCATCAGCAAACCACGGCCCAGCAAGTCCTTCTATCTTGACTCGCTCCTGTACCCAAAACAACACGTACGCCCATGCGCCGCGGACCTAGTTCCTAGATCTCTCAAATCGCGGTGCCCTAAACCCTAAACCCTAAACCCTAAACCCTAAACCTTAAACCATGATTAACCTAGGAAATGGACCTATAAAGGAACCTTTAAAGGGTCCGTTGAAGGAACCCCCAAAGGATCCCTTAAAGGAACCCTTAAAGGATCCCTCAAAAGAATCCTCAAAGGATTCCTTCAAGGAACCCCCAAAGGATCCCGTAAAGGAACCCTTAAAGGACTCCTTCACAATTTCTACGTAGGGTCTTTCACGGATAATAGTTCGAACCGGGCTGTGGGAGGAAGGGTGATTTACGGCATAAAGACAAGATCAAGCCCGAAGGAGTAACCGCGGTTTAGGGCCGTTTAGGGATTTAGGGGTTTAGGTGAAAAAGGCTTAGGGGGTCAGGGGTTTAGGGTTTAGGCGTTTAAGGTCTAGGGATTTAGGGCTTAGGAACTTTCATAATTGGTCAGGCTGCTATAATGTATCCGCAGGCCATTCATATCGACAGTCAAGACACCGTTAACCTTAAGATGAGTACGACGGAGAAGAACGCAAGCCCTAGTCCCTGAACCCTAAACCGTCAAACCCTAAACCCCTGAACCATTTAATCCATTGAGAAAGCCGAGTGCGGCGCCATCGGCAGTGCCGTCGAAGGTGAAACATCGGCCCCGGGGCGATAGCATGTGCGGGCCTCGGGAGTGCAACGCTTGCTTCCCCAATAAGACACAGAAATAACAAAGTTCGAAACTTCCAGACTACTACTAAACTATAAGCACCCAATAAGTTTGAAGGTTGGCTATCGTCGACTAAGCAAAAGGGTTAAGGACGTTATTATTGTTCAGGATTTATTGAGCTCCTTAAGACGTACCCGGAACTTTCGAGGCCAGTCTCCATGCACGCGTGCAACTCATCGGCGTCCGGTTCAACTCATCGCCCAGCTCAGCACGTTCCTGTCTGCTCTCTGCGCAGGAGAGTTTCTTGCCGATCAGGTGGAGCTCGTGGCTGAGATAAGCTAGTGAACTCCTGAACAAGCCTGGCAATCGTAGTTCTAGCCTGAGACGATGCTCCATGACCATCTGGATCGCGACGACATAAGGGTCGGTAGATGTCGTTGGCCAGTCCCGCACCTGCATCACCCGGGGTTTTGCCACAGCTGTTTTGCTGGGTGCGACTGGGCTGTTTGGCTGGGTGCCCGACCAGCCCTGTCTGCTGAGTCTGCGGATGCGCCGTTCGCCTCGCCCTATTCCTCTTCGCTTCAAGAATCTAGGTTTTTTTTTTTTTTACGCCTTTTTCCGTCCGCTAGATTCTTAGGGTTCAGGGTTTACCCCGGGCCCAACAAGCCTACATGAAAAAGGAGTTCTATACATACAGAAGCCATGATAAAACAAAAACCTAACTTAGTAGCTGAGTACCCAAGCCCAAAAAGGCTAACTGAGGGTAAGTAGGATTATATAAACCCCGAAAGAGATCCATTTCAGGAACCCCTTCAAGGACCCCTTTTGAAGGACAAAGGGTAAGCTGCTTCGGCTACAGGTAGGTGTGTAAAGGCTTAGGATCTCGGCTCGCTGGCTGATGTCGTGCTGAGGAACTGGGTTTAAGTTCTTATGACAAGGAATGGCGATCCTTTAGTTTAGGGTTTGGGGTATAGGATCTAAGGGTTTAGGGTTTAGGACCTAAGGTTTAGGGTTTAGGGTATAGGATCTAAGGGTTTAGGGTTTAGGACCTAAGGTTTAGGGTTTAGGCTACATCTCCCCATGGTAGCAATCTTCCTCAACCCGGCCCCGTAAAACGCTGAGAGCTGAATCCTTGGGGCTTCCACCCTTGGTGGTGCATACCCTTAAAGGGCTCCTTAAAGGGATCTATAGGGTTCCTTAAAGGGATCGAAAGGGGTTAGGGTTTAGGGTGTACTGGGAGGATCATGGGACCAATTAAGTGGCTTATAAGTGCCTTAAGTGGGTTTATAAGTAAGTATAAGTATGGTTAGTTTATTTATAACGCTACTTACTAAGCCCCATGATCCTGCCAGCAGCAACATAAGAGCTCAGGGGAAGAAGGGTTTCAGGCTTCGGGTTTAGGGTTTACAGTTTAGGGTTATAGTTGGGAATATAAGTCCCCTATGTATGACCTTACTTCTAATATTACTTATTAAGTCCAAGTCCCTCATGCCTCAGAAGGCTGCACTGCAAAAGGTATAGGTTTAGGGTTTAGGGTTTAGGGTTTGGAGTTTAGGGGTTTGGGGCTTAGGGTTTAGGGTTTAGGGTGTGACAGAGGACGCTGGGTCCTCAACGGATTGTACAGCTACGCAGATAGCCCAATACCCCTTAATTAAGGAATATGGCTTAAATTGTAAGGGGCTTCATATTATGATTTAATCTATATTCCTTATTTAAGGGGTTTTGGGCTCTCTGGCTACCTGGGTTTGGGGTGAAGGTCCAAGAGCCCTCAGCCCTAAACTCAAACCCCTCTACCCTAAACCCCAATACCAAACCTAACAAAAACGAGGCTGAGTCTGGATGTGGTTTTGAATTTTTCGGGTCCACGGTGCAAGCTTTGAGTCCCAAACGCCGGAATCTGAAGAATCGTAGTTCCCGAGCAGCTACCTTCAATCAAGGGCCTTGAATCGAAAGCTCAAGTTACGCTGTGGGGTATCAGTGCTGTCAGGACTTCGTGCCGAGACCGCCACCAGAGTAGAGAATGTACCTCGGCTTGGATGGGAAGTAGAGGTGCCTTAGCAATAAGAACTTCTGTTTAGGGAATATACCACAGTATAGATACACTATGCACAGTTAAGTAAACTACGCACACTACACCGCCAATCAGCGAGAAACGGATAACTTAAGTACTGAAGAACACATCAAGTAGGGAATTACCTGTATCACCAAAAAAACAAAAACCCCAAACCCTACCTCAATGTGTGTAAACAGTCTGTAGCCTGCAACAGTCAGGAATCTTATTGGGGTTTAAGGTTAGGGTGGTTCCATCACGTTGCCTGGGCAGCGCTGGTCCAAACAAAACATGGTTACCGTTGTGGAAGTAATCGTATATACCAATGACACCAACACGAATTCTCATGAAAATGATGATATTGGTGATTGTGGTGGTGGTACTGGTAATGATGGTACACGATAACAGCTATGCTTATGCAGATGCCCAGATTTGAGACTTATGACTGTGACTATGGCTTGGCCCTGACTATGACGATGGATATCCCTATAATCATCTGTCTATGCTCATGCTCATGCTTACGCTGATGCATGACAGTGACCATGACTTTGACCGCGGCTGTGACTGCGACAATAACTGCGACTACGACTCATGATTACGATTCTGGTTATGATTATGATGGCTCAGCAACAAGACCAGGATAATTTCGATGACGATGATGATGAGAATCGTCGCCGTCGCCGCAGCAGCTTTGCTGAAAGCGATGCTAAAAGTTCAAAGAAAAACAACGCTGATATACAAGAAGAAGGACCCCACGAGAATGGATACAATGACGATTGTAACGATACTAATGACACTAGTGAAAGTAACACGAAGAACCGCGATAATACTGGTAATCGCATGGCAATGATTATCATTTACCCCTGCTACAATGATATACAAACGTAGCAAAGATGATCCGCACAGTGCAACCAGGTCACGGTAGCGGGTTAGCATCGTTATCAGGTTTTCCGTGGTTCAGACGGCTCGTGTAGGATGTAAAAGGCACATTAGCGCTTCCTTCAGGGCTCCGGGGTAGTTTACAAGAACGGCCACCAATACCCTTCTTTTGTTTTAACATGTTCAAGCGAATTACAACTGCGGTGTCTTTGCTCAGAACCTTTAACTGCCGTGCCTGTAGAGATAGCCTTGCTTATGGCTACCCGTGCACCTTTGTTGCATCTTGGAATTTGAGTCTGTACTGTTTGTGCATAATATGAAGCCCCTTATAATTCAAGCCATATTCCTTAATTAAGGGGTGTTGGGCTCTCTGGGTCTGGGAGTATGGGACCAAGTCCAGGGCGTTCAGATGCAAGTTTAGGATTGGCATTGGAGTCTCCAACAATGAGGGACGCTGAACATGGGACTCTCAGGCCGTAACAAAAGTTTCGTGGCTTAATCGGTTCTGTTTTATGATTGGTTCTCATACCCTCGACACCACTTAATAGAGAGCTGTTGCTTTAAGTTTAAAGAGGCTTTCTCCATACGGCTGAAAGTAAGCTCAATTCAACGAGCGGGCTGGCTCTCGGGTTTTGAAGTGAAGAAACTTTGGAGGTGAACTTAACGTTCAGGGTTGTGGAGAGTGAACTTTGAATTCCGCAGGCATACGGTATATTGTTTCAGAACTCTGCCAAGGACTCTGCATGCGGAGTTTGCATTCTGGGAGCAGAAGCCAACATCAACGGCTACATCGTAAATTCTGCAAGGTCCCAGGAAGATGGGCCCTAGGAGTCCAGAAAGTTAGGACACTTTAACGCATCCAGCCCTAATCACCGAAACCTTACAACCACAATCGCGAACCGAGACTCATCCGCGGCGACAGAAGCAGGTTGCAGCCTTGCGCCAGGGCCATTTTCACCTGAGAGATGAGCTCCAAGCTGCAGGGTTCGGGCATAAGGTCTTCGGTGTCTATCTAAACTAACCATTGAAAAACGGGAGCTAAGGAGCCAGGGATGATGATAATCCTTATTAAATCAGGAGCTAAAGAGCCAAGGGAACCCCCAAAACCACTGGTTAGTTATTTTCATGGGTGACTGCACAAGGGCCTTGAAGCTTGATTTTGGTGCTGCCTTGCGGTGGCTATGCGACTAGCAAACATGGCGAGCGCCCATGCAATTTGTGTTCAGCAGAAGCCGGCATCGGGCTTAGTGGGAATGGGGAGCAACGTCAAAGACTGCTTGTTGGGTGTCGGACTTATGGGTTGCCAACTCGGAAATTGAATGATATGCTCTTGAAGGGGTTTAAGAGGGTTTAGGAGCCTAGGGATTGGGACTCAGGGACTAGATGAAATTCGCATCCATGCCAACTTGGCTCTCTTGATCGTGGCAGCCCCCCCAACATGTGCGGCGATCGGATTGTTCTGTGCCCGTGGATGGCTTCAGCAATTTTTATTCCTGGTTTGTGAGGGGCATCCGTCTGCGCAAGTAGGCGACAAGTAGGCTTGTAACCTTCAAAGATCGACTTCGGGCAGTGTCAGTGCCTACTCTAGTAGACCCTGGCCCTAACAACAAAAGGCATCAACAGTCACAACCTAAAACCTAAACCGCCAAGCCTTGCACTCTTGCCCTACAAACTGCATGTATGTTGCCTATCTGTGTATAAATTACATACATACATACATACATACATACATACATACATCTTCTTCCGGACGCAGCAAAAACGAGTTTGCCTAGCGAAAGCTGTAGCAAAGCCAGCATTGGGCTTCGGCGTCTCTGTGGACGCTCAACTACGCATCAAAACACCAGGCCATAATAGACGTCGATGTGTCTCCATCAAGCGCTCGAAAGTGAAGAGGTAGGACCTGAGTTCGGTTTACGAATTGCCCATATGAGGTAAACGTTGCTTGATAGAACGTCCAGGTCATCTGCAGATATCTGCAGTGCACGGTTTGGCACAAATACCGTCTTCAGTGATCCAAGCGCGGTCTTTTCCTTTCCACACGCATCTGTAGTGCCCCGAATCAGCAAGAACTCCGTAGTGCACGATTGCCGCCACCACCTCAAAAGTGTAATAAGTAATTGCACTCGTATGAGAGTCCACAAACACAGGAATGCGAAGATCCAGCAGCACATCTTGCAACGGTGTTGAGTCCTTGACTGTACGCTTGCTGCGGCCCCTCCCAACCACATTGAACCTCATCAGTTGGAATAGGACGGCCGTCGTGGTACTATTATAAGCATGAGTGCTTGCAGAATCATCCTGAGCATGCCACTTGTCAATGTAAAACTGCAGGCTTGCAGCCCCTGACAAGGGAAGAAGCACAGGAGAGGAGGAGGGAGCAGAGTCGACCTCCCGACAAACATCAAGTGCAATCTGCCTGGCTTGCCATGCACCTTTGAGCAGTGGCGATCGTAACCTTGGCATGATATGCTGGACGAACTCTGCAGCATCATGCTGCCGATAGGGCATGGACCAGGGACTGATAAGCATAACCCAGGTAAGTAGCTTGCTGATATCAAGGGGCGCCGACTGCGCGCATAGTGCCCCGTGTGCATGGCGTAACTGCCCCAGATCAGCCTCACAGCTGGCACCCATGCGGTGGTGCACAAAGAGCAATGCAAGTAGGACACTGTTCATGTAGCATGTCTTGCACGTGGGATTAGCGAGACGAACCTGCAGGAGTTCAAGAGAGTGTAAGCGGAAAGAATGAGGCTCAGGCCCTCCCAAAGGAACTGTTGAAGAGCCTGAGCAAGGTTCGAAGTCACCGGACGGTCCCGGCGAAGTCTGGCTCCGATGAGATGAAGAACGGCACAGTTGATCAGGGAGTTGAAGAGTTTCCACAGGGTATCGCCGTCCTGCCTCAACTCGATCTCCAGAGCAAATTGTACCCACTGGGTCTGATAATTGCGGCTCATTGGGCGCAGGCTGCCAAAGTGGCGAATGGTGGTCCCGTTGATAAGATTCTCTATCGCCTGCAGATCCTGCAGAATAGAGTCCACAGTACGGCTTTCCGTCTTCTCCACAAGGACCTCCTTCTGAGCAGTGGGGTCCCACTGCATGTAGTTCCAGCTGCCCTGTGAGTCTACCCATCCCATCTCGGTCGCCTTGTCTCTCATCGCACTCATGGCCGGGGAACAGAATCCCTTGATCCGGCCCCGAAGTTCCTGGATCAGTTCGCGAAGCATCGTCTCCCTTAGAGAGGACTGAACTTTGCCCTGATCGACGAGTTCCCGCCAGTGCTGTGCCACCTTGGTCATGAACGGCAGCACCGACCCCGGAGGATCTGGGCGAAAGAAGAAGAACAACTTCGTGTCCTGCTGAAGCGCCTGAAGCTGGCGCTCGTGCCTCAAGAGAAGCCTCGCCATCTGCCCCAGAACGGGAGGCTGGGAGGAGGGAGCCGCCCCCTGCATTTGGCTCCAATGCTGGGCATCCCAGTCCTGCTGGAACCCGCTGACCTCTCCTGAAGAACCCCAGTAGGTCTGTCTGCTTGGAGGCTGGCCCTTGCCTTTGTTCTTGCCCTTGCCCTTGTTCTTGCCTTTGCCCTTGGGGTGTCCCTTGCCCCGGTTCGGCTGGAAGTCCGTGGTGTGGGCATTTGCGTGTCCTCTGCCCCCTGCCGCATCTGATCTTGCCGAGGCCTCTTGGTCGACGGTGGTTGCCCAGAATTGGGGTCCGTTGTCGGAGGATGACAGCAGGACACCAGATGACGAAACATTGCTGATTCCTGCTCCTGGGCACTCTGCGACAGGTTGCCCTGCAATAGAGTTGGACTCGCCGGAGCCGGGGTCATGGCGACACGAGTAGGCTTCGATAAAGCAGCAGAGCGTGATAACATGGCAACGTTTCCAATGCGTTTGCTTGTCAAAAGTAGCTTCGAGACAGTAGGGACAGGGCTTGACAGTGGCTCTCTTCATGAGTGCTGCAAGCTCTAAACTCTAAAATTCGCGGTCGAAGCTCAGTCCAACAAGGATGTGCATTCGTGAGGTGTACCTTCTTTCCTGCGGCAGTTGCACACCATTGTCCACAGCACGGGCAGTGGTGTCTCAGCTCATCACGTAAACCAGGCAAGTGAATGAGGCTCTGCCAGCCCTGTCGGGCAGCCTGGCGAAGAACTTCTACTCATTCTACTCGCTGGATGACTGGGGTAGAGCAAAGTGGTCCCACCTGTAGTTGCCACTTGGTATCACTGGCTTGAACCTTGGTACGCGAGCCCGGAGCATGCATGGGCAAGTTGATGGACGTGGTACACAGAGGGCGGGCAGCATCAGTAGTCACGGAATCATGAAGGACGTCAACAGACAGAGACGCACTAGGACAGGAGATAGGAGCGTTATGCGCAGGTGCAGGTGGCAAGGCAGTGTGAGCTCCCAGGGAGATTGCGGCACCCGGAGGAGAGGAGGATCTGACAGCCAGGATATTGGGTGAAGAGAGCACAGGCGGATGTGTGGTAGGCTGAAGTAAGGGATCCAGCATGACACACCTGCCCTTTTGTATGTGATCCCGTAAGACAGACCAACGTGAGAAGGTCCGAGCACACAGCGCGCAGACTGGCATACCCGAGACAGCATGGACCACCGGATCAAAGGGTATCCCTAGATTACGGGAAGCTTGCGTGGCCCGGTGATGTGAAGCCTGGTGCACGCGTTCGCAAGTCAGAAAAGGTAGCATCACATGCAGGATCACTGTGACAAAGCAGTGCATGCGCTAGCTCATCACATTTGACAATCATAGTTTTCGGTTCAAGACCAATGTCATAAGCAAGCACAGTGCGATCACGAAGGCCAGCCAGAGATCTCAGCAGAATGTCCCGGACAGTGAGCACTCCCATTCGCATGTGCAAAGCTCTGGTGCTTTCAAACGTTAAATGCGACTGGGAGCGAGACACAGCACGCAAGTGCCTGGTATACACAGCCTGTAAACGTCCAAGCTGCTTAACAGTAAGGGGCAAGACGTGCAGCCCGTAGAGAAGCGTAGGCGGCAGACAAGCCCGCCGCAGGCGAAGCCTCAAGTCAAGCGCAGGGGCAGAGGCAGAAGTAAGAAGGGGCCGTAACTTCGTCCAGGCACTCCACGCTGCGGTAATTCGATGTTCCACAGAAAGAGACACAGCCTGATGATAGGAAATGGTGAAACCCAGGTAAATGTGTTCCTCTTTGAGCGGTATATCAAGTCTCCGACCAGCAGGTGTGGTGAAGTGCACCACCCGGCCCTCAGCCCCCTTGCGAATGTGACTCTTGACCCATGAGGGCGCAAAACCTCTGGTGAGGCGAAGCAAGAAGGCAGATTTCTTTTCATTCACCAAAAGGTGCGACTCAAGCAGTTGATCAAGGAAGCAGCCAAAACGCCAGAGTGCTCGATCAAGATCAGTAACCTTACGAACATGTTCTCCCATATGGAAGTCGTCCGCAAAAGCTGTCAAGCTCTTGGCCGTCCATCCCGAATCAATGGCCTGATCCGTGCGTACCATCACCACAGCAGTAGCAAGCGACCATAACAAGGGAGCTATACGGCAGCCTTGCCTAACACCGCGTTGAACGGTCACATGTGCAGTAGCATCGGAGATACGTAAGTGGTAAAAGAGGTCGCGATGCCAAAGAACAATCAATTCATACAGCTCGACAGGCACTGAGGCCTGCCGGAGGGCGTCGCGGATTAAGGGCCACTCAAGCCTGTCAAAAGCTTGTGACAAATCCAACGACAGCTGTATCGACCCGCCAATTCGCCGCCTCTGGCCAGCACCTGATGAAGGTAAATCCTGTGACACACTGGCGGGCGGTTCACAGTACGCCTGTCCCCCCAAGCAGTGAGTGAGGACACGCAGTAGTGCCTGATCAGTGGACCGATCTGCCAAGTAGGCAAATTGAGGGTGTAGCTGGAGGAAGCTGGTGACAAACGGCTTCAGCTTAGCCTGAATGAGGCCACAGACTGCACGACCCGAGATTTCAGAGATACCTAAGGGTCGCAGATGACGTGGCAAGGTCGGTGATGTGATTTTGGGGAGCAGCGACATCCAAGTGTCCTTCCAATCTTGAGGGACCGCAGTAGCGGTGCTAAGGAGCAGACGTAGCCACGGAGCAATAGTAGTGGAACAGGCTACCCAGATCGAGGTATGCGCAAGATGCTTGGGCGCCGCCTTATGCGGTGACATGTGCCAGAGGGCACCTTCCACTGAATCCAGATCATGCTGAGAAAGCGGCAAGACCACCTTCGTAGGCGCAGGGTGTCCATCGTTCACTGGGTGGGCCTCGGAGGATGACGCTGGACATGCAGTGGCGTACAAGGCATTATAATACTGCTGCAGGGTGCGTGCTTGCTCTCCATGGGAGAGGATCTCATTGTTGGGCCCGCGTAGTTGGAGTCGGGTACGACGTTGTTTGGGACAGAGTCGCGAAGCGAGCTGAAAGAGAGCTCGCGTGTCACCCTTACGGGCTGCTGTCTCCATAGTGTCGACTTGGGCCCGAAACCACTCAGTCTTGGACTTCCGAGTGGCTTGACGAAAGGTTCGATGCGCCTTGCGAAAGCGACTGTAATCAGCCCAAGCAGTCCAAATGCTGCGCCTTGCGGAGTTGGAGGTACCCCGCCAGCTGCGGTAGGCATCCCACATGGCCTTCACAGAGGTGGCAACAGTTGTGGATTGCCAAGGGACCACTCGTCCCTGATGCCTCTTACCCGGAAAAAGTTCCACAGCAACGTCCTTCAGACATAGATTGATTTCCTGCACGGTGGCCCTCGGAGAGGAAAGCAGGAATGAGGCAACTCAGGCATTCAAGGTAATAATGCGAGGGTCCAAGGCATCACGACAAACTTGAGACAGAGTGTGTGTGTGTCCAAAATGGGTGCAGCTTTGCGAGCCGGGCGCGCAAGAGCATGCACCAAAGGCAGCTTCACAGATGCGAAAATCGGCATATGATAACCACCTTTGCGCCATTTGAAGAGTGGCCACGCAACAAGGCCCGCACTGCGGGCCTCCATGTCCCCTAGTCCGTGTCGTATGAAAATATGGTCAATCAGGGAGGAGTGACTGTCACAGCGATATGTCGCTTTAGCAGCTCTAGACCACGAGTTGAGGTGGAGGAGATTACAGTCGACACAGAGGTCTTTGAGAACACCAGCATCGGGAGGATAGGTTGCATGGACAAGTCGCACCCGATTTCCGACAAGTGAGGGGACAACCTCAACCGGCGTGTTAAAGTCACCACCAATAATCAGAACATTGCGTAGAGGCAGGGACTTAACAAGTCCTTGCAACGCGCCCCAAACTTCCCGGCGAATTTGCTTGGCTGTGACTGTTGGCGCGGCACCCTTTTCCACAGCGAGTGAAGTGCTAAACACTTTCTGGTATACGTTGACCAGATCCACAGTACAGCCGTCCAAACATAATCTCAGATGCAAGAGCCGTCCTTGGACGGGTGCCGTAAAGAGGATGGAGTCAGAGGAGCACAGGGCATCTGAAATCAACATTGGGAGGACCAACTGGGGAAGACCATTTGGTGGCGAAGACTGCTTGGACTGTCATCGTCATTTTTGGGTCTCAGCCTCGTGGTTAGAGAATGTCATTTCGCACCATTTGAAAAACAATTTTGGACCCTGCAAAAACAAATGATCGTTTCATTGCTGTTCTTTGGATATCTTGCTGCTTATGGGGCTGGCCATGCTTAACATATTCTGACTCTTTTTGGGTATTGAATCAGTTTGCGAACTTGTCCGCTGAGACAGAGTGGTACGGTTGTCTTGGGGGTTCGAATGCATGTAGGATGGGCTCGGAAAACGGCTCTACCAACCCCCCCTTGTTCTGGCCGCAAAAAAAATCGAGGCGCAAACTATGCAGGTGCCGGCAAGCTTGGTTGGCCAGTTTGACGTCCAGGGCTGAAAATGAGGCATGAACATGAAGGGACTGGGGCTCGAGTTACGGGAGTCGGGCATAATCTCGACGGTTGTGGGCTTTCTGTTCATGCCCAATTGCACGAGACCAAGTCTTGAAAGGGAAATGAATAAAAATGCAAAGGAAACGATTCGGAAATGCATAGGAAACGATTGCCAGTGGAAAACAAATTCCAGACACCCGTGGAAAGTAGTAGGAATAATAAAAAAAACTGTGCGAAATAATCAATGAAACTCTGGAACAATAGGTTCAACCATTTGCAGACAGGACAGAACCTTAAAAAAAATTCTGAACAGAAACAAAACACACCAAAAAAAGAACACAGCCAAAACCAAACGCAGCAGTACTAACAGCACGAGCCTAATTATTATAGTGTTGTGTTCCGCCGTAATCGTTTGTTTCTTGTATTTGTGTTCTTATTCATCCTGATTTGTAGAAGCGCTTTTCACACATTTTGCTTTTTTGTTCAGGATGCAGCAATGTCTGCTGCTGCAATTTCGGTTTTGGTTCTCTCGGCATATAACTCTAGCATTTGCAAAAATATGTTGATCGGACATATATGTATCAAGTGCTTCTCACACATGTGGGGTTTAAGTTCAGCGGGCTCGAAGCCCCCGCATACGTTTAAAGTAAAGCTTAGCGGGTTTAGGCTTCGATCGTCCAGTTCCAGAGTTTCCAATGCCATGCAAGTCACCACTACCACGGCTCAAGACGGAAGCTGCTGAACACGATGCTTACATTTACAATGACTCCCGCAGCAACCGAAGGTCTGGAGCCGGTGACTTCTGCAAAAAGTCAGAAGAGCAACTAAGTAATAGTGCCGCAAAAGTGGCCTGAAAACATGTGCACCTCTTTGCAGCAAACAACTGGGAAATCGTGCTACTGGAGGCAGACGACCTCACGGCAAAACAGCAGTACATGGAGACGATCCTCAAAGAGAACGTGCAGCTGAAAGAAGTACCAAGACATGAAGGCCAGCTTGGCAGCCCTCAATGCTGCTATCGTATGGTCCGTCATGGACGCCTGCTTGCCTGAAAGCCTAGCTCGAAGCTGAGTCGGGCAGGCTGAACCAGGCCAGCAGGATGCAAAGCTAACATCATCATTCGCTCAACGTTCCTTTTTTCTGCACGGCACCAGGCTTCAGCACTTGTGCTAGGAGCAACCTTGGACTGACGCAGGAAGAAAACCTAACTACAGACTTGGCCCTCTCTCAGCTGTCGAGGTAGTAGTCTGGCACCTGGGTGTCCTCCTCAGAGGGATCTCGTAGCTGAATCGCTCTGTCGTCCTCTTTCTTTTGCCGCTTGCATTCCCGCAGTTCGACCTGCAGTTCCTCGAACTGGCTTTTCAGAGTCTGGTTCTCCTTGGCCAAGCGGCGAATGACTCGGTAAAGTACTGCTCCGTCTGTGACACTGATCTGGAAGTCCTCAGCGGTCCTATCCTTGTAGTATCGTTCAAGTTCGCTCCGCAACCTTTCGACGGCATCTTTCTCCGATACCCTTGGCGGCATGGGCTGAGCGGGCTGAGTAGTCGGTGTTGGCTCGGGAGCTGCCTCCATGACGCCTCGACGGAGTGCACTGCGAAAGTGCCTGTTGGGAGCCTCTGAGGTGTCTGGAGCCGAGACACTTTCAATGCTGAGTCTGGACTCCAAGACAATCACAACCGACTCGCTGCTAGCATACTCTTTGCAGCTGGTTACCTGAATCATGCGAGACTTCCAGAATACAATATGCAGCAGTGGCGGAGAAGGATGTGCTGTGCGAGGCTGGCTGCTTGCACGTTTCACAGGCCCTGTGGAGCATGATGTTTGCAGATAGTGATCTGCCTGCGGAAAGTATGCGCCGAGACTGCTCAGCGATTGCTTCCTCATTCTAACCACACGGAAACGTCAGTTAGTTAGATAGCTATGTGTATGTTGGGCAATGCCTAGACACGGTGATAAGAGCTATGAAGGCACTATTTTTGGAAACACTGACTGTCTGAGGCATATAATCGGGGCACAATCTAAATAAGCTAAGCCTCAAGCCTGGCAGCAGCAGCAGCAGCAAGGCAATACGCGAACGCTGCGAGGCTTGACTGATGTGAAATGCCGCCGGTTCCGCTTCTTTCTCGGATGCGACTGCTTGTGCTCGTCGACGAACGCCGGCCAGGGCATCATTAACTCAACTAGCCTGGTCCTCTAATGAGCCTCTTCTGCTGTCCTAGGATACTATGTCCCCCATCAACCGAACCTAACACACATTAGACCCTCTGCCACCAGATTGGACTCACTTGACCAGTGCCCAACTACGACAAAGAACGAACCTTGGCTCTTCTTCTGATGTTTCGTGAGGGTCTTAGAAGGAATGTTAAATTGTCTCGATGCAGACTCGGTCAGAAGAGCGGCACGTTTAGAAAACTGCGAAATCCGTGAAACAGAAAGGGTGAAACAAAGCGGTCCTCAAGCTTCTCGGTCCTTAGCCGGGATGCCACTGATCGACACTAACACCAGCTGCAAGAGATCTATTTCAGAAACAAAAATGTCTTTTGCGGGCCAGGCTCCCTCGCGGCAATCATTGCCGCTTCATTCTTGGCGGCCTGTTCCGACATGCTTTCTCCTGAGTACAACTCGCTCCAGGACCAGAGCTGCCGCAGTGCTGCCAGGCCCGCAGCTGGCCCTCCAGCGGTCGTCCAGCTTAGCGACCGCTGCTGATGAACCTCATCCGTGCTGAAGCCAATCTTCCACCGACCGTTGTCTTCGTCGGTGTAGACTTTGCCTCCCATCGGGATGGATGCATGCAGGAGGCGATCTACCTCCGCAGGCACAGGATCGTACGTCCTCGTGCCGCCGCCAGTGCCAGAAGGAGCTGCTGCTGACGAGGCCTTCTCAGCGGGCTTCTTCTTGGAGTCCCGCTTGGCCTGGGCCTTGGCTTTCGCCTGGGCCTTCGCTCTCGCTGTCTTCAAGTTCGGCGGCAGATTCTCCACCACGTCCTCGAAGCACTTCTGCATGGCTTCGCTGACCTGAACTTCTGTCTTCTTCTTCGTGCTGCTCTTCATGAGCTTCATGATCTGGTCCTTCTCAGTTGCCAATGTGGTATCTTGCAAAATATTCTCGACTTCTTCAAGGTCGAACTCGTCTTCGCCTTCCAGATTGCCATCTCCTTTCATCACAGCGGCTTTCACGGACGCAGCCTCAAGACCCGGGTTCTTGTTCAGGAGCAGAGCAGTTCGCAGAGCCTTAGTCTCCGCCAGGGCTTTTTGGCTCTTCGGAAGGGGCACTGCCCAGTCCTTGCAGAGCCGCTTGAGGATCTCTTCCGAGAGGTTGGCAAAGCCTCTGCTCGTGTGGAAAGACTCCAAGGAGCAGGCTGCCTTGTGGCTCGTGAGAGTCACGCCGGATCCGGATGACTTGTGTGCAAGCCACATTCGCACGGGCGACATCATCTTCAGCGGATGCACGAGGACGCTTGTCTTGTCGAAGACGAACAGGAACTCCAGTTCCGAAACCTCCAAGTCGAAAGTCCATGCTCTGCAGCCTTCACCCCGCTCAGCGAGGATCTTCGTGGTCATCGGCCACACCAAGGCCCCATTCCGATACGTCCGCAGCACGAACTTGTAGTTGTTCGTCTCCTTGGCAAAGACCACGTGGCCCTCCGGCAAAAGAGAGCCGTGCCACGCAGATTCCACCTTCTCGAACTCCTCCTTGATATGCACCAACAAGGCAAGGTTCACCATGGTCTGCTGATGGCTTTCGGGTGTGCAAACATACCACTTTGTCGGTCCGCAGATCTTCTTCAAGGTGCTCTCGATCTTCTCCTCTCTCTCAGTCCTCTCTGCCTTGCTCATCCTGTCGACTTGCCGCCTGAAAAGGAGCTGGGGGTCGTAGTCCTTGGGCGGACTTCTCACGTCGGCAGGTTGGATTTCCTTCCGCTTGTAGCCCTTCAGCAGGTCATGCTGTGTCCCTATCCGCCAGCTCAACATCTCGCTCACCTCCTGCTTCGTGGAGTCTCTGCATTCGTGTTCCCGTTGAAGTTTGTTGAGGTCTTCTACGAGCTTGGTGTTCAAGAGGCCTCCGAAGAACTGACGAACCATGTGAAAAACCTCAGCAGGAGTCGTCTGGAACTCAACCTTCGCCAAGCGATCCAGAGCCCAGTTGCCTATGGGACTGTGCTGCCCTTTGAGCATCTGCTTTGCTGCAAGTGTTCCGTTGGCCTGCACTGCTTCCAGGGTGCTGGCCACAGTCTTCAAGAAGCTTCTCGCAGCTGCTTGTTTCTCATCATTCCTCTCCAGCAAGGCTGCGAGCTTGTGGGGCAAACTCCACGTGTGCTGAAGCATGCTGCCTAAGCGATACTTCAAAAGCTTGCGGAGCACCAAAAACATGATCTCCGCCAGCTCGTCCTGCAGTGCGAGGAAATCCTCTGAGAGAGTTCTCGCCGAATCTCTTTGCATGTCAAAGCCGATACGCTTCAAGAGTCGCAAGTCGCTGAGGACTAGCAACTGGTCCTTCGCCACGTTCAGAAAGCTCCAGCATGCCCAGTTCATGAAAAACTCTCGGGTGCTTTCCTCCGACCGCATGTGCACGAGCATGTGCCCCGAATCCAGGGCTTCTGGCTGCTGGAGATAGAACATAAGTCTGGCATAGGACTTGTTCACAGGATCATTGATCCACTTGGCATAGACGTGCAGAGTATTCACAGCTTTGCTTCGCATCTTGTTCATCTGCTCCTTTGCTTGCCGGATCCCAGCCTGCTTCGTGGTGCCGCCGGTCGGTCCGACATCCGTAGAGCTGCCAGCTGCGGCTGCTCCCGACTGCTCGGGTTTCAAAAGCTCCTTGAGGACGTCGTCCGGGGTCCAGAGCTCGTCGGCGAACTGCACGTAGCCCTGAGTCAAACACACAACGGTCAACAGAAAGGCGAAGGTAGCCCAGTAGGGGTCCAGGTGGTCTTGAGCATGCTGCAGCGAGTTAAATCGCGACTTGGCTGCCTTCGGTCCCTTGCTGGCGACCACAGGCAAGGAAGGCAAACTCTTGAGGAAAGCTGCTCGCCGCTGCTCCGTGTCGTTGCTGGCGGGCTCGTCCAGATCGGCTAGGATCTCTGCGAAGAACACCTTGAGAAGCGGGTCGTTCGGCGAGAGACTCTGAGAGCACATCTGCGCCGCCGACACCAACATCTCGTGCCACCCTCCTTTGAGATACGGCCCATACTGGAGGTTATATAAGCCTATGGCGAATATTGCACGCCTCAATGTCCCAGAGCTCGCGAATGCGAGCATAGCATCGTTCCCCCTTCGATGCTGCGGGTCTGCGATGAGCTCCACGTTGATGCCCTGCTCTTCGTCTTTCATAAAGTTCGTCGCAGCAAGCTGAGTCGCCTCCTGGTCTGTTGCTAAGGTGAACCCAAGAACTTGAGGGCATGGTTCACGTCCTGCATCCAGGCGAGGCTAGCCTGTCTAGGCACATCCTCGACGGCTTTGCCTTTGAGCCTCATTCTCTTTGCAGGCATGGACTCTCCTGTGCGAGGCTCGAGGAAAGTCTCGACCCTCCGGTCCCAATCCGCCTGTTCCTCGCCCGCCTTTGCCTTCAGCTTCTGTTGTACCTGCACAGGCAGAAACAAAAACTAGGCACTCGCTGCACCGCTGACCTTACCTCACAACACGTGTGTGGGGGGGGGCTAAGCTAGGATATGAATCTTGCTGCTTGTGAATGGCCCCAAACGCCATTATGATATACCTATGAGATATGTCATTGAGCTCTGCGGAGAACAAGACAAACTGGGGGTGGGTTCTGGGGAGCGGCCGGGCTGCATGGGAGGGCTGGAACATGCTAAGACCGCACACTGACTTATAGCAAAGGCTTCAAAAACTTGGTGGGGTTTCGACGGGGCTTCGGCTCCAGGCTGCAGACAACGAAAGCTTCTTTTGCTCCGATACACATGAATTCGTCCCAACGAAAATGGGAAAGGTAACCAGCTCGCAAGCTTCATGGCTGCGAGCCTCTCAGGAGTCTCAGGAGCCTCTGCAAGGCTTTTGAAACTACAAAACAACACTTCGGAAAGCTCCAAAGCTTCTGCTGCATCTTTCATGGCGACCCCCCCAAAGTGGCGCAGACGAATTGGAAAACGAACTGGCGCAGACGAACTGGATTGTCAGCCCTACGCTTTTGGAGTCTGCAAACGCACCCTTTTGGCAACCAAAAGTTGGCGCAAACCACTTGGAAACCGAACTGGCGCAGACGAATTGGAAAACCCACTACCTGAACACACGAGCACAGCTTCCCGACCAGCCTGAGGCGGACAGATGCAGCTCCAGCCAGATTGGCCATCCCAGGCCAAAACATTGAGCAACGACTTGGAGCCGACCTGAACTCCATCGATTGCCAAACTCAGCCAGTGAGCCTCCCCGAAGCGAGCTCTGGCTTCCTGAGCATAGGCATACCTCTCCAGTGGGATGGTAAGATTGCCTCGTTGTTTGCCTTCAGCTCCTTCCTGCGAAGCTAGGACACTGGAGGCTGATCTGAGGTGCTGCTTCTTTGTCTGTTCCAGCACTGCAGCTTTCTGTGATCCACTGAGCCTCTTGTAGCCTTTCTTGGTCCTGTCACGAGAATCACAGAGGCGACTAGAAGCTCAGAGCAAACCAAAAAAAACCTTCCCTCGCTGCCTTCTCCCACTGACAGCAGTAGCACCAAGGATAGCAGCTAGCAAACGAAGCCACAGAGAGCATCATCTCTTCGGCCCGGCTTGCTGCTGTCCTGAAATTAAAACACACCCGGCCTCAAGGGCTGCAGGCGCCAGAGCTCGGTCTCCTGCCAGATGTCGGACATCCTGCTGCCTTCCACGAGATCGGCGAAAGCCTGGAGCAAAAGAGCCACAGCTTTCCGCAGGCTCTCTCGTTTGGCTGCGGAGATGTTCGGGCTGACCTCTTCACGGCAGCACATTTGCAGGCACTCGCAGAAATCGTGCTCTTCTGGAAACATATCCTTCAAGCATTTCAATGAAGAGTCACTGCTGCAGAACGTGTGCCACTTCATGTGGATGTTATCCTCGGTCAACACAATCTGGACTTTGGCCGACCTGATGCAGACAGCCTGTGAGGCTGTCACGAAGGCTCTGCACAATGCTCGCAGGAGCATGGTCGCTGTGGCTTTCACGTGTTCTGCACCCAGCTTCCATTGGCTGTTTTTGTGCAGCTTTCGTGAACTCCAGTGAAGCAGAAGCATACCCAGAACGAAAAACGAAGCGGAATACTCGCCTGCTGCCGCCGTGCTGGCTTCCGCCGGCTCCCCCGGCTCCTGCTTCCGCTTGCGGCTTGCCGCTGCCTTCGAAGTTTCTGCCTTCCGGCTGGCAACAATGTGACTCTGGATCTTCGCCTTGAGATCCTCTGAGGAAAGGCTGTTGTCGTGCAAGGCCTGGATGTAGCTCCCAAGCTTGTACTCCCAGGAGTCCGCACTGCATCCCACGAAGTTCTTGTTCTGGTGGCCTCCGCAAAATGCGACGAGCCACCGGAGATGGGGATACAAGGTCCCCGTGCCTTCTCCTCTTGGCACTCTGTATGCAAACAACTCACAGGGAAACTGTCGTCCTTGGTGTGCAGGCACTACCACAGCCACAGCTTTGAAGGTGTTGACAGCTGTTGACCAAATTTCGTCGCAGTTGTCCTGGTGGTTCCTCAGTATGGGTCCCCGCTTCTCCCATTGAAGAAGCTCTGTGGCGGAACATTCCCCCGTTGACCCATCCTCTCTCGTGAACCGGATCGTCAATCCGGGCCCATCATGCCATTCGGCATCCAGGTAATCCAGCTTGACAAGTTCACCTGTCACAGTGTTGTGCAGGAGCAGATGTTGGCGAGTCCGTCGCAAGTGCAGACTCGGCTGCTGCTGGGACGCCATTTCTTACGGAGTCTGAGTCTAAAGGTAATAATAATGATCCTGAACTTAATAAAATACAGATGATGTGGAAGCGACCGGACCTCAGGCGAGTCACTCAGGACTTGACCGCAGGACCTGAGTGGCAGTACTAAGTTACTACAGTACGACCTGGCCAGAGGACCTCAGTAGCAGCCCCACACGGCCTTTCGGAAACATGCATGTCTGTGATTCCCGTGCCTTTGTCAATGCTAGAGCCAACACCTGCTGGCAACTCGCATGACAGGCTCAGGACTTGAGATCTCCTTGGGCTCGGGGTTCGCAAAAGTTCTAATAAAAGCACATGCAGGCACGACTCTGCAGCACAATGCACACAATGGGATGGGGTGGATGCCTGCACTGCACTTGCCAGCATGGAGTGGGCGGGGTCGAGGGGGTGTGGGGTCAGGTGCGAAAGGTCATGGACTGCATCCATCACAGCAGCAACAGCAGCAACATACTCATACTGACAACACACACACACACACACACACCGCAACGGCATCTACAGCTTTTGCTGCCTCACGTGCTGCCCCGGCGAGACCTTCAGGGCCTCGTCTTCCCTTCAGCACATGTTCCGACTTGCGAGATGGCCTCCTTTCAGGCCTTGACCCCGATCTTGGAAACGCTAGATAAAAGGTCGAATGTGTGGCTTGACCTGGCCTAGCCACAAAACGATCTCCCCTAATACAAACAGAGACTTATAAGTAGTCGCTGCCAAAAGCAGATACACTCAGCCTGAGGCCTCGGCTGCTGCTGGCTCCGTGAAACCCGGGCGGGCAGGAGAAAGCTCTCCGTTTTGGAGTGCCTGCCTGCTCCGCACGAAGTTCCTGAAACTCACTGAGGCCGGTGGGCTCCCGCCGGTCTCGGCCGGCTTGGGCTTGCTGTAAGCCCACTGCTTCTCCGGCAACAACACCTGAGCCTTGGGGAAGAAGGAGACGCAGTCGAGAGCGACCATGCGGTTCGAGGTGTTCTGCACGCAGGCGGCGAGGCAGTTCACATCGTCCACCTCCCACTCAGCACCTGCCGACAGCCTCGGCAGTTCCGCTGTTTCGTCAAGCCGCAGTGCAGGAGCTGCTGGCCTTCCTCTTTGCCCGGGGTCACGTAGTAGCACCGAATGCTGTCTCGCTCGCCATACTTGAGCTTGGTCCCCGCCGACACCGCTTTGAACTGCAGGTCCTCGACTCTGAACTTAGCTTGCCTCCTTAGTTTCTCGACGAACCTGACATTCTTGACCCCGGGCAAGGGGGTCTTCTTGTTGATGTGAAACACGAAGATCATGGCATGGATCAGCCAATCATCGCAGATGTCGCTCTCCTGCAGGTCATCCAAGTCCGCATAGTCCTGAAGCATGGCGATCTTGCCCTGCTTGCTGAGGCTGAGAAGCTTGTTGCCTCGGCCTTTCAACTTCTCCCCCAACTCGTAGGATTCGCTGCCCTCGTCGCCCTGATCATCGTGGGCATCCTCCGTCAAAAGTGCCTGCAAGGCTCCCGACTTGAACAGGGCCGACAGCCTGGGCAGCCACTCCTCGTGCTCGCCGAGGGTCTTGTAGACAAAGTCGCGATCCTCTTGCAGGTTTCGCTCGTAGAAGGTGTGCATCGCCTTCTTGAAGCCGTTCTGGACACGTTCTTCTTGTTTCTCTTGCCGCTTGCTTTGCTTCTCAGTCGCCTTCTTGACCGTTTTGGCGATAGACTTGGAGAGATTGCTGACCTGTTTGCCACGCATTCGCCGGCCCGGGGTCCTCGTCGCCATAGTAGAACGTTTCGGGGCCATCTTTGCAAGCGATTGCTAGCAAAAAGGACTGCTGAGTGCTTAGCTCTGCCAAAGGAAGCCACTGAGAGCCGCACAACACAAAGAAACATACACAAACGCAGACATGTCCCCTGAGCTCAATTTGCTTTGCTGGTTCAAGACGGGTTGCAAGCTGCACGGCTGAAGCCCTTTTGTTTCTGCAAGCCTTGAGCTCCAAACCTTCGCAGCTTCATCATAGCTGCCTCAGAGTTACAGGGTCATGTTGAGGTTGAGGCTTTAGGGTTTCAGGGTTTAAGGGTTTAGGGGTTTAAGGGTTTAGGGGTTTGGGGGGTTGGGGTTCAGGGTTTAAAGGTTAGGTGTTAGGGTCAAGGGGTTTAGGGTTTGGCCGCCCAGCTCCGAGCCCGCCACCTCGTGCCAGCACGATGCTGTAAGGAGGAAAAACACAGGCTGCAAAGTGGCCTCCGTGACTAAGTCTATGTGCCAGCCTGCACAAAACACACATCGGTGCCCTGCTCAGTGACTGTCTGTGTCTGCACCTACACGAGACCAGCCTGAGCCTGAGCTCCAACAAGGCCTCCGCATCGACGAATCGACGGGGCCTGGGCCGGAGCAAGGCAAGGCTGGACACCGTACTCAATCAGCAAACCCTTCGGCCTCTTCAAGCCTTTTTTCGGAAGCACGCACGGCTGGAGGCCGACTCAAAATTGTGGATAAAACCAAAAGAAACAACTGTCACTGCTGGGACAGGACAAGGATGCGACTGTCGCAGCCCCTGGTGTGACGGCCCAGGCTGCCAGGGCGACACCTTCAACAGCAGAACGTGTGCTCGCCCACAACCACTCTTGAGCAGCCCTCTGTGGCACAACGCCGTCGGGGCACCAAGGCAGTGGCAGGATCGGCCGCTTCAAGTTCCGCTGCACGCCACCGTCGTCGGTAGCACGAATGTGTATGCCCCTGCGGACACATGCTGCAGCAGTGACGATGACTGGTGCCGGGCATAAGCAACACGTCGCACCCCTCGGTTTGGCATCGCCTCTGCTGTTCTGCTGCAGCTGTCTGGCCTGGCACCGAGGACGACAAGGCCAAGGAAGAAGACGATGCCATGGCCCGTCACGAAATCGGCAGACAAGCTTCCTCTTTTATCGAATCTAAGCACCGCTATCTGCCAATCTGGGCCATAAAAACATCAAACAGATCAGCACATCCGCAGCCATGCTCTGCAACTGCACATTCTCTCTTGGTAGAAGCCTGAGCTCCCAGCAAGGCGGAACCGGCCTGAGCCAAGGCAAGGCTGGCTACCCTGACCTGGAGTAAGGTCAAAGCAAGGCTATCGCACTCACCGTCCACTGACAGCAGAGAAATCGGTGACAGCGAAACCTGGGCTCCAGCAAAGCTTCTTCTTCGGGCCTGAGCAAGCGAGCTTTGCAAGGCTGCCATGTCAATGAAAATCCCTATGCATGTGCAAAAGCAAGCAGCATTTTTTCTTCAGCCTTCTCCAAACAATCAATCGTGCCCTACGCACAGGAAGCAATGGCGGGATCGCTCCCACCACAAAGGCCCTGCCCGGCCAAGCCATCATCTCCGGGTCCGCCTTCACCTCCTTTGTCACCGGAGCCTGGCTTGTCATAGTTCTTGTAGCTGCCGTCATATCCCGGCCAGGACTCCTTCTTCTGCTTTTTTTTCTTCTTTTCCTCCTTCTCTTTCTCTTTCTTTTCTCTCAGGTTCCTGAACCATGCTTGCCGCTTGCTGAGTGGCACCTCTGGCTTGGCCAAAGAGCTGTGTTCCACCCAAGGATTGAACAACTCCTTAGCTGCTGAGGTTTTTTATAACAAAAAGAGAAAAAGGAAAACATGTAGTACAAGCAACGAAGCTTCTAAAATAAGTACTTATTCAGACCAGGCTCGCAGTTGCTGTTGATGCAGAAGTTCTTGTGCGGTTGTACGATTGTTCTCCGCACTGTCTGCAAACTCGTAAGTCCCAGTGGGGCGGAGGGCACGCCGAGCTGCTGGAAGCCTTCTCCTTCGGCTCGTCCTCGTCGGCTGGAACTTCTTCCTCCAGCAGCCTCTTAAGGCTTTCCCGTATTTTGGCGTTTTGGGCCTTGAGCAGTGCTCGCTCTTCGGCGAACTCCGCATCCCGCCGCTGCCGCTCGGCAGCCATCTCAGCTGCCCTCTCCTCTTGAATCCGCCGCTCCTCGTCTCGTTCCTTCTCCATGGCGGCCTTCTCGGCGGCAGCCTTTTCCTCGGCTTCCGCTCTTGCTAAGGCGGCGGCCTCCTCGGCAGCGGCCTTCGCCGCCCTCGCATCCGCAACGGCTTTCTTCTCTGCCTTCTCGGCCACAGCCTTCTCGGCGGCAGCCCGGGCACCATACGCATGCTCCTGCTGCATTTGATGCTGCATTTGCTGCTGCTGCTGCTGCAGCAGCAGCTGCATGAAGGCAAGAATCGGCGGCATCTGAATCTGGGCCCCGGGCCCCATCAGCGGCATCTGTGGCGGGGGCGGCATGGGCGGGAAACCGGCTGAGCCCATTCGCATGCTCGGCGAGGAGGCTTGCTGCTGCTGGCCTTCTCCTTCAATGGATCCCGCCCCCCCCATCGCCATCATGGGGTCGTCACCGTCTCCTCCTTCCGGCGCTGCATCTGGCCTCTCGGCCGCAGGCTCCGGAAGCGGCACATCGCCGCTGGGCTCACCCTGAAAGGGAGCAGCAGCACAAACACGGCCCTAAGAAACACAACACCTCTGTCTTCAGTAACTTTAGAAAGGACAACCTGCACCTTACAATCCCGCCTGCCCGAGGACACGGCCCCGAGTCCACGCTGCCAGGAAGACCAAAAACCACACACGTCGGGCCATGATCATAGCAACTGTTGTCGCAACGATGGCACTCACACTCGGGTCACCTAAAGGCTTGAGATCTCTCGCAGCAGCCAAGCAAGCAAAGGTCGCAGACAACAAAAGACTGCATGACCTGCACTCGCTGAAGCTGAAACTGCGCAATCGCAACTTGAACCGATCCGAGATTCCGGCATAGGCCTTAAAAGCAAACACCGCCTTGTCTTCCGCTTCTGCCCTGAGCCAGCAAATTCTGCTCGCAAGGAAAGAACAGGAGAAAATTTCTGGTCGCAGTCCCTGTCCCAGCCTGGCCCTAAGCCTAAAAGCGAACAGCCCTCATCTAGTTTACATTTCCCTACCTCCTGCCAGCTCTGGCTGGAGTAAGGGACCTGGAATCGCATATGCAAACTGGGTCCGCTGCCGGCTCCGATTCTAAACAGAAACTCTACCTCCTGCCAGTTCTCTAAAACTGTGAGGAGTGAGAGCTTTCTCAAGCTAGGTTTGAGCAACAACGGTGATCAGGTCTGTCTCACTCTCACAATGGCAAGGCACACTGCAGAAAGAAGTGCGAAGCACACTAAAACCGCACAGAATGTGTTTGATGACTGCGAAAATCCAATCGTTTAAAAGGGAAATCTGTGAAATGCAAAAACTTCCACCCAGGCGGTAACCACAAGTTTGGCAAACGTCTTCGAAACCGTCGCTGTTCTGAGCTGCCGGACAGTCATTTCAAGGTTTGCAAAAACAAGAAATAGTCTAAGCCTTAGCCAAGAAATACAGTCTATACGGCTTTAAAAATATGATAAGTCGATGGTTTAAATCATGCCAGTCTCAGAAAAGTCCATTTTCCAATCAGTCTTGGCCAACCAAATGGTCTTCCCCAGTTGGTCCTTCTGACAACACAGCAACCCCACCCGCCTGGGAGGAGGTGGTGCAGGATGCAATGACATGCCAACCCGGCGTATCGTACTGAAGATCCTCCTTCCAGTGAGTCTCCTGCAGGAGGAGTGCATCCGGCTTACTCGCAGGTGGAGTGGAAAGATACTGCAAGAGCTCATTATACGCAGCAGAGGACAAGCCCCCCACATTGTAGGTAACAACCTTCAGCCTGGTAAGGCAAGAGGTGTGCTGGATGGGCTGCGGGCACAGAGAGGCTTTGGCAGGGGCTGGCTGCTTACGACAATTCAGCGTATGGGTAGAGCACCACTTCCCTCGGTAAAAAGTGCCCTGGAGGGGGCTGAGAGCCGCACGTCGACAAGCACGATTGTAGGCTCTCTTCTGGGAGAGTGTGTGACCTTGGCCCAAGAGCGGGAGTTGAAGAAGAGTAGTCCACTTAAGCCAATTGGCCAGAGGACCTCCAGTGAAGGACTTGCAGGTCCCATCGGATGAGGTGCACTTCCGTCCACCCTTGACACTCCGTGTCGACCAAGGGTTCTCACAATGGCTAGGGAGGCTTGAGAACAGTCATTATGGTCTGCGTTCTCAGATTCACATCGGCGGAAAGGATGATTGATGATGGAGTTGATGCAAAGGTGGCCCCTAGAGGCAGCACATAGGAGTAATCGTCCGAGCTTCTCCACAAGTCGAAAACAAGGACAGAAAGCACAGGTCCAAGTCGAGATACGACAAGTGGATCCAGGGCGTTTGGAGCGCCCAACCCTCGGCTCAGAGAGATCGTCACAAAGTTTAACAGTTGCCTCAGGAACCGTATCAACAAGGAGTGACTGTGTGTAACCATTTGCGACCTCCCGCCCGGACTTGGGACCGGGTCCAGCGACATAATCAGGCAGACTATTTGAGTCTGAAGGTGTGTGTGTGTGTGTGTGTGTGTGTGTGTGTGTGTGTGTGTGTGTGTGTGTGTGTGTGTGTGTGTGTGTGTGTGTGTGTGTGTGTGTGTGTGTGTGTGTGTGTGTGTGTGTGTGTGTGTGTGTGTGTGTGTGTGTGTGTGTGTGTGTGTGTGTGTGTGTGTGTGTGTGTGTGTGTGTGTGTGTGTGTGTGTGTGTGTGTGTGTGTGTGTGTGTGTGTGTGTGTGTGTGTGTGTGTGTGTTGTGTGTGTGTGTGTGTGTGTGTGTGTGTGTGTGTGTGTGTGTGTGTGTGTGTGTGGTGTGTGTGTGTGTGTGTGTGTGTGGTGTGTGTGTGTGTGTGTGTGTGTGTGTGTGTGTGTGTGTGTGTGTGTGTGTGTGTGTGTGTGTGTGTGTGTGTGTGTGTGTGTGTGTGTGTGTGTGTGTGTGTGTGTGTGTGTGTGTGTGTGTGTGTGTGTGTGTGTGTGTGTGTGGTGTGTGTGTGTGTGTGTGTGTGTGTGTGTGTGTGTGTGTGTGTGTGTGTGTGTGTGTGTGTGTGTGTGTGTGTGTGTGTGTGTGTGTGTGTGTGTGTGTGTGTGTGTGTGTGTGTGTGTGTGTGTGTGTGTGTGTGTGTGTGTGTGTGTGTGTGTGTGTGTGTGTGTGTGTGTGTGTGTGTGTGGGTGTGTGTGTGTGTGTGTGTGTGTGCGTGTGTGTGTGTGTGTGTGTGTGGGTGTGTGGGTGTGGGTGTGTGTTGGTGGGTGTGTGTGGGTGGGTGTTGGTGGGTGTGTGTGTGTGGGTGTGTGTGTGTGTGTGGGTGTGTGTGGTTTGTGTGTGGGTGTTGTAGTGTGTGTGCTGTGTGTGTGTGTGGTGTGTGTGGTATTGTGTGTGTGTGTGTATGTGTGTCTGTTGGTGTGTGTGTGGTGTGTGGTGTGTGTGTGTGTGTGTGTGTGTGGTGTGGTGTTGTTGTTTGTGGGGTGTGTGTGGTGTGTGTGTGAGTGTGTGGTGTGTGGTGTGTGTGTGGTATGTGTGTGTGTGTGTGTGTGGGTGTGGTGGTATGTGTGTGGAGGTGTGTGGTGTGGGAGTGTGTGTGTGTGTGTGTGTGTGTGAGGGTGTGTTGTGTGGGTGTGTATTGTGTGGTATGTGTGTGTGTGTGTGTGTGTGTTGTGTGTGTGATGTGTGTGTGTGTGTGTGTGTTGTGTGTGTGTGTGGTGTGTGTGTGTGTGTGTGGTGTGTGTGGTGTGTGTGTGTGTGTGTGTCTGTGTGTGTGTGTGTGTGTGTGGTGTGTGTGTGTGTGTGTGTGTGTGTTGTGTGGGTGTGTGTGGTGGTGTGTGTGTGTGTGTGTGTGTGTGTGTGTGTGTGTGTGTGTGTGTGTGTGTGTGTGTGTGTGTGTGTGTGTGTGTGTGTGTGTGTGTGTGTGTGTGTGTGTGTGTGTGTGTGTGTGTGTGTGTGTGTGTGTGTGTGTGTGTGTGTGTGTGTGTGTGTGTGTGTGTGTGTGTGTGTGTGTGTGTGTGTGTGTGTGTGTGTGTGTGTGTGTGTGTGTGTGTGTGTGTGTGTGTGTGTGTGTGTGTGTGTGTGTGTGTGTGTGTGTGTGTGTGTGTGTGTGGGTGGGCCCACCACCAGCTGACAGGGACGATAGAGAGTATCTCCAGTGGTCATGGAGCAGAAGGAATAGCATTCCTGGCACGATTGAGTACTGAGATCAGAGTAGATGCAGGCAGAGTGAACCAGATCAGGAGGACTCATCCCAAGTGGTACGTCCGCCTGTGTACACGTAGACGCGCTACACCACATACGTGCCAAGTGACCGAGTATAAGCTGCAGCGTTAGCAGGGTGACTGGGCGCACCACATTGGCAGGAAGACCTCGAATCACAGAGGTGAGTGGAGCAAGGCGGAGGGCACCCAAGCCACGCAAAGAGTGCCGCACGAGGTCTCGAAATCGTCGAGGGAGGCCTGTGCAGTGACGTCGCTGCCGCAGTCTCCAGCTAGTTATGAGCCGTACCTTGACCCTGGGATAGGGGCGTTTGCGAAACAGGTGCTTGTAGTAGAACCTCCCAGGGCAGTGCGTCCAGGGGAGGAAAGAAACTTCCGCATAATGCTCAGGGACAGCTGTTCGTAACCAGAGTGAGAAGCAGTCATTTCGCCCGATGATGCAAGGCGCACTGTGTGGTAATCGGAAGATCCTCCGTAGGCAGCTCTGCTCATGCAGAGGAGTCTGCTTCAGCAGGACGCACAGAGGATGCCCCAAAAATATGTGAGGCTGCATGTCGAAGCACTGTGGCCAAAGGCATCTGGGAAATGATGCGAAAATTCTCACGTCCCAGGTCCCGATAGGAGATGGGAGTGGGAATGGTGAAATCATTGACGTCCTCACGGCTGCCACTCTCAGGCCTGTTGACTGGATTGGGAGGTGGTGGTCCCCGTGGTCCGTCATGATCCGTAGAGGAGTCCTCTTGATCAGCCCCGGTCCTAGCTTCAATGATATCCGAATCGGAGTCACGAGAAGTACGTTGATCATCGGGATCCTCTTGTCCACCAGTTGTACCCTGTGGTCCCTGCCGAGCAGGAGCTGACACGTGTCCGGAGGGCTTCTTTCGAGCAGGTGTCGTGGCAGGAGTCTTGCTGGCAGGCCGCTTCTTCGGTGCCATGATGGGCGAAGGGGCGGCAGGAGAGCTGGGACAGTAATGCAATATGGCACAGGCTGTGACAAGCACTGGTAGCGGCGGCAGTTAGCATCACAACTCCAGTACAGCAGGAGAGGGAACAGGGACACAGGCAGGAGTCGCACCTGAGAGTCCAACTTCGTGTGCGAGGGCCATGAAGGTGCGAGCAGTGTCTGCCAGGAACAACAAAGCAACAGACCCTCACAGACTGACAGAGGCTCTGTTGTTGAGAGTCTGGGGCCGTGTCCGCTTCGGTGATCACCGTGACCACAGAGTATGAACCTCAGGGGTTTTTGCATGGTGCAGAACATGGCAGATATGTATGCAGTCTGCGAATCAGAACGCAGAAGCTGACACACAATGCATAGATCCATGTACTCTCGCACATCTGACACAGTGTCCGTGCTCCCGGTGGCGTTGGCAGAAGGCTCTACAGGCGGGGTGAACCAAAAACTGACCTGTCGGGGCCTTTTCGTGTGGTCAAGCTCATGTGGCTCCAGGCGCTGTTTTGTGTACTCCGCCTGGTCCTCAGAGATCTGTTTGGCCTTTCCGATCCTCCTGGACTTGGGAACTTCCTTCGACTTGATCTTGACGGCAGACTTGGTGCGTACTCTTGTCGACTTCGCCTGCTTCGAGCCGGTTTTGCTTCTGGACCCCGATCCAGATGGGGTGGCTTCAGGAGCGGAGTCAGAGCCGGAGGGAACATGCATTGCAGGGCGTTGCTCCACAGCAGTGGTCAGCTTGCAACCAGAAGCATCAGAGCCAAGAAGTGTCTCAATAAGATCCCCAGGTGCCAGAGAGGGCTTGTTGAAGGAGCCTTCCTTGTCCGCCGCATCAAGAGTGGTGGTATTCCCTGAAAGGGTGGGATCTCGTGTACAAACTCAACAGCCGGCGGTGTAGACCGGGAGGTCCGCTTAGGAGAGGATCCGGCCGAGCTCAAGGACGCAGCGACACCAGAGTTGGCGGAGGATGCAGGTCGTTTCTTAGGCCGTGGTGGAAGAGTAGGCCGGCCTGTTTTGTTCTCCATGGATGGACCTGCCGCATCCCGCACGGGGCTGGATGCAGGCCGGGGGCCAGGCTGCTTGTTCTCATGAGGCTCAGTGGTAGCACAGGTCTGACACGTGTCATAGTCACACTGTCGACACCCATAGAAGCCGGTGCCTTTGGCATGTTCTGTAGCACAGATGCTGCACCACCATCCAGCCTCCGGAGTCAAGAAGTAGGCGAGGCCATGCTTGCCTGGGCAATTGGTGTAGATCGAGGTCGTGGAGCCATCCTTGGTGCCTGCAGCACTGCTAGAAGGTAGCGGAGCCTTGAAGATCCCTCATATCACCAGAGGCAGAGGAGGCAGGAGCCTTGCGGCGGCGTGGTAACGGAGCCCTCCCCTTCGGGTCGGTGGTAGCACCTTGTTGTATCTCAGCCAGGTAGGGCCGTAGGTACACTGTGGTTGGAGGCGGAGTAGAGGTCAAGTGATGTAGCTCAAGAGGCGTACTTCGGTGTCCGTAAGTCTGTAGGCCGAGGGAGAAGGTTCAGAGGCCTCGTCTTGATCCTAGTCGGGGCCATCCTCGTCAGCGTCGGAGGGTTCTGAAGGCACAGTGATTGTCTCGGCTCGGTTGAGTTGCCCCGGACGCCGGGACTGATGCAGGACCCGTTGCTCGCGTCCCATGATGAAAAATCTGTCCCGTACGGGCAGCACCTTCTTTGAGCCGAAGCATACAATCGAAAGGTGAGCAGGACAGCTGCTGCAGGTCCAATAGGCGGAATGATCGACTGGGTCCACAGGGCACATGCATAGGAGAACCCGTCAGTGCAATCGACGGGAGGCAATCAGAGAAGCTTGGCGCGTACCTGCAATTGGAAGAGTGGAAGAGACTGCCAAGAGATAGAGCAGCATGTGTGGTGCAGCAAGGGCCAAACATCAGCACTAACAGGCAGAATTTTGGTCGCTCACAACAAGTAGTGCCAGTCTGAGATCGGGCCCCTGGGAGCTGCTGGTCGAGGTCATGTCTCAGCAGTCCGAATAACCAGGTGAATCCGAATATTGGACACTGGTGGAGCAGTAGCAGGATCGATCTGGGCAGATTGGTTGACAAGAGGGAGCTCAGTAGAGCGGTCAGGGTCCTGCACAGCTGATCTCGCGGAGGTGCGGTGTGGACTGCGACTTCGAGATGCACGTGTGATACCTGTTGATAGCGCTCCCTGTGTGCCAGAACCAACCATGGAAACCTCAGACTTCCACGCTTTAAAAGCGCGTTCCGCCACCTCTGCAGCGTACACCAAGGTGCCCTCGGATTCCGTATCTGAGGTTGGTTTGCTGAGCGAGTTCTCCATAGAAGCACCGGGCCAATGCGAGGCAACAACTGACTATGGCCTGAGGTCAGGAGCTGCGAGCCGTCTGTGGAGGACAAATAATGAAACATGGCAGCAGTCCAACATGCACACTCTGAGGAGCAGGAGTGGGGATCCTCAGTATCAAGTGCGTCCGGTTGCACAGGCAAACCTGTGTGGAGGTCACAGTTGAGGTCCAATGGTCCAGACCTAAGTGCACAGGAAGCAATTTGACACGAGGCATTAGCACATGATGCAGAGAGATACAGGGAGCAACGGAAGCAGGCGAGCAAAGACCCTTTGTCGTATCGGACCCACCAGTGGGTCAGTCGTGCATGTGAGCTACAGTGCATCAGTCGCGGAGCATTCCGTAACTGTAGCTGCGACTGACATACAATTCCCTCGGACCAGCTGAAGGCGTATGTTGATGTAGACGCTGGTGTCAGGTGGTACTGAGGCAGCAATACGATAGGATGCAGAGGGCTCGCACGGGTCTCCAAGGTCGGATGATGTTGACACCTGCAAGTCCTCAGTTGCCAGGGTTGCCAATGGTCGTGGACTTCTGCTTCGACGCCTGATAGGCGGGGGGCTAGTGACAACCGTGGTAGTAGGCGTGGTCGGCGCCGCCTGTTGTGGCTCACGGTTGAGAGTTTGGGTCTCTTCAGCCGATGACGTCGCTGCCACGCGAATGGTGGCTGCTGATCAGGACACAGTGGCCGTAGCTTGAGGCAACACAGCTGTGCAACACAAGTGCTTGGCTCAGCCAGATCGTCCTGCAGTGACTGAGCAGAGAACGAGACAGAGGAAGTTCATGCCCAGCTGACCTGAGTGAGGCGGTGCAGTAGCAGAAGAGACCGTAAAGACAGCATGTCAGGCATGATGCTCGCATGTCTCGTGATGGCGGCAAGTTTCGCATTATACTCCAACAAGTGGGCCGGCTGAATCAAAGATCTACCCGGTGCTTGTGCCGGTGCTGGCATCCGTATGCACGGCAGGAGACGTGGCTGGCTGCGCCGAAATGGTGATGCAGTACTGCACATGTACAGGCGGAACCGGCACAGTAATGTGTCCACTCGGCCCCGATGGCCTGGCCTTGGCCTGGTTGCTGGCAGGGACGTTGCTCGAGACAGGAGGTACCATTGGCGACATGGAGGCCGATGTGATAGCAGGGCCAGGTGAGATGCTCGGAGCCAGACCCGCCTTTGCACTTTCCATTGTAACCCCAGAGGGACGAGGCATCGCCATGGTAGCTGGTGTCGGTGGCGGCGGTCCTGCGGGTAGTCCATTCGAGGGCAAGACCGGCCGTGGCCTTGGGGGTCCCGCCGGCGTAGGTTGACTGGCCGCGGTGGTGGAGGTCCAGCCGGGACACTAGCAACATGCATGAGTCCTGACCCTGTCGCTGTTGATGCCACCGCTGGAGTCTCAGAACTGTCGTCACTTGAGGAGCAAGGCGGACTGTGATGCCGCCTGCGGCTCTTGGCCTTAGCAACGGCCACGGTCTTGTCCACGTTCTTCCGCTTTGGCATAGCTCAGGGCCCTCCAGTGACAATAGAGGTCCCACTAGAGCAGGGACAGCAGGCCGAGGCAATGAAGGGTGTCCCCAAAAGAAAGATTGAGCCAAGTGCTGGAGTCGACAGGCTATGCCAACAGAGCAAAATACGTCTAGCCTGGATTGTCCTGTAAAGGTCCGAATGACACCGGTAGTGCATTGAGGCAAGGACGTGAAGGGCGTATCCCAGGAAGTCAGGACCTGACAGGCCAACGACATTGGCAGAGCAGCTGAATAGGATAGTGGCATGGCCAGGCTCCAGACAGCAGGCGAGGACTCCTCCAGCCTGTCAAGAGGCAGGATGAGGAAGAGGTGCCAAATGGAGGCAGTGACTGGGGGCCAGGCTGCAGGCGAGGACTCCTCTAGCCTGGGCCAGCAACATAGGTAGTGCATAGGTAGTGCTGGCTCGGGACAAGAAATGGGCGCCAGGCCCAGTGGAATAGGCAGAGGAACCTGCTCACACCTACCGGAAGCCCTTGAGAGGTCACAAACCTGGTAGGGACCTGCTGGAAGAAGTGCTGCAAGGGATGCAAAGACCGGCATCAATACAAGCACTTGTTTGCCCCGATTGAGCTGATATGTGTCAAACCTGGCAGCTTCAAGTTTCCGGGTTATAAGGTCAGTCCATGGTCTCCAGGTCAATGTGTCGAGCCAGCGACCTGTCGACTGACCAAACCAAGGGGGCTGCGGTCCAATGGGTGTCACCTGAGGATAAGACTTGCGCGGATAGTCATAAGGATTGCTGGGCACCATCGGTGTCGGCGGCAGAAAAGTATTATTCTGTCTCTCCAAGGTAAACATGTACTTCGCCAGAGGTTGAAGTTTGAACCTGACCGAAGTCCGAAATGACCAATGCAAGATGAGCTCCTCAGCAGAAAAGCACGCACCTGTGTCCAGCATCAGGCTCTCGGCCTTGCTTGCCCATCCTTCAGCACATGGGACCAGTGTGTCTACCAGGCGAGGAAAAGGCAATTCACCTGGAGTGTGGTTGGCCCTTCCACGTGTAGCCTTGAAGCAACCTGAAAGCCAAAAGGCAAAACACCCTGAGGAAAAACATGGCATTCCATACGGGGTGCAGACACTCTCTCTGCAGAGCAGACACCTGCATTCGAGAAGCAGCAAGCAAAGAAGTCCCAAGAACCTGGGTGGCACAGATCCGCCTGACGTTGCAGCGGCCTGGTTAGAGGGGATCTTGTTGGCCCTCTTGCCAGCAGCTCGGTTTGCAGTGTCGGCCATGGCAGCAGACGAGTGCACCCCCGAACGAACGACACCAAGGCAAAACCACCAAAGGACCCCGAACCAAGCCCACAAACCCGGGCAAACCACCACACACACACTCAGAGTCGCTGTGAGCCTTATACATACATACATAAATACATACATACATACATACGTACGTACATACATACATAGGTACATATATACATACATACAAACATACATACATGATATATATGCTGATATTCGTTTCTGTGCATCAACCAGCCCTTCAGCAAGGCACCCCACACCCTAAACCCAAAGACCTGAACCTTGAACTTTTGATTAGGATGTCCTTAAGGGGGGGTGGTCCAAGGGGGGTAGGTAACCTAGTAATCCCCATTATTCCCCAATACTCCCTAAGCTTCCCTAAGGTTCCCCAAAGCTCCCTAGTACCCTCCCCCCTTGAACCACCCCCCCTTAAGGATCCTATAATTTGAATACTACACCCTGGGAGCCCCTGGACCCAAAATGCCCCAAAACCCAAAACCCTCAACCAAAATACAAGGCTGGAACCCTAAACCCCAAAACTCCCAAAGCCCTCCCTCAACCCCAAACCTTGTGTGAGACACTTTGGCCTTTTTTGGCAGCGCCAGTATACGTTCCATAGAAAATCTTTTGGTTTTAGGGTTTAGGATGTAAGGCTCCGGGTGTTACAGCTATATACAGACTATAACGGCAAACTATTTCTACCTCAGACTGCTGAGCTACTAGGGTTTGTGCTAGAACCCTACCTGACTCTTAGCCCAGAAAACTAGAAATCCAAGCAAGCCTGGCAGAACCAATGCGAAACGTTGAGGAACCATTCCGGAGCTTAAAACGGCCTATCCCTGGGGGTCCGCTGCAAAACCTTCGCCATGATGCCCTAAACCCTAAACCCTGGAAGGGGACCCCACCCTGTAATAGTGACTATGAGGATTATATTAGGGCTCTATTATATTTCTATTATACCACTATGACAGGGTGGGAGCCTCTTATAACCTAAACCCTAAACCCTAAACCGTACCGGTTTAAGCTTCAGGGTTTCGGATGTACTTGGAGGCCCTTTTGACTTAGTAAGTCTACTTAGTATCCCCTAGAAACCCCATTATAATCCCCATAACCCACCTTACTAACCCTACTTACTAAGTCAAAAGGGCCTCCAAGTAACCCCTAAACCCTAAACCCTATAGATCCCTTTAAGGAACCCCTATAGATCCCTTTTAGGACCCCTTTAAAGGAACCCCTAACCTTACTAAGTCAAAAGGGCCTCCAAGTAGGATTTGGGGAGCAGAGTTGAAGGAACCCTTCTCCTAAAATTGCAGCCCGAAAGCCTCAACCCCGAGAAAACTCCCGCAGGAAAAGCTTAAGCATTAGAGCGGTTTAGGGGTTTAGGGGTTTAGGGGTCTAGGGGTTTAGGGTTTAGGGGTTTAGGGTTTAGGGTTTAGGGTTTAGGGTAGTAAACTAAAAACGTAAGGCATCCCTGCATTAACTTGTAGTAACTCTCGTAGCACACCTTACAGTGACCCTCATATCAACGGCCCTGGACTAAACCCTGAACCTGCGAAGCACAAGCCGCATACCTCACCCTAAACCCTAAATCCTGAACCCTAACTCAAACCCAACCCCAACTAGTCTAGGGGTTTGGATAAGCGGGACCCTTGGGGATGTGGACCCTCTCAATAAAGTCCCGTTTCAGAGAGCCATAAGTAGGGTCAAGAAGGGTCCCCTTTGAGGGGTCTCCCTCATACTACCTAGGATAGTCAGAGCAGGGTTGATGGTTTTAAGTTGTGTGGTTGAGGGCTCGAGGAGAATAGGGTTTAGGGTTCAGGGTCTGGGGCTTGGGGAGGATATGGATGATGGTCTAAGGCTCTTGTGGACGTGTAAAACGTGAGTGCTTGGGGCTTAGGGACAACAGGGTTTGAGGATAGAATATGTAGCATAGCTATAACACGGGGGCCTTGACAATCAGAATAGGGTTTGGAGCCAATTATACTCTAATGATAATACGGAGCCCCCAAAGTAGTATTGGCAATTACTCAGGCCCCTATATTAGTTGGCCTGTAGCGGGATACCCTGAGCAGGCGTTCTCAGACCTCTAGAGTAGGCGTTTAAGGGTTTCGGGCGTTTACTTGGAGGATCATGGGACTTAGTAAGTAGCGTTATAAGTGCCTTAATTGGGGTTACAAGTACTTATAAGTATAGTTACCTTATTTATAACCCCACTTACTAAGTCCCATGATCCTTTAAGTAGGGTTTAGGGTTGAGATCTAAGCCATGGCCCCAGAGATCCTGAAGGAATAGATTGTGTGAGATGAGGGCTTAGTGTTCAAATTCGAGGCTTGCGTGTACTTGGAGGCCCTTTTGACTTAGTAAGTAGGGTTAGTAAGGTGGGTTATGGGGATTATAATGGGGTTTCTAGGGGATACTAAGTAGACTTACTAAGTCAAAAGGGCCTCCAATTAGGGCTTAGGGAGGCCGCAAAACCTCATGGTTTTAAGGGTGGGAGTCCTCACTTGGAGGGTCCGGGACTTAGTAAGTAGGTAATACGGTTGATGATGTATAGATCCTAGGGTTCCTTTACAGGGATCTATAAGGGTACCTTTAAGGGGTTCCTTTAAGGGATCTGCGGGGTTTTCGGGCTTAGGGTTTAGGTTGATGATATAAATGCTGCTATAGGAGTAATGGTATATTCCTTATTATGGGCAATGCAGACTTTATATCATCAAACGTAAGTAGACATCTGGGTTGTAGTTTTGGGGGCCCCTAAAAGTATTTATGAGTAGGTACCTCTATAGGAACCATGAAGGGGAATACAAAAGTTTCCCAAAGCGCCACCTAGACATATAACTACCTTAAAAGGGATCCTAATCGGGGTTATGATAATTTTGAGTCGATAAAGTAACTGCTTACTAAGTCCCCCAAGTACAAGATGTGAGGTCACGCTTCCAGGCGGACCTTGGGGCTTGGGGTTTCGGGTCCAGGGTTTAGGGATTAGGGTTTGGGGTTAGACCATAAACACTGTCGCTCGGTACTCAGTGCTTAGTGTTGATAACCAGAAGAAGAAGAAGAACCAAGCACAAAAGGCTGGAAACTGGCACGGGGATGAGTCGGGATGGTATTCTCGTAGTTTATCTCAAGAGCATGGTGATAAAAAGCTCCTCGCTTCAAGGGAAGCCCTAAACCCTAAGCCCTAAACCACAAACCCTAAACCCTAACCTAAACCCTAGGGGTATACCGGGTTTAGGATGTAAGGCTTAGGATTACAAGGCTCTGACGTCCTACGACCCTGACATCTCTGATGGAGCCCGAACTCGAAGCCCCTAACTCCTGAACCCCTAGGGTTCCTTAGGGTTCCTAAAAGGGATCAAGGGTTCCTTAAAGGGATCTATAGGGTTCCTTATAGGGATCTAGAGGGTTTAGGGTTTAGGGTCTACTTGGAGGATCATGGGACTCAGTAAGTAGGGTTATAAGTGCCTTAATTGGGGTTATAAGTACTTATAAGTATAGTTACCTTATTTATAACCCCACTTACTAAGTCCCATGATCCTTTAAGTAGGGTTAGGGCTTCGGGGTTCAGGGTTTAGGGTTCAGACACTCGGATGCAGGGTACCTGTTCGCCTGAACCCCTAGACACCAATGCCATGAACCATTAGATCTAAACTAAACGGAAAACTCTGCTTCTTGAACCAGTTTCGGGAAGGTCTTGAAACAGTACAGAACCCCAAAAAAAAACAAAAACCGTCCTAAACCGTCCTAGCAAGTTCCAAGTTAAAATCGTCCAATCCTCGAAACCCTGAACAACTGCTGCTTGAACCCTAAACCCCTAGTTGCACACCGAAGCCATTGGCCTTGAAATCCTCGCCACCCCTCGGCCCTCGACGAACCTTAACAAATCGGTACAACCCAGATCTTCCAAAATCCCTTAGTTAAGGAATACACCTTGGTTCATATTAGGGATCCTTTTATAATTTAAAGTAAATTCCTCAATTAGGGGATTTCGGAAGGTCTGGAAATAACCCCACCGCTTGAGCCCGGTGGCGTGAGGGTTCACACCGGGATCTACTTGCTCTGCGCTGACCTGCTGGCAGGCACCAAATTTCAGGTTTGAGGGCTTCGCCGTTGGGGCATAACGGCCCCTGAAAATGGAGCATTCCAGACAGCCTGAATTGTGAGATTCTAATGTTCCCTTAACCCTAAACCCTGGTCAAGTGTTGGTGGGATCCAGAGCTTGGACTCTGCGGGTTAGCAAGGGCCAAGAATCCCGGACCCCCTGAACCCTAAACCTTGCAAACCCAGGTTTAGGGTTTAGGGTTTAGGGCTGTATCCTTGCACCTTAACTAGGCGTTAAAGGGCGGAAATTACCAGCAAGAAACAAGTAGAAACGTTTCTTTCATAATGAACCCGTTGTATAACGTGTCCCACGAAAGGCAATAAAGTGCGGTACTCCAGAGCCTAGTTGGGGGTTTCCGAAAATTAGGGGTACCTTATATTGGAGTCCTTATATTACTATTTAAGGTACTATATTAGGGTCCCCTTTTTTCGGAAGCTCCCAGTTAAACCTGGAAGCCCCAAGCTCCGAAGCCATAAGTCGGAAGCCTGCGAACCCTCGGCCGGAAAAAACCAATCGTAAAGTATCGATTAGAAGCTGCCCCCACCCTGTAATAGTGACTATAAGGGTTATACGGTTATACTAATATTATATTAGGGGCCCTATTATATTCCCTATTATACCACTGTTACAGGGTGGGGGCAGCTTCTAAAGTATCGACTCATGTGGGTGGTTGCCAAAATTATGGTCCCTTTTTCGGTACCTAAAATAATACGGCACCTACTAGTTTAAGGTACCCAAACAAGGACCCTAATTTTGACAACCACCCATGTACTTCCGTATGATCTCAGAATGTACTGATTTAGCAGCTCTGTGTGGATGGGGGTCAAGATCTTTGTGCGTCTTTGTGCATAACTAGGTATGGGGGTCTGTTGCTCGCTCACTCTATAATAAATTTCTCACACAAGGTTTCTGGAAGAACCCTCAAGCTCGCATCGTACATAAAGCCTGCAGGAACTCATGACCCACTTACTAATCCAGCTGTAGCTCAGCGAAATCTATGGAGGCTAAACCTACACAAGTGGTACAGGGCTGTTGCATCGGCTTGACTGCTAAACTATCGTGCAAAGACGGTCTTCAACAGAGAACAGGGATTGTTGGTGAGGTACTGAAGTTGTATGGGGACTTTCGGCGATTACTATTGCTCACTATTGAAAACTGTGTGCTAGGATCACATGAGGGTTTAAGGGTTTACCCAACACCTGAAGACAGCAACCGGAATCGCAACATAACCCACAAAAACCCAAACTCCGAACCGTAATTGCAGCTCTCAAAAGTTTATTTAATGCTTGTTAGGTATCGAACTCGACCATGCGTAAGTAAGCCCATGTTTGCTATACCCCAAACTGAAGTCACTTCAACCCCGCCTATAAACGACTTGCTGAGCTCCCTAATACTTTGGTCTACTCGACGTTGCTTGCTGCTCGTGCTGGCTCAAACGCCACGGTTCCATCCGAAGCTCTATCTACCCTGAAGTCTAGACCCTAAACGCTTCGGCCGCACGCATACTCCTTCGAGTATGTCATGACCCCTTCAGAGCTCAAACTTCAAAGGCTATGCCCAAAGAGCCCAATACCCCCTAACTAAGGTTTTGAAGTTGAGGGATAAAGCTCAAACGAAAAGCCGAGGTGGTTCCAGGCTTGTTCCTGTAATTAAAGGGTGCTGCTCTCTCTGTGTGGTCACCGCCGACATGATATTCGCTGCCTTGCGAAGGGCGGTGTGCGCCACACCAATGGCAACGAGAGACGAGGAGCCTGAGGGGAACGCTTCTGAGATCAGAGTTTAGGGCTCAGATTACTTGGGCTTCTTGAGACTTAAATCTCGCACTATGACGCAGTGCCCTTATGACTGCACTGGCGAGCCCCAACCGACATTGTTTCATCTGCACAGGGCTTCCAAAAGGCTCTATGACTTTACATTGGTGGTTTCTAACATCACTGCTCTTGTGACTTGACAGTACTGCTAGCGGGACGAGTTATGGGATGGTTACAGGGTGCTTAACAGATGTTAAGTAACCTTGCACCCCTTCCAAGACATCACACTGTCAGTTTGAAGTTCGTGTAAATGGTTTACTACGGGTTACTATAACGGCTTATTTTGGGGGTACATTATGCTTGTGTTCTGATAGAGCCAAAGGAACAAATCATTCAGGCTTTTGCACAGTTGGGGCATGCTCGCAACTGTCTCGGTAACCAACTGCACCAAGAGAACTCAGCTCCTATACTCCTTAAACCCGATGCCTGAACCGAGTAAACCCTAGACACCACACAAACCAGAAACGGAAACCCGACTTTCCAAACGTTGGATCCGAAAGCAACCCGGTGTTGAGAGTGTGTGGGGTGTGCTTTCGGGTTCTGTATAGATGAATCCAAACCCAGATATCATGGTCTAGACTAGGGCTCTAAACTGAAGCCTCAACCTGACGATCCGGGCCTGAATAAGCAAGCTTGGGCTAGAGGGTCTTTGTGCTACAGGTACATCTATACAAATATCTATATATGTATACACACATGCATGCATTTATGTGTATACATATGTGATCCCAAAAAGGTTGTAACATGGGACCTTTCACAAACCCTGAAACCTGAGGTACCCTGACTACCGATGCAGCACTGTCACAAAACATCCACGTCTTTCCTTCAACTCTGTCTGTCAGGAAAACTCAATCGGGTTGAAATGATTTCCGAATACAAAGATTCAATCGATTTGAATGTGTAGTTTGTGCAGGGTTTTGCATGCAGACTAGTGACCGGCACTTTCCGCAAACGATACTGTTGACTGAGGATGTTGTTTGAGGTTCGTGTGACTCAGTAAAACGGAGTTGAGTACGCCCGAGGTTTGAAAGTCAACCCAAAACGGCTAGTTAAGTTCAAACCTCATGACAGCGTGCGCAGGGATTCGAAAGTATCCACATGGAGATTCTGCGTTGGGCGTGAACTACAACAACCTCCGGGTTGAGAACCCAATCCTTGCCTGTTTGCAACAGGTCAGACACAAAATCGCCAAGTCCCGAATGTTACCAAGCATGCCCGGCCAATATCAACTGCTTTAGCTTCAGAGCCTGCCGTTATGCTTGGCATCAAGTGTTCGTAACAACAATTCAACGTTATGCAGACTGCACAACATGACCGCAATACTAATACGACTGACCACAAGTTGCGGCCCAGGACAGATTTGCCATTAGCACCGTGGCAGGTAGACAAGAACCATTTCCAAGACCATACTACCCAGATTTGTTGAAGATTAACGACACACGCATCAGACATGCCGTGAGTTCTGCTCGATCTGAGCCGTTAACCTGTTGCATGCATGCGCCTGCGTAATTACTATTGGCAAAACGGTGTTAAACGGTGGGCCGGTACAACTGAGGTTACAAAACAAACAAAGATGGCAGTATATCGAATCTCCACGGAACAACAAACGATTGAATCCGCACAACCAGAGGGTTTAGGGACTAGGGTTGAGGCTTAACTGAGATGTTGAGACTATCCGACTCGTCACGTTACCTTCTTCATAGTCGTCGTCCTTTGCCAACAGATTGCACAGCCGCGCAGACAGGGTAGATGTCGTCGTCGCAAAAAAATCGCGTCGTCGTCGGACGAAAAGTCGCGTCGTCGTCGTAAAAGACGCAAACTCCTCCTCATCTTAGAAGCACTAGCTGGGAAGGGAGGACAGCCTGAATCGAAGCGTACGTGCTAGCTGCAAGCCCTTATGCCAAGCCACTATTGGTCCACCTAGGCCTTCCATTAGGGAATATACCTTAACTAATATTAGAAATCCATCTGTAATTCTTTAAGGTATATATTCCTTACTTCAGGGATATTGGCGAGTCTGGGCATGTGCAAACCCGGACCATCTCTGCTGGGAAGACACGGGCCCCAGACTCTGAACAGGGGGTTCAGGGTAAGGGTTTGGTGTTTAGGGTTTGCGGTTAAGGGTTTAAGGTTTTAGGAAACCTGACTTAAATCCATGACCTTACAACTTGGGCCCTGAACCCAAAGCCCAAACCACAGTCCAAAGGGAAAGGCAAGATCTCTCGGCTCTTCTAAATGCCAGGCACCGACTTGAATGAAAGGGGCCGCACTACTTAGAATGGCACCTTGAGGTGTACTATAGTATACTTATATAGGGACGGCAAGGGGATACTACAAACAAATTTTGACCTAAACCCCAAACCCTAAACCGAGTCAGCTTGAGACTTGTACAAGCTAGTCTTGAGGCCCAAAGAACTGAACCATAGACGCTACCCAGAGACTCCAATATCCCTTAATGGGGAACTAAAGGTTAACCTTTTTTGGGTATATAGGGACCCTTTAGGGACTATACTACCCAAAAAAAGTTAAAGGAAGCCCTCAAGCCTTATAGCAGCCTTCACAGCAACCCTTCAAGGAGCCACCAGGGTAATTTTATAGACATCAATCATAGGATCTAGGGTTTAGGGTTTAGGGTTTAGGGTTGAGGGTTCGGGCTCAGGCTTCGGGACAAAATTGGTAGAGATCTCTTGAATTTGATCCCCTAAACCCTAAACCCTAAACCCTAAAACCTAAACCCCTAAACCCTAAACCCCAAACCCTAAACCCTAAACCCTAAACCCTAAACCCCTAAACCCTAAACCCCTAAACCCTAAACCCTAAACCCTAAACCCCTAAACCCCTAAACCCTAAACCCTAAACCCTAAACCCTAAACCCCTAAACCCCTAAACCTAAACCCCTAAACCTATAAACCCTAAACCCTAAACCCTAAACCTAAACCCTAAACCCTAAACCTAAAACCCTAAACCCTAAACCCTAAACCCTAAACCCTAAACCCTAAACCCCTAAACCCTAAACCCCTAAACCCTAAACCCTAAACCCCTAAACTCCTAAACCCTAAACCCTTTGAGGTTCGGCCCGGGAGCAGGCAGTGTCCACCGTGAGGGTGGGACCCCTCAAGCCCAGTGCGTGAGCAAGCCGCGAGCCTTGAGGGCTGCGGGCTTAGGGTTTAGGGTTTAGGGTTTAGGGTTTAGGGGCTTAGGTGGAGTTCAGGATTCCTTTAAAGGGTACTTGGAGGCCCTTTTGACTTAGTAAGTAGGGTTAGTAAGGTGGTTATGGGGATTATAATGGGGTTTCTATGGGATACTAAGTAGACTTACTAAGTCAACAGGGCCTCCAAGTGGAGTTTAGGATTCCTTTAAAGGGCAATATTAAGGGTTCCTTTAAGGGATCTATAGGGTTCAAGGTTCAATGGCTTAACGTTTAGAGTTTGGGTGGAGGTTAGGGTTTCAGGGTTAGGGTTTAGGGTCCTAGGGTTTAGGGTTTTAGGCTTTAGGGCTTGGGGTTTAGGGTTTCAGGGTTTAGGTTTTAAGGTCCTAGGGTTTAGGGTTTGAAGCTTTAGGGCTTGGTAGGGTTTAGGGTTTTAGTGTTGGTGTTAGGGTTCTAGGGTTTAGTTCTAGGGTTTAGGGTTTCAGGCTTCGTTTCACTGCATCGGCAGGTTGGGGGTTTTGGGTGTGCTTCGAGTTTCGGGTGTTAGTATAGGGTTTAAGATTCTAAAATCCTAAACCCCGAAACTCAGGCGAATGTTTGGGGTTTGGGGATTCGGGCTTAGGGCTTGCTCAGAGGGTTAATGGTGCAGGGCCTGCAATACGCTCTGGCAGCCGAAAACCTTGACCCGGGTTTGGGGACTGGATTTGGGGTCTGAAGCCTGGATTTGGGGTCTGGGGCTTGGATTTGGGACAGAGCTTGGATTTGGGGCTGTATTTTGCTTGGATTTGGGGTGGGCCAGCCCCCAAAACCCCAAAGGCTACACCGTGTCCAGTGTAGATCCTTCCACACGGGTCTTAATAGTCTCGCGATCCCCCGACACTCGGATTTCTCATGGCATCCTTTCGACACCCCCCTTAGAACCATAATAAAAACACTAAGTATTCATATTCTCTTGGATTTTTATATGAACCAAAATAACAATAACAATAATAATGATAATTGAATAATCATCAAAATAAAAATAATCATAATCATAAAAATGAAATCTAAGGTGACTACTAACAGTGATTTAATGATCATCATAATGAAAATAACCATAATAATAATCATAAAGAGTTCCTAAGGGGACTGTAGCTTTAGGTAAGCCTTACCTGTTTGGCCCCGGGGAGGTCGGGCTCCGGGTTCCTTTTTGAGCTTGGGGCTTCGGGCTTGGGGGTTTAGGTGCTTAGGGCTTAGGGTTTAGGGTTTAGGGTTTAGGGGTTTAGGGGTTTAGGGGTTTAGGGGTTCGGGTTTAGGGTTTAGGGTTTAGGGGTTTAGGGGTTCGGGTTTAGGGTTTAGGGTTTAGGGGTTTAGGGGTTTAGGGGTTTAGGGGTTTAGGGGTTTAGGGGTTTCGGGTTTAGGGTTTAGGGTTTAGGGGTTTAGGGGTTCGGGTTTAGGGTTTAGGGTTTAGGGGTTTAGGGGTTAAGGGTTTAGGGTTTAGGGGTTTAGGGGTTTAGGGGTTAGGGGTTTAGGGGTTCGGGTTTAGGGTTTAGGGTTTAGGGGTTTAGGGGTTAGGGGTTTAGAGTTTAGGGGTTTAGGGGTTTAGGGGTTCGGGTTTAGGGTTTAGGGTTTAGGGGTTTAGGGGTTTAGGGGTTCGGGTTTAGGGTTTAGGGTTTAGGGGTTTAGGGGTTAGGGGTTTAGGGTTTTAGGGTTTAGGGGCTTAGGGGTTTAGGGTTTAGGGGTTAGGGGTTTAGGGTTTAGGGTTTAGGGGTTTAGGGGTTAGGGTTTAGGGTTTAGGGTTTAGGGGTTAGGGTCGGGTTAGGGTTTCGGGTTTAGGGGTTAGGGTTAGGGTAGGTTAGGGGTTTAGGGGTTAGGGGTTAGGGGTTCGGGTTTAGGGGTTAGGGGGGTTTAGGGTTTAGGGGTTTAGGGTTTAGGGGTTTTAGGGGTTAGGGGTTTAGTTAGGGGTTTAGGGGTTTAGGGGTTTAGGGGTTTAGGGGTTTAGGGTTTAGGGGTTTAGGGGTTTAGGGGTTAGGGGTTTAGGGGTTCGGGTTTAGGGTTTAGGGTTTAGGGGTTTAGGGGTTAGGGGTTTAGAGTTTAGGGGTTTAGGGGTTTAGGGGTTCGGGTTTAGGGTTTAGGGTTTAGGGGTTTAGGGGTTTCGGGGTTCGGGTTTAGGGTTTAGGGTTTAGGGGTTTAGGGGTTATGGGTTTAGGGGTTCGGGTTTAGGGTTTAGGGGTTTAGGGGTTAGGGGTTTAGAGTTTAGGGGTTTAGGGGTTTAGGGGTTCGGGTTTAGGGTTTAGGGTTTAGGGGTTTAGGGGTTTCGGGGTTCGGGCTTAGGGGTTAGGGTTTAGGGGTTTAGGGGCTTCGGGTTTAGGGTTTAGGGTTTAGGGCTTAGGGCTTAGGGCTTAGGGTTTGGGGTTTAGGGTTTAGGGTTTAGGCTCCTTCCACGTAGTGAAACCCAGTCGCTGAGAGATCCCAATATCCCTGATTCAGGGGATAGACCTCAAATTATCGGGGCCGTAATATTGTGGCTCAGGAATAGACCTTAAATTATCGGGGCCTTTATATTATGGTTTAAGGTATAATACGTAGTTAAAGGATATCTGGGATCTCTGGGGTGACCTGCTGTCATCGGCCCGAACAAATTAAGCTTTCAGCTACCTGTAGCAAAGGGTGGTCTAGGAGCCCTTTTTCGGTGGAGGCCGGCAGTTTAAGGTGCAGGGTTTAGGGTTTAAGGTTTAGGGTTTAGGGGTTAGGGTTTAGGGTTTAGGGGTTAAGGTTAAGGTCTAGGGTTTAGGGTTTACGGGTCAGGGTTTAGGGTTTAGGGTTTACGGGAGGACCTGGGACCTACCTGCCCCCAACTAACCTACCTTTTCAGGGTTCCCTATATATGAGTTCTTTATATGAGTCCTTAAGAAGGTTGGTTATTTGGGGGCTAGTGCAGGACTTAGTTTTTGGGATGGCTTTGTCTTCCTCAGTTTGGGCTGCAGCTCTTTTCCTCTAAGCACCGGCTCACGGCTCCTTGCTGTTAACTTGGGGCCCAGGGTTCTTTTTGCGTGAGAACTTGGGGCTCAGACTGAAAACGATTAGTATAGGGGCCTTCATACTTAGAATAGGGTTTGGGGGTATATTATACTCGAATTCCAATAAAGATCCCCCAAAACCCTCTTCTAACTATGAAGGCCCCTACATTAGAGTCTCACCTTCAGCGGAAAAGCCTAGGAAAAAGACTTCAGGTCGGAGGACTTCCGGTTCAAAACCTCTGTCTTAGGACGCCCAGTAACCTTGTAATAAAAAGGGCTCCCTTTTTGGTATTGGGTACCTTTATGAGGAACCTAGGACTACAACAAGAGAATAAGGGTACTACTGGGTATCCTAGCCGTATTAAGCCCCGTATAAAAGCCCTACAGAATCCTGAAGATCTCGTGTCCAACCCAAAACCTACAGCTGTTCCCAAAAACCCTGTAGAAAACACAAAGTTCCTGCTCAGCCCTAAACCCTGAACCCCTGAACCCTAAACCCTACCTAAACCCCTAAACCCCTAAACCCTGGACCCTAAACCCTAAACCCTAAATTCCTAAACCTTCCTTCAAATGTCACGGCATGCGGCCTCCGATGCCCTGCGCCGAGCCCAGGGCGCGGGAGGGTCCGGCCAAGTGCCCGAACCTGGGCGCAAAAAGAGAAATTAGGGTTTAGGGTTGAGGGTTTAGGGTTTAGGGTTTAGGGTTTAGGGTCTCCAAACCAAAACCAGGCTTCAGGATTTAGGTTCTTAGGTGGTACGGGGTTGTTCTTAATCAAGGTTCGTATCGAAAGCACAGATTAGGATGCTATGAAAGGTCAACCTAGAAGAGTCTATGCAACAGTTCCTACAAGGTTTTTTTAAGTAAGGGGATTCGGGTTCAGCGGTCTAGCGCTTTACGTTTTGGGGCCAAACAGCTCAAGTGCATGTATTAACCCCCGACCTACATCGGCTACAGAAAAAGGTATAGTTTCGATCAGCCCGTTCTGAGATGAGCGGACTCTGAGGATGGCGGGCTGATAGTGACATCGCATGGTATCTTGGCTGAGAGGCGTGCAAGACGCTCATCTGGCTGGTTGTCAGTATTAGGCTCCCTTTTTGGTGTCCTCAATATAACACGGCATCTAATATTCAGGGTACCCATTGTCAATATTAGGCTCTCTTTTTGGTGTCCTTGATATAATACGGCATCTAATATTCAGGGTACCCAAAGAAGGACCATAATTTTGACAACCACCCATCTGGACCTCTGGCAGCTCGCTGAACACTCTAAACCCTACAGTAAAAGCCAGAAAGTTGGAATATCATTATCGTAACCCGTTTAAGGTAAATTATAGGGGATCCTACCCTGAAACCATATTCCAACTTTCTGGATTTCCCTTTAACCCCCTCAAGCTCTAGACCAAGAGGTTCTTAGCCTACCTCGTCTGCATGGTTTAGATGCTCACGCGGCACAGGCTCCAAAGCTTGACACAGCTTCTTCTCGAGGACGTTCAGAAGAAGATTCAGAACTCCGGGTGTAGCATAGGATGCAAGCGCGTGCAGCCGAGAGCTTAAGAAGCAAATGCAACACTCGACATTAAAAGCGTTCTGGTAAACTTGGAGAACAGTCGTAACTCCGAAAGAAAAGCCTTCTGAACATCCGCCAACTGCCCACATGCACCCGTATTGGAACAACTTGAACCCTGAAACCTGGACCTCAAACTTAAACCCTAAACCCCTAAACCCCTAAACCCCTAAACCCCTAAACCCCTAAACCCCTAAACCCCTAACCCCTAAACCCTAAGCCCTGAACCCTACCAGCCCCTTTAGGGATGCTTCTTGCAGGTCCCAGGGACAGCTGTGTCCAGTCGCAACCCGAATCACCGAGGTAGACGCCACAGCGGAGACCCATGGCGGAGGCCTCCCCGGAGAGCCCTATACTCCTTAATTAAGGAATATACCTTAAATTATAAGGGTCTTAATATTATGATTTAAGGTATATTCCTTAATTAAGGAATATACCTTAAATTATACTTGGAGGCCCTTTTGACTTAGTAAGTAGGGTTAGTAAGGTGGGTTATGGGGATTATAATCGGGTTTCTGGGGGATACTAAGTAGACTTACTAAGTCAACAGGGCCTCCAAGTAAGGGCCTTAATATTATGATTTAAGGTATATTCCTTAATTAAGGGGTATTGGGATCTCTGGTCCCAAAATGGGGTTTAGGATTCAGGGGTTTAGGGTTTAGGGCTTGGGGTTTACGGTTTAGGGTTTTAGTATAGGGTTTAGGGTCCTAGGGTTTAGGGTTTTAAGCTTTAGAGCTTGGGGTTTAGGGTTTTTTTAAGTTCAGGGTTTAGGGCTTAGGGTCTACTTTAAAGGCTCTTCCGAGTATCCTCAAAAACTCAGCCCTAAACTCTAAAACCTAAACCCTATACCCTAAACTTACCCTTTGGGAGTAGACTGGAGTTCTATTCGAAACATCGCAGCAGCCCAAGAAAGGAGGCCGCCGGAGGTTGGCATGGTGAGAAATAACCGTTTTGAAAAAGGAAATGTATAGTAGCAGCCTAAGGAAAGGAGGCTACCCGAGCCTAGCATGGTAGGATCATAATCTAACCCGTGGTTTTGGGGGTTCCCCCTTGGCTCTTTAGCTCCTTTCTTTATAGGGATTATCATCATCCCTGGCTCCTTAGCTCCCATAATATCAATGGTTAGTTGTATCACCCCGAAAACTTTAAGGGTTACCTACTCTACTACGAGTACACGTGTGGGTGTGTCCATTGCCCGCAGCAAAATGAAACTCAAAGTCAAAGGGAGAGCTTCCACACAAACCTCGTTCACAGAACCGTCCATGAAATCTCGAAACGGTATGTGAAAACTTCCACAAATTAGGGTACCTTACTATGGGGTCCTTATAATAAGGATCCTACGATTTAGGGTACTATATTAAGGTCCCCTATTTTCGGAAAGTCCCATGTGAGCAACCGGATGAGAAGTCAGGAAGGCAGGGAAAGTAAGAACCTCGGCAATTAATCCAATGCGGATTTCGGGGTATGGTACAATGCGATGCTTCAGGGACGTTTGTTTCTGAGGTTGAAGCTGCTGTGTGAGCGCTCCGGCATCTAAGGACGCTAAATTGCATTGCTTCTTGATGGTCGCGTAGCTGTAGTTGCACCCGAACGAGTCCTGCACATCGTTGACATTCTGGAGATTCGGTCAATACCCAACATGCACTGACAGGGCACTAACGGAAAGCAAGGTCTTAAAATCATAATCAAAGCATAATCAAGAACCGGTAAGTGTAAAACCCCCACTGCTGGAAAAGTAGCAATGCAAGTGAAAACCATGTCCCAGGTGAGAGTTTTCGGTGATCAGCCTGTCAACCAAACGATTAGAACAGTGCTTTGGCGTATATTCGACTATACCCATGATAACGAAACTAGGGGATAGTACAACCAATCAGTCAGGCTTCTATGTTAGATGCTGCATCGTAAATGCAAACCCCTGAACCTAAAGAACCCGCGCCCCCTCATCGAGGTCAGCGTTGGTGAGCCTCCTCTCTGAACAATCTGCGTTCCCACACTCAGTGCGCACCACTTTACCCCAAGCGGACTCATCGGTGGAGGCCCATGTAGGCGGCACCTCAGTGACCTTGTGGACTGCACCGATGTCCTGTAGTCCATAGAGCATCCTGTTCAAGGCTTTCTTCTCAACTCCGAGCTCATTGGCGAGCTTTCAGAGAGGTATGATGTGTCACCAATGACGTGTTCCTGTCCTGTGATCTCGGTCGGATGTAGACGGAACCCCGTGATCGGATTCTCCGGGCTATCGCGGTACTCACCTCTCCACTCTTCCTGTGGGTCGCTTATCTTGTTGGTTTGCCGTCTCTGCTCGTTGAAAGTCGTGTTGATCTCTCTACCCTGAACCCAAAATTGAATTCCCTGAGAGCCCAGTAACAATCCCCAGATGCGAAACCTGAAACGGGGGCCGTACAAAATAGGCGCCTAAATGAGTAGAATAAGGTTCCTTTACGGATTCCTTTCAAGGGTTCTTTTGAAGGGTTTCTCTCGATGGTCAATATGACGGTTTAGTCGAGGGACCTCAATAAATGGAACAAGGTTTTTGGCATATTCTACTATGATTGTACCAACGGGCCTTGAAGTCCCATATATATATATAATAAAATCTTGCAAAACAACTATAAAAACAAAGGGTTCAGGTGTAAATGCTTGGGAATACCCGGTAACGACATATCCCAAACGCCTTGGTAACGCCGGCATTTTGCAGCGCCTCCCAAGAAAAAGGGCTTGGGGTGTAAGGGTTTTAAGGTTGTTAAGGGTTTAGGGTTGAGGGTTAAGAGCGCCGTTCAGGGTGTATGGGCTTAGGGGTTAGAGCGCTTGGAGATTCTATTGGTCGAGTGGTTTAGAAGAAAGTCTGATTGCAGGGGAGCGCCAAAAATTCGAACACGGTTTTGCATACCATAGTAAAGTGATGGGAGATTTTTAGTGGTATGTTGTTATAAGGGCGAACTGCTACTATTCATTACAAACCTTTGCCGATTTAGACTTCATGGTCCGGAGTTTCAACCCTACAACCTAACCCTTGATCCCTAAACCCCTAAACTCTAATCCCTAAACCCTTGTGCTTAACAAAACCTTAAACCCGAAGCCCGAAACCCCAAACCCTACGCTCCAAAACCCCTAAACCCCGACCCGAACCCCTGAATCCTCCCAGCGATCCCAATACCCCTTAATTAAGGAATAGACCTGAAATTATAGTAAGATCCCTAATATGATTTAAGGTATATTCCTTAATTAAGGGATATTGGGTTCTCTGGGCTAAACCTTAAACACCAAATGCGAAATCCTGGAACCTGAAATCTGAACTCTAAACCCTAGGCTCCAAACCCTACGTGGACACTGCAAACCCTTCCTTCTTTAAGGACCTATATCAGGACATCAGAACAACGAACCCTCAAAAATGCAGGATTTTTGGAGGTCAGGGTAAGCCCTGGATCCGAAACCACAAACACTCCTAGGCCCGAAACCCTTCCAGCGATCTAAGCACGTAAGCCGGCTGAGGCCGTCCTTGGGGTTCAGGGTTTAGGCTTTCCCCAATTCCCAGAGAGCCCACCAACCCTTAATAAGGGAATATACCTTATATTGAAAGGGGCTTCATACTCTGCTTTAAGCTGTGTTTGAGGGTTTATGCTTCAGTCTTAAGGGCTTTTATGGTTCAGGGTTTAGAGAAGTTTACTTGGAGGATCATGCGACTTAGTAAGTAGGGTTACAAATAAGCTAACTCTACCTATAACCACTTATAACCCCAATTAGGGCACTTATCACCTTACTTGCTAAGTCTCATGATCCTCCAAGTAGGGTTTAGGGTTTAGGGCAGTTCAGGGCTTAGGCCGTGCCTCGTAGCCAGTCTGCATCACTAACCTCTGTGCAGGCGACATGACGCGCGCCTCGCAAGAGGAACTGGGTTCTGGTTAGAGGATTTATTTCAAGTTACCATAATTTAAGGTCCCTTTAAGGGATCACCATATGATCTATTATAGATCGCCATTATGGTCACTTAAACTACTGGGCTATTAGGTAACCAGGAATAAAAAAGTATAAACCTTGATTTCATACTGGTTCCTTTAAGAAAGAATTAAAGTATGCTACTCCAAAGCCCAGATTACCGTAAACCCTACCCTAAACCCTGAACCCTAAACCCTAAACCCTAAACCCTAAATCCTAAACCCCAAACCCTCAACCCTAAACCCTCCACCCTAAACCCCTAAACCCCTAAACCCCTAAACCCTAAAACCCTAAACCCTCAACCCTAAACCCTAAAACCCTAATTAAACCCTAGGACCCTTAACAAGAACCCGAGGATAGGCCACGCTTTCAGGACTTCAGACGTGGCACATGGGGTTCCCGGTGTAAGGCTTGGGGTTTAGGATCTATAGGGGTTTAGCGTGTAGGGCCTAAGGCTTGGGGTTTAGGGTGTAGGGTTGAGGGTTTAGGGTTTTAGGGTGTGGGGCCTGGGGTTGCGGGTGTGGTTTAGGGTCCAGGTTCGAGCGTTTAAGGGTTTAGGGTCCAGGGTCTAGGGCCTAGCGTTGAGGGTTTAGGGTCTAGGGTCAGGGTCCAGGGTCGAGCGTTTAAGGGTTTAGGGTCTAGGCTTTAGGGCCTAGGGTCTAGGGTGTAGGGTGTAGGGTCGAGGGTTTAGGGTCTAGGGCTTAGGGTCCAGGGTCGAGCATTTAAGGGTTTAGGGTTTTGGGTCTACGGTCAACCTGGGAAGAAGGCCAGAAGTTCACTGACACACGCACAAGTCAACATGGGAACTGGCGGGCCCAAAGTGGCAGCAACCCACCATGCAGTGGCAGACAAAGTGCTGCTAAGTTGCCAGGAATGCCTCCATGAAAGCCTCGGGCCGTGGGCGCCACAATCTCGCGAGGGAGGCAATCGACAAGTGACCGGCCTTTCCGCGGCCACTGCGCCCAGGAGGCTCTGTCTCTGGCTGCGCGTGCATGACCGTATGTTCGTAATTTATGGGGAAATAACCAGAATAGGGTTTTGGGCTCCTTCATGGTATAGTTACAATAAGGCACCCTACGGAATGACATTGGTAATTATTTCGGCCCCGATAGTATGTTCATACTTGTCTGCTAAATCCACAACCCTACATGCGAAGCCCAGAAACACTGCCACCCCCATATCAACCCACATCAAAACAGATGTCGTACTGCTCCCTCTGGCACCCTCAACCCCTAGACCCAAAGCTCCACATATCATCGTTAAGAGAATATCTCCTCAAACCATCTCAGACTGCAGCTCGCCCCAACATGGACCTTTAGGCTTTTAGGGTTTAGGGTTGTTGGATCCAGGGCTTTTTGGTTGATGGTTTGGGGCCTAGCCGCCCGAGGCGTGTGCAGCGTGCAAGCGAGGGTCTCAGGGTGTACTTGGAGGATCATAGGACTTCGTACTGCTGATGGACAAAATCCTGCATAACCCATTATAAGGAATGTACCATAGTTCCCATAGTTTAGAGTACTTCATGCAGGATTTTGTCCATCAGCAGTAAGACAGGCTAGAAGTATCTCCAATTGGTGCTATAAGTACTTGCAAGTACCTTATTAATCGCCCTAAACCCTAAACAGTTTACGTCCCATGATCCTTTAGGTATGGAAAACCCAGGCCGCCAGAATTGGAGGATGCTGAGTCTCGCCCCAACGCCGGGTTTAGGACTCAGGACAGTCAGCCCTCGGTTGAGGGTTTAGGGTCTGGGATTTGTAGTAAACCCCAAAAAGTTGGAAACTGGCTGAAGGACAATTAGTGCTGGGATTCCCTATACATTACTCTTAAGGACTGAGGCTATTGGGTTTCCAACTTTTGGCTTTCTACTGTGAGACCCTCCTGGACCCTAAGAAACCTACCTTTTTAGGGCTCCTGAATATGATCTCTTCATATAAGTCCTTACAAAGTTATGCTGTTCGGGGATAAGGCTAAGCCTATAACCTCCCCCAAAAAACTAACTGCTGTTGTAATCATTAGGGCCTCTGTATTGTTCCCTAAACCCTAAGCCTTACATCCTGAAGCTTATATCCTAGACCCTAAGCCGTTTCTCTCTTGCCTCCTCATCGGACAGCCCAAAGAAGGCATTGTCGAACATGATGACATCCTCCTCGGATTCGATGCAATAGGGTTTACTATTGGGGGCCTGAATAATTTGTCTAGGGTTCCTTTAAAGAGTTCTATGAGGGATCTATAATACGGTTCTGTACTATTAGGCCTCTTAATAATTAGAATAGGGTCTCGGGGCCCATTATACTATAATCGTAATAAGGAACCCCCAAAATAGCATAGGAAATTTTTAAGGTCCCTGCATCACGGCCTAGGGCTTGGGACTTATGGTTTTGGTTGTTGTACATAGGTTTTCAAGGGCGTTGTACAAGTCCTACTGGTTTCCACCAGGATTCTTTAGGATCTTATGGCATTCTGTAGAGTTTCTGTCGGGCTTTATGTGGGCGGTAAGGGTTCTGTAACGGGTTTCCTACACCCTGCTGAGAGGATGAACGGACTATCTAAGTCAGCTGGAAGTAAGCTGATAAATATTAGAACCTCACTTGGAGTATCTAAACTTCGAGATTAGAAAGCCTCCTGACTAAGCAACTCTCCTAACCCTCTATGCACGGGTCAGAAGTCAAGCGTGCAGACTTCAGGATGAACCTGCCGGGGAGTTGAAGGGTTTCGGATTCATGGTGTTGATTGCGGGCGTGAGGGCTTAAGGACAAGCCCCAAACCCAAGTTGATTTAAGGCTTAGGGTTCAATGTCTAGGGTTGAGGGTTAAACTGTCGGGGCATGCAAAACCTGCGAGCAAGGCCCAACAAACTAAGTTCACATGCAAGAACCTGCAAGAAATGGGAATGCCCATGTCAGGCTTAGGGATTGAAATTTGGAACGTTACAGACCCTTCACAAACCCTGAAACTTGAAGTACCCTGACTACCCATGCAGCACTGTCACAAAACATCCACGGTTTCCTCCAAAACGTCTTTCTTTCAACTCGTCTGTCAGGAAATACTCAATCGGGTTGAAACGGGTTCCAAATACAAAGATTCAATCGATTTGTATGTGTAGTTTGTGCAGGGTTTTGCATGCAGACTAGTGACCGGCGCTTTCCGCAAACGATACTGTTGACTGAGGATGTTGTTTGAGGTTCCTGTGACTCGCTAAAACCGGGTTGAGGATTCTACGCTGGCGGTTTGAAAGTCAACCCAAAACGGCTAGTTAAGTTCACAAACCTCATGACAGCTGGGTGCGCAGGGATCCGAAAATATCCACATGGAGATTCTGCGTTGGGCGTGAACTACAACAACCTCCGGGTTGAGAACCCAATCCTTGCCTGTTTGCAACAGGTCAAACACGAAATCGCCAAGTCCCGAATGTTACCAAACATGCCGGTGAATAATGAACTAACTGCTTTAGCTTCAGAGTGCGCAGTTACGCTTGGCATCAAATGTTCGTAAAACACAATTGAACACTATGCAGACTGTACAGCATGACGGCAATACCAATACGACTGACCGTAAAGTTGCGTCCCAGGACAGATTTGCCATCAGCACCGTGGCAGTTAGACAACAACCATTTCCAAGACCATATTACTCAGATTTGTTGAAGATTAACGACACATGCATCAAACATGCCGTGGGTTCTGCTCGATCTGAGCCCTTAACCTGTTGCATGCATGCGGCTGCGTAATTACTATTGGCCAAATGGTGTTAAACGGTGGGCCGGTATAACTGAGGTTACGAAACAAACAAAGATGGCTGTATATCGAATCTCCACCGAACAACAAGCGATTGAATCCGCACAACCAGAGGTTCCAGGGACTAGGGTTGAGGCTTAATTAAGATGTTGAAACTATCCGACTCGCCACGTTACCTTCTTCATAGTCGTCGTCCTTTGCCAACAGATTGCACAGCCGCGCAGACAGGGTAGATGTCGTCGTCGCAAAAAATCGCGTCGTCGTCAGACGAAAAGTCGCGTCGTCGTCGTAAAAGACGCAAACTCCTCCTCATCACGGCTTAGGGTTTAGTGAAGCACTAGCTGGGAACGGAGGACACCCTGAATCGAAGCACACGTGCTAGCTGCAAACCCTTATGCCAAGCCACCATTGAACCACCACCTTCCAATATCCCTTAATTCGGGTATATACCTAAACCAGTATGAGAAATCCACCTATAATTTACGGTAGATTCCTTAGATCAGGGATATTGGCGCGTCTGGGCATGTGTAAACCCGGACCCTCTCTGCTGGGAAGACACGAATGCCACGGCAAGCCCCAGACTCTGAACAGGGGGTTTAGGGTTAATTTTGGGGTTTAGGGTTTAAGGTTGCAGGGAATCTGACTTAATGTTTTGTATTTGGCTAGAAGGCATCGAGCTTCTAAAGACAGGGGTTTACTTGGAGGCCCTGTTGACTTAGTAAGTCTACTTAGTATCCCCAGAAACCCTATTATAATCCCCATAACCCACCTTACTAACCCTACTTACTAAGTCAAAAGGGCCTCCAAGTAGGGTTGGTCTTATGGCAAATAAACTCTGAACTGCCGAAACCCTGAACTCTGAACCCGAGCCCCAAAGCCCAAAGTAGTCCAAAAGGAACCCTCAAAAGAAGGACAGGATTGAGATCACAAATCCTCGCTCAAATGCATCGGCAGAGCCCCGAAGCTAGGTTTTAGGATTTATTAGGATTTAGGGTTTATTGGGGTTTAGGGTAGAGGGTTTCGGGTTTACGGCTCAGGGTAGGGTCTGGGGCCCTGAATTCCTGAATCCTACTTGGAGGATCACTTAGTAAGTAAGGCTATAAAGTTGTAAAAATGGTAACTATACTTACAATCTATTTCTACCCCCAGCTATGGTACTGTTAAGTAACCTTACTTACGAAGTTCCATGATCCTCCAAGTACATGCCGCTAAACCCCTAATTCGCCAAATTCTGATCCCTGAACACATATCCTAACCAACACCCCTGGTGCGGACACATGGCGTCGGCGCAAAAGCCGCCGTGGATGGCATAGGTGAAACCCTCCTGACACGGTTATGGGATCCCAGAAACTTTAGAACTTTAATCTGGAACCTCAGGCTCAAGGCTCGGGGCTTTAAGGTTTCAGGGTTTAGGGTTAGGGTTGAGGGTTCAGGGCTTAGGGTTTTGGATTGACGGTTTATGGTTGCTGTCGTGCTGCTGGCTCATGACGCGTTTTGAACGTCTACGGTCACCCGTAAGCCGCATACCCTGAACCCCAAAGCCCTACGGTAAACCCTAAAGCCTCAACCCGAAACTCTATAATCCGACACAGCCCTTACAGGAAGCCTTGTAGTATGAACCCCTAAGTCACCCTGCAGTAAACGTCCAAAACGTATACCCAACAGATGTCTGCTACGCATGTAACGAAACCCCGGCACCCATGGTTTCCAAGAGTTTCAATACCCAGCTCCCCTCAAAGATCGAGTAAACAGCAACTCAAGAAAAGGTATGCTGCTAGCATGTGGGTGGTTGTCAAAATTAGGGTCCCTTTTTTGGGTCCTTAATATAGTACGGCACCTAATATTTAGGGTACCCACAAAGGGACTCCAATTTTGACAACCACCCATGTGGTTTAAGATAGGGCTTTTTGTTCATGCATGTCAAGAAAAAGACACTGAACTTAGAACCCTAGCAAAAATCAAAATTTTAGCTGTTTCTTAGGGATTATACTAATCAAAGATTAAAAATTCATTCTATGGACCCCTAAGAAAAGACACAGGGCTCCAGACCGGATCCCAGCCCACCAAGGCTGGAGGCTCCACAGTCTTCCAACCGGTACTTGGAGGGTCGGGGGACTTAGTAACTGGTTATTTTCGGGACTTATAAGTACCATAACCCCAATTAGGGTCCCTTTCAGGGTACTTATAAGTCTACTTACTACCTACTTACTAAGTCCCTAAACCCCTAAACCCTATAAACCCAATAGTACCCCTATAGAGCCCTTTAAAGGAACCCTCAGAATCCCCTTTAAAGGAGCCCTTACTAAGTCCCCCGACCCTCCAAGTAGCCCATGCCACCGAGGTGGCGTAAGACCACGGAGACGTAAGCGAGGAAACAGTGAGCAGTGCAGGTTCCACGCAACCCTATACCCTAAACCCTAGACCCTAAGCCCTAAACCCTAGACCCTAAACCCTTAACGCAAAGAGTGGAGTGGCTGGTCTGGGCTGGGCTGGGCTGCTGGGCTGCTGGGCTGCTGGCTGCTACTAACCTGCTGGGCTGGGTTGGGTTGGGCTGGGCTGCTGGGCTGGCTGGGCTGGGCTAGACTGAATGGCCTGGGTAGGGTTAAAAATCCAAGTGCAGATCCGAAGTCTTATCTAAGGGATCCGTCAAACAAAACCGCTGCAAAATGCGAAACCCGAAACCATAAAACCAAAACAACTAAGCTGTGATGATTTACGAGTTTAAGGTTTCTTGTAAATCCCGCACAACAAAGACTACTCGAAAAAATCTCTCTAACTGCAAAACATCAAAGATAAGATGCTTTGATGCTCTCGACACTCGGAACCCAGCTATGGAAGGTCAGTCCGACGTCCTGCAATTCCTGAACCCTAAACCCTGAACCCTCAAACGCTGCCCCCGTAGCAAACCTTCTCATCAGCTGAGAAGTACTCTGTCGCATCCCAGCCTCAGAGGGCTCAGGGCTTAGGAGTAGGACCCTTGGGGGGGGGGGGGTAGGGGAGGAGGGCTAATAAGGCTTATTTAAGGAAGTATAGTCCCCTACCCCCCCTTCCCCCTACTCCCTCTTGCTCGATTCTGGACCTGCAAGATGATGTTTAGGGTTTAGGGTTTAGGGTGAAATGAGAACTGAAATAGCAGCTCCAGGAAGCGCTCCTTGATGCGCCTGTTCATTACATACTACATGCCCATGGGTGCATCTCCCAACCTTGATTCCCGTGGGTGGGGCCTTAGTAGTTAGAATAGGGTTTCGGGGTATATTCCACTATAATTACAATAAGGAACACCCCAAAGTAGTGTAGGAAATTATTTCTATTTTTTGCTTCGGGGCTCCCTTGGATTTGCCCAAGCCCCTGTATAAAGGGTTCTCTGTGGCTTCCAACTGTATCACTGTAAAACTGCTCTAAGGCTCCTGAAAGATCGGGGCTCCAGGGTTTAGGGCTTCTGGGGTTTTGGGTTTCTAGGGTTTAAGGTTTCTAGGGTTTAAGGTTTCTAGGGTTTAGGGTTTCTAGGGTTTAGGGTTTCTAGGGTTTAGGGTTTCTAGGGTTTAGGGTTTCTAGGATTGAGGGTTTACGGCTTCTAGGGTTTTTTGACACTCACACTCGGATAAGCCTGACTTTGCAGAAGTAGGTACGATAGTAACATTCGTTAACCGCTTACCGAGTGCATTTGACTCAATAAGCCACGCCGTCAGACGAGATCGCAAATACGACAGAGACAGCTGCACAAGCATAGCTTTAGATCCCAACTAACAACAGCTTTGCTTCCTGCGCAAACGCCTAAACCCAATAAAACCCAGCCCCTAGTTCAGCGACGAGCAAAGCCTGTGAACCTACCTCACCGAAACTACAGCTCAACATGGATTTCAATGCATCTTCCCACTCCACTCATGCAGAAGTAGACGACCAAGAGTGTGACCATGCAAATGATAACGACCAATCGTGCAAATATGCACCTGCATATGTTGACAATCAGTTGTGTTTCTTGAATTCACCATCACTCAATTCCCGATAAAACCCAAAGCAAAAATTGTCATGCGGTGCTCCACTCATGCAGAAATTCCAGTTCAATGCAGAGGCAGACTGATCACGTAGCCATTCGACGTGCAACGACACTGGCATCTCCCGCCCGGCAGGGGCCTGGGAGTTACCTACGGCCACCCCCGGCAAGGCCCCGTTCTGCTGGAACTTCTGCATGTAGCGGGCGGCACTCTGTCCATGGATACTCCCTGCAAAGTACTCCGCTTGGTGGTTGCTCTTCACCTGGCTGACCTGCTTGCTGGAGAACAGCGCGTTGTCTCCAGTGATGTTCATTGCGGACGCCTGGAAGAACCCCTCAAGCATTCCAGCCGCAGACGCCAAATGCGGCCTCAAGTAGTTCACTGTGATCTCCAGGATGGTGTCCTTCTCCATACCGGCTAGCGCCGCGTCCCCCGCGGGTGCAAGCAAAATGTTAGATAGTTATATATATATATATATATATATAGAGAGAGAGAGAGAGAGAGAGAGAGAGAGAGAGAGAGAGACTCAGGTCAGGCGGCTGATAGAAGATTCGAAACTCCCACAAGAGCCCAAAACCCCTTAATCAAGGAATATGCTATGTCTTAAATTATAAGGGGCTTCATATCAAGATTTATGCTATATGTCTTAATTAAGGGATATTGGGCTCTCTGGGTTTGTACTAGCCACGGCATGACATGTAGTAACTGCGTCACCCTACCTACAATCCACCGAAGCCTTTCATGGTCTCACTGGCGAACGTTGTCGGCTTGGTGCTATGCTGCCAAATCTGGTGTGCGTGGCAAGCCAAAACCCTTAAACACTAAACCCCAAACCCAAGACACCTATATAAACCCTAAAACCCTAAACCCTAAAACCCTAAACCCTGAAGGGGATCTGAAACCCTAGATCCCAACTGATCTGCCCACCTGCATATCACTACAGCCCTACATAGTCCTATGACAGTCAAAAAAACTTGGAAAATGCTAAGCCATGAACTCACCTACACCGTCATGACACTGGCGCCTAAATTCTAGATTCAGGAAGCACTAAGCACGTGTACAAACCTTGCAAAAAGCATGTTGAACCCGTATCACCCACCATCTAAACCCAAAGCCCTAAACCCTAAAGCCAAAACCTCAAACGCCAAACCCTCCACCCCAAGCCCTAAACCCAAAACCCTAAACCCTATCCTAAAACTCTCCACCGAGCTCCCGGGCGGGTCACAGGCACCTTCACCAATCCGTCCGCGCCGCCTGATTGGCGGTTTAGGGTTTCGGGTTTCGGGTTTAGGGTACTTATAAGTCTACTTACTACCTACTTACTAAGTCCCCCGACCCTCCAAGTAACCGTTACTGACCCCTGCAATGAGCCCCATAGCTTCAAGCTTACTAACCCTACCGACTAAGTCAAAAGAGCGTCCAAGTCCCCAAATCCCATCAAGCCCTATTAAAGCGATTCTACAACCCTTATACAAGCCTGATTGTGAAGCCCCCCTCACACAACCCAACTAAACTAAACCCTAAATCCTGAACCCTAATTAAACCCTAAACCCCAAAACTAAACCCTGAACCCTAAACTCCGTAGATAGGTTGGAGGTTGGGGCCTTTGGGCAAGGGTTCAGAAGTTGAGGACTTCAGAATGCAAGTATAAGACGTAGTGCAATACTCACAAGACATGAATGAATCAGAATAAGAACAACAACGAGAATGCTAGTAACAAGAGTAGTACGGGTAATACATGTACATGAGTGGTGACCTGAAACCGCCCTGCATGAAACATGCAATTGTGCGTCTTGGCTGCAAACATGCGTACCTGCATGCATATACACACATACACAAACAACCCTGACCCCCTAAACCCTAAACACCCTAAATCCTAAAACCCTAAACCCCTAAAAACATCTAAAAGCGCTAAAAGCCCTAAATCCTAAGCCCAAAACCCAGTTCCAACCCCCCGCCCCCGATGGAGTGGCCTAGTGCGACGAGCCAGTAGGACTCCTGGTGCCGGGCGTCGCCGGGGTAGTGGCAAGCCATGGACCTGTCTTCTCTCACTTGAAAGTCTAATATGGGGTTTAGGGTGCCGAGTGGGTTTAGGGTTTAGGGTGCCTTGGGGGTTCAGGCTTCAGGGTGCGTTTGGGGTTTGGGTTTTAGGGTGCCCTTCGGGGTTTATTGTTTACGGTTTAGCCTTCATAATTAGAATCGGGCTGTGGGACCCAAAGAGACCTGGCTTCAGCATCCCCTTAATGAGGGTTTAAGCGTTTTAGGGCTTAAGGTCCCTTAATGACGGCTCTATCTGGTCTGCATAAGCGTCTCATGCCATGGACCTGGCGTGCTCACTTGCAAGCCTAGGTTTAGGGTTTACACATTCCCCGCGATGTCACAGCTACGGCGCATGACTTGGGTAATGAACTATACTGAACTTAGAACCCTAGCAAAAATTATAATTTTAGCTGTTTCTTAGGGATTATAATAACCCAAAATTAAAAATCATTTCTAAGTACCCCTAAGTGAAGAGGACTGCCCTGGGCCCAACGAGTTCGGGCGCATGGGTGCGCATGCGGGCGATGATGGATCTGGAATTTGTTGAGTTCACGGATAGCTGAAGACTCAGTCTGGATCCGTCTTCAACTGTGGTAGACGGAACTGACACCAAGGATCGCGCATGCTACACGAGCCACCAAACAAGGGCCTCTGGCTCCATCGTCATCTGGACATCCGACCTTTGCGTGGCCTCTGCCCGAGCCTTTGACTTTGGGTCCTGCTTCGGGCCAACAAATATAGCACGGCCTAAATCCGAGCCGTCTGGCTTCTTCTTCTTCTTCCTCCATAAAGTGACCCCGTCGAACCAGGATTTGCCTCTGGGCCGACCCCCGTCTGGACATCCGCAGCTTCCGTGACCTGTCGAACCGGGGATTCTGCGCGCTACACAGGTTTAGGGTAGAACTTTTGGGTTAGGGCTTGAAGTGAACAGTGCAGGTCTGAAATGGTTACCCAAAAACAACCCCATGTCCCTCTTTGAAAAAAACCTGCCCGAAGCAAAAGGAGGCGTATACCTAAACCCTAACCCCAACACCCTAAACCTAGGATGACTAGTAAGGAACCTAGGACTACAAAAAGGGAATAAGGGTACTACTAGAAACCGTAGATCCCTTTTAAGGTAGCTTGGTTGCTCTGCGTAGGAATTATAGGGCCACTGCATCCTTAACCTGCACCATGCTCGGTCCTAAACCGTGGGTTACCCCAAAACAGCCTTACGAAACCTTTGCGGTTTAGGGTTTTAGGGTCTAGGGTTAGGGGCTTTAGGGTTTAAGATTTAGGGTTTAGGTGTTGGGTTTTAGGGTGTAAGGTTCAGGGAAACCTTTGCACAGATCCATGAAAGCCCCTAACCCCAAATCACGTGTGCCTGATCATCGCTTGGCTATCGTTCATTAGCTGCGTCGGCACCTGGGCGGGGTTCTGGTTGAGGGATTGAGTTTAAGTTACAAAATAATGAAACCATGTTATTTACTATCGACCGCGATCATGGTAACTCCTTAACAAGAACCCAGGCAAGTCACGATGGAGGGTTGAGGTTTCAGGGCTTCGGGGTTAGGGTTTGAACCTAAACCCTAAACCCTCCATCCTACACCCTAAACCCTAAACCCTAATCCCTAAACCCTAAACCCTAAACCCTAAACCCTAAACCCTAAACCCTAAACCCTAAACCCTAAACCCTAAACCCTAAACCCAAAACCCTAAACCCTAAACCCTAAACCCTAAACCCTAAACCCAAAACCCTAAACCCTAAACCCTAAACCCCCAACCCTAAACCTTAAATCCTCAACCCTAAACCCTGATCCTCGGCCCAGGCTCCCCGAGGGAGCCCCCGGAGCTCGTTGTGTTAGGGTTTTTTCAGAAGGGGTGTATGAGGGTTCCTTCAAGGGATCTATGAGGTTTAGGGTTCCTCTAAAGGGTACCATAAGGCCATAAGGGTTCCTTCTTGAGGGTTTAGGGTTTGGGTATGTCTAATTTGCCGGCGAGCAACGGCAGACCCCACTGTCTCGACAGGTAAACTATGTGCTTGAGCGCAACGGACCCGTCGAGGGCTTGAGCTCTTGTTTGGGAGGACAATTGCCCGCTCCGCATAGGTGGGAAAGCTTCCCGTAGGCGCAGGAGCAAAGCCTTAGTAAAGACCTTGCTGAGGGTCGCCGCCAACACTATCGGCCGGTAATCCTTCGGGTGGCGGGGCTCTTTTGTGACACCCCGATAGCATCATGGGAGAGATTTGGCAGAAATGCACATATCAGTGAAAAGCCCGCGCAGGCCCCACCCCGTGTTCGAAAAAAGCACAAAAGATTGCTTTCCAAGACTTTCTCAACCACCATGGCCCTAAACCCTAAACCCTAAACCGTGGCTCATGAAGATTTAGGGGTCATCCTAGAAGACTAGGACTAGGAAGTTGAGGCCGACGATACCTAAAGCAGTGGGACTGGCGATGATGCTGACAGAGTCATCGTGCCGAACCCTCTACGAGCTCCGACGGCTTTAGGGTTGAAGGTTTAGGGTTTAAGGTATATTCCTTAGACCCTAAACCCTAACCCCTAAACCCTAAACCCCTAAAACCCTAAACCCTAAAACCTAGACCCCTAAACCCCTAAACCCCTAAACTATGCAAATTTGCAGTGGTGATGTAATGATGCTTATGTCCCCAAGCCCCTCTCAAGCAAACCTATGACCTCAACTCGAAAGCCCCAGCCCTTTAGCGTTTAGGGTTTAGGGTTGAGGGTTTAGGGTTTAGGGTTGAGGGTTTAGGGAAGGACCCTGTCAAGCGGATCCTAAGCCACCCTGCCGTGACCACCGTCTTCTCGCGGGAGTTGGGTACCACCGACTGCGCAAGACTTACTCTACTTAAGGGATCATGGGACTCCTTTAAAGGGATCTATAGGGTTCCTTAAGGGGGTCTATAGGGTTTCGGAAGACTTACTCTAGAAGCCTAAAAGTTGGAAACAAGCCTAAAAGTTGGAAACCTACTTTTAGGATTCCTTAAAGGGATCTAATTATAGGGTTTAGGCTTTAGGGTTTAGGGTCTACCTAAAGGATCATGGGCTTAGGTAACTCTACTTAGTACGTAAGGATAGGGTTCCTTCAGGGGCTCCTTAAACGGATCTATAGGGTTCCTTAAGGGGATCTATAGCGTTTCGGGTTTAGGGTCTACTTAAAGGATCCTGGGACTTAGTAAGTGGGGTTATAAGTAAAGACACTTATAGTATGCACTTGTACCCCCAATTAGGGTACTCATAACCTTACTTACTAAGTCCCATGATCCTCCAAGTAGGGCTCGTTCAAAGGTTCCTGAAAGGGTTCCTTAAAGACTCCCTCAAAGGGTCCTCAAAAGGGTTCCTATACAGGTTCCGTGAACCTCGAAAGGATTTCTTAAAGGGTTACCCTAAAGGGCTTTCTAAAGAGTTCCCTAAATTGAACTGTAATCAAGGGTGAAACTTTCTGAAGACTTCCCTGGTTAAATGGAAAGGTTCCGTAAAAGGGTGCCCAAGGGTTCCTTCACCGATTCCCTAGAGGGTTCCTGCTAGGGTTTCCGAAAGGTGTTCCCTAAAGGGTCAGAAGGGTTCCTCAAAAGGATTTCAGAATGGTTCTTTCAAGGGTTCCTTAAAAGGGGTCCTCAAAGAGGCCCTGAAAGGGTTCCTTATGTTGAAGGGTTGTCTACAAAGTTCCTTGAAAGGGTGCCTAAGGGTTTAAAGTTCAGGGCTTAATCTTTTGGGTCGAGGGTGGTGGGTTTTGAACTTTGGCGTTTTCGGGATTTCGCGCAAGCTCTGAACATGGACAAGGTAAAGCCAGACGTCTGAATTGGAAGTGGCAGCCAGGGCAATAAACACCACACCAAAGAGCACATCCCACAAGATGGTGATGATGTCAACACCATGTGTGGAAGGCGCTGAGCTGCCACACGTGATGTACCGCGCCACAGGGCAGGATAGCGGGTGATTTAGGCACCATCGGCAACTTTTGGAGTCCTTCCCGCCTTTGTCCGCATGTGAGTCCTTGCCAGCACCAACATCTTTCGCCTCAGACTGATCAGCAGCAGCGGGACCGCGCACATCTTCGGCCAGCTTGCAGCACGCCTTCGAGTCACCGCCCTGGCCTAAATATTTGCCTATACTATTTTGGGGGTTCCTTGGTAGATTTATAGTATAATGGGCCCCACAACCCCATTCTAATCCTGTATTAACCTCGCGCATTCCTCAACCAGACCCTCCTGTTTCAAAAGATAGATAACTGGACAACGCCCCACATACGGTTCGGCTGTGTAGGGTAGTCTATACAACTACATACCTTATGTACAGGTGTGAATGTACACATACATGTGTGCATGTGTATGTATACATATATATATATACACACATGTACGTGTGTGCCTTTCCCACTTCACAAGAGGATCGAATATGAATTTTAAAAGAGTCCTACAGCCCCTTGGCTTGGGGGCTTTTGGGCTGTAGGGTGTGGAATCTTAGGTTCGAGGTGTAATGTAGGAACCTTAAAAAACCCTGCTATAACCCCAAAAATAGAACGATTCATAGAAGGAACCCTAATAAAGGCCAAGGGTTTCTTAATCAGGTTCCTACATGAGGAAAGATCCAGACACCAGGAACGCCTCAGTCATCATGTGCGTCTGCAGCGCGCTGCCCGTTCCCTTCGCCGTGTAGGAGTAGGCGAAAAGGTCCTGCAGATTTGGAAACCCTAAATCATAAACTCTCAACCCCAAAGCCCAAACACTTTGTGTTTCGTGCTGCACACGAGGGTCTCCGAAATCCGGAAAGCCAAACCATAACCGTAAACCCAATGCTTGAACACAACCCTAAACCCCAAACACAACCCTGAACCCTGAACCCTAAACCCAGGCCCTGAACCCGGAGCTTTCTGCCTCAAGCTCAAGGATACTGCAGTTTGGTAGTTGTTACTTGGTGGTGTTGGATGCTGGGCAAAGGCCGGTAAGGGTACTAAGCCCTAAACCTTCCACCCCCGTTTACCCAAGTCGGTTTAGGGTTTAGCGTTTCACCGCTTACCCAAGAGGGTTTAGGGGTTAGGACCTCAAAACCCCCAACCACGAACCCCAACCAGTAAACCTGCACCGTCACCAACACCTGAATCCTCAATCCGAGCTAGACTCCAAGCCCTAAACCCTAAACCCTGAAACCCTAAAACTTCCGCAACCCCCGAAACCCGGCAGCAAACCTGAAACCCTGGCCTCTCGAGCGCCTGAAAATGAAACAGTGACGATCACTAGGGGCCTTCAGAATTAGAATGGGGTTCCTTTAAAGGGATCCTTAAAGGGTTCCTGTAAAGGGATCTATAGTAGGGTTCTACACTATAGGAGCCTGTAACAATTAGAATAGGGGTTTGGGTCCCATTTTTGCAATAAATATAATAAGGAACCCCCAGAATAGTATTCCTGTTCCTGTGCGGACTCCAGTACCCTATGCGGGTGCGTCCCAAAAATCATCCAGAATTGTTTTGGTGATTACTAAGGCCCCTATAGTACTTCCCCAAGTCCAAAACCCAAATGAGAAATTCAAAGAGCGCTAAAAAACACAACGAAGCCTCAAAGGCAAAGAGCTGCCTCTCGGAAGAGAACCAGGCGGTTCGACGGTAGATCCAAGGAAACGGGCTTGTGAATCTGGTGGTCGAAGGGATCCAAGCTAATCTCCTGCAGGATTTTCCAGACAAGCTGGGTTTTACTAGGCTTGTGTAATTCAGGCTTCGATCGAGCTTGGAGAGGAAGCTAGATAATTTCTTTCCGGCTTGCAGGGTTTATGTGGGCTTTTGTACGCTTTGTTCGTGTTTAAAAATTAGGGTGGCAGCTTTACACGGACAGGGCTCAAGGGTTAGAGTCCTTGGACTCGAAACAAACGAGGGTTTGGGGGCTTCAGGATTATGGGAAGTAACCCCCGGGAGGTGTGTGGCTATCCAGTAGGCTTAAGATTCAAGCTGATCGGCTGGGGATTTCAAACAAGCAGGTTCACGATTGAAGGTTCAGGGTGTAATTAGGGTTTACCTGGTCCCTAGGAAAGCTACATGTATAGGGTTCCTTATAACAGTCCTCCATATTTGGATATTTACGGCAGAATTAGGGTAGGGTTTCGGGCTTAGAGCTTGGGGCTCGGGGTTTAGGGTGAGTATTGGGCTTGTGGGTTTTCTTTCGGGAGGCCTTTCGCGCTGCAGCTTAATCTCCGCGCGCTTTGGCGCCAACTCAGAAGGCTTCCGCAATGCCCGCTTCACCAAAATATGTCCCCAATGAGGATATTTTGCGGCGGTGTGGTTAAGAAGACCAGGGAAGTGTGTTCTGGTAAGGTGATCGATCCAGTAGGGAAAGGGCATCCCGCATCGACGACCCTGAATTGAGATTCGATCCTTAAAAGCAGCAGAGAACACCACGTTGTGGAGAGGGCTTTCTGGGACGGTGTGGTAGACTTCCTTGTAGCATCTTGAGCTGCTGGTCTACTACGTCAGACGGAAGCTTGGGGTAGCTCGCCTTTTTATACACCGTTTGGTTTGGGATATGGGAATAGCAAGAAGCTTTAATCCCCACGATTCTTCTGAGAAGTATGTAGTGTGCATCAAGGCGGTGTAGCTGTTTTTCTGTGATAGTAATGGCGTCGAGCCCATAGGTCAGTACCGGGAGGAACGTGGCTTGGAGTTTCTGAGACATAATGCTATTCCAAACCAACCTGAGTTTCTTATACGCCTGTTAGGACAATCCCCTCCTGTCGCAAATTGCTATCTCAAAAGGATGCTTCCAAATAATCATTGAAGCCAGGTATTCAATGTGCAGTGTGGTCGGGACGAGAGATCCGTCCTGGAAGTTGGAAGTGCAATGTGATAGGATCCCCTTCACTGTGGACTCGCAATAGAGTATTTAAGTATGTTGGAAGCTGGGGTATAGTCAGTGCTAGGAGCAGTGTGTCGTCAGCATATTCCAGGTCAAATGTTGGGTGCTTAATAGGCCAGCTGTTGGTGGGTTGTCCCTTCTGTTGCAATGTGGTTTCCATATCGGTGAGGATAACGTTTAGGGTGAATATGAAAAGGTAAGGCTTGAGGGACAACCCTGTCTTATACTCGAGTAGCAAGTCCCTTGGGCGGAGTGGTGTGGTCATCGACGCCTCTGGCGGCGAACTTTGGGGAGTTGTAAATGGCGCGCACTGCAGCGAGGCTGCGATGGGACAGGCCAGTACGGGATAAGGCATCGAGCATAGCGGTGTGGTCGACAAAATCAAACGCTTGCTTCCAGTCCAGAAAAAAGAGATGTAGGGGCTTGTCTGTGAGAATAGACCATTCCATTGCCCTGCGCAGTATGAATAGCGGGTGCCGCGTTCCTTTGGCGGCTCTGAACCCAAACTGTTTTGGACAAGGGCGGCGTAGAGGCCAATTAAATGGGTAATGCTGGTGATGAAAATGCTAGTCACATTCATCTTGGGTCAATTGCGTGCTTCCCACTTCAGCTGTGTATGAGAAGCACGGGCTCACCGATCACCATCCCGATCGTCCCACAAAGCCGTCCGAGAGCCTTTGCCTTCAAAGTTCACGTATAGAGCATGTATAGCTTCTTGCATTAAACGCTTCAAATCTACGCCTCTGTCCAGCAAGGTCTGCTTGTAAGGATGCCGCAGAAAATTTGCCAAGTGGCGCCGCACCTTGTCGATCGTGGGTGGCAATCGTCCGGCTGCTTGTGCAACCTTCTCATCTCGAGTGAAAACCTCGGCTGCAGCGAGAATCGCGTGTTTCTCGCTGTCTCGGAGGGGCCCAGTAAACACCCTGTTCAAAAAGGATGGCGTCTGCAGCCTGACGATGAAACCACCAGGTGCCACCTCAGTCATACCGATAGTCCACCATCTGCCCGCCCAAGTACCGTTAGAAGAACACGTGCACGTCATGCTTGACAGGGCCGGCGAAAGTCAGACCTATCTCCTTCTCGAGAGATCGTGGTATGGCCGTCAGCCACTTCCGCTCTTCAAGTGTCAGACTTCTCAAGCCCAAGCGGCGGGCGCCGGGAGTGCTTATAAGGCGGTTGGGCCTACTTCGCTTTGTGGGCCGCTCCTCAGCAGACCACATGTCACAGGCTGACGGCGGTTCTCCAACCGGCCAGTCTCCTGTCTGCTCATGATCAACTTCATCCTTCACATGCCCGACAGTAGAGGGAGGCATGGCTTTAGGCAAGGGACGTGGCATAATGCATGATAACTCATGAGGGATTGCAAGAAGTCCTGGGAAGCAGAAATAGGAGTTTACTAGAGTCTGACGAGAAGGTCGGCTTTCTGGGTTTCGTGTTAATTAGCTTTGTGCGGAGCTGCCCTGAAAGCGCTGACAAGTCAATCTCCGGTGTGTCCACAGTTGAACCAACGGCTTGAGCCAAAATGGCTACGGCCTTATGAGTTAGAGATTGGCGTTTAGAGCATACCCCTCGAATTCCCATCACCTGGCAAAAAGTACAACAGGGATCTTTGTCGAAGGCCCTGTGCGCAACGGTGTTAATTTAACCAACGGCTAGGCTTTAAAGTTGAAGGCTTTAGGGGATTAGGGTTGACCTCGAAACCCTCGACAACTCATCTCTGTGTGAAAAGGAAAACTTCACAAAAAAAAAAAAAAAAAAAAAAAAGCTCCGCACCCCAAGCCCTTCTTGAGGTTCGGAGCTTAGGGTCAACATATGGGTGTAGGGCTCCTAAACTCCCGAACCCCGAAACCCTTAAACCCTAAAGCCCTCAAGCCCCAAACCACAAACCTCTAGACTCTGAACCCCGAAACCCTAAACTCCTACCTCCACTGCACCCTAAACTCCCAAACCTTGATCGGTTTAGACTTCGGGTGTGAGGGATGAAGCGTCAGACTTTGGTGTTAGGGTTTAGGGTTTAGAGCTTAGGGCATCTTTTTGGGCTTGGGGCCTGGAGTTTAGGGTTTAGGGTTGAGGGCATCTTTTAGTGGGCTTAGGGCTTGGAGTTTAGGGTTTAGGGCTTAGGGTCGAGTAAAAGTTTCTCACTGCCAAGTGTCATCGTTGCTTTCCCCGACTACCCGTGCCATTCTGATCAAGAAGGACGACACAAAGACAAAAGATATTACAAATAACACCGCAACCATTGATATTAATACAATCGTTGCCAACATGATTTATATTATTCTGATCATCACCAAAACTCTTCTTAATAGCACAGTTAGCAAACTTGTCACTCCTACTTTTCTGGTTGGTATTTCTAATATGTACGCGTGGGTGGTTGTCAAAATTAGGGTCCCTTTTTGGGTAATTACCCTAAATATTAGGTGCCGTATTATATTAAGGACCCAAAATGGTACCATAATTTTGACAGCTACTCATGTATTTATAAACAACGAACTGTCGCCAAGCGGCAGAGCCCTCGGCATCTAGCAAAAGGAATGCGCAGAGCTTCCTGCAGGCGACAGTGCCGCAGAAGTGGTCTCAGGACTTGGGGGTAAAGAGGATCCTCGGATTTACCCTCAATACTCTAAAAACTAAAGCCCGTCGGCATTGGAGGCTTCCTTTAAAGGCTCCAGGGTTTAGGGTTTAGATATTTAGATGTTTAGATGTTTAGATGTTTGGATGTTTAGGGGTTTGGGGCTAGGGTTTAGGGCTTGAGGTTTATTCAGGGTCGTCGGGTTTAAGGCTTAGGGCTTCCCGAAACCCTACGAGAGAGGGCTTGAGATTCCTTTGCGCTTGTTTTACGGATCTGCAAAGGATTCCTTTAAGGGTTCTATCAGTGCTACACACGGGGTCTGGAACAAGAGTATCCTCAAACCCCTCAACCCCTGTAAACATCCTTCATATCAAACCCCAAACCTGCAGACTTCGAAACTCAATTGGGAGGTCGAAAATTAGGGGTACCTTATTTGGGATCCTTATAATAAGGATCCTATTGCTTAGGTTACTATATTAGGGCCCCCCCATTTTAGGAAACAGTGCAAGCCCCCTAAAACACTTGAACCCTTCAAGTTTCAACTCCAAACCCTATATAGGAGGCCTCAAAAGGTGGGAGGAAGGTAGGTAGGATTAAGGATCCCTTATGTAAGGACTCTTATTTTGGGGATTATCCCACCTACCTTTATCCCACCCTGACAGCGCTTTGACTATACCTCTATGAAACCCCTAACCCCCAACACAAAGCCTCTGACTCTAACCCAAAGGCACGGTTATTTTTTGCGGTTTCAGTTGGGTGGTTGTCAATATTCGGGTCCCTTTTTGGGTCCTTATTACGACACGGCACCGAATATTTAGGGTACCCAAAACGGAACCCTAATTTTGACAACCACTCAGTTGGTCGTTGCGCCGCGGCAGGGTGAGGTTGCAATGGCCAGGGCGGGAGTTTTGCGGGCTTTGGGCGTTGAGGATTTGGTTTAGGGTTTAGGGGTTTCGGGTTTAGGGTTTAGGGGCTTAGGGTTTAGGGTTTAGGGGTTTCGGGTTTCGGGTTTCGGGTTTAGGGGCTTAGGGTTTAGGGTTTAGGGGTTTAGGGGTCTAGGGCTTAGGGTTTAGGGGTTTAGGGGTTTAGGGGTTTAGGGTTTAGAGCTTGGGAACCCTCGATTAGAAAGCTGAGCTAGCCCCTAATTCCCCAAAATGGGCTTCAATAGTTGCAATATCTTGGAGTAGGATTTGCAGTACAGCCTTATTAGGAAACTCTGTGGAACACTATCAGGCAACGACCACGCAAACTCTACACTCAACATGTTCTGAACCCGAAACCCTAGACCCCAAACCCCAAACCCAATCCGGGGAACCCTGTCTGGAACACCTTAAGCTCTCAACCTTAAGCGGGGAGAGAGTCCTGTTTTCCAAGAAGTCGATGTGCCCCAGCACCTTCCCGTCCTGTGTGAGCCACACCCGACACCCCGAACACTCTAAGGCATGTGTAAGGGCTTTAGAAAAGCTCCTCAGGGTTTTGGGATTGGGTTTTAGGCATAGGGTTTAGGGCTCAAGGCTCACACACACACACACACACAAGCCAATCCCAAGTTATCCTCTTGTCCAACAAGTACAGACAAACGTAGACTTGTGTGCAAAATCTTCTACAGCCTGCTGTGCTAAGCAGAGTCTGAACATGACAGGGGTTTAGGAACTGCGTCAGGAGTTTACGGCTTAGCCTTACTTGGAGGGTCATGGGACTTGGTAAGTCAGGCTATACATAAGGTGCTTATAATACTATATCTACTTATAACCCCAATTCAGGTACTCATAACCTTACTTACAAAGTCCCATGATCCTCCAAGCAGGGTCAAGGGCTTGCGGAGGATCTTGGGTCAGGGACGTGGCGCTTTCTCTACCGAAGGGACATGAAAAGCTCTCGAAGCATAGCCCAACAAGCATCCATGGACAGCTAAGCACCGAAATCCCAACTAAATCCCGAAAACTGCATCCAAAGCCCTAAACCCTAAACCCCCAAACCCTCAACCCTAAACCCCAAACCCACCACTGCTAAACCCCTAGACTCTAGAGGCCCTCCACACAAGCTCTCATAGCCCTGAAGAAGCATCTTTTTCTAGGGTTTAGGGTTTAGGGTTTAGGGTTGTTGGGCATATAAGCCTTCTATACCTGTAGCCGAAAAGACCCACCATTTTAGGGTTCCTCTGGTTTCTTTCTATGGTTCCTGAAAAGGTAGGTCTTTCGGCTACAGGTAAGGGTTATACAACGTTCTATGGGTCATGTGCATGTACATATACATATCATATATCATATATCATATATCATATATCATATATCATATATCATATATCATATATGTGGTCTTATACGGGTCACATATGGGTTTCATGAGAGCTATGCTAGGGCCCTATGAGGTCTATATAGGGTTTCAGGGCTTCGTGATCGCCTTCCGTTATGGGCTTAGGGCTCAGAGGTTCCCCCCCAACCTCTGACTTATCGATCCGAAAGCCCTCAGCACAACGACACCTAAACAACTAACTCTGAGAGCCCCAAAATGTCGTAAGCCCGGGTTCCTTTAAAGGGGTCCTAAAAGGGATCTATAGGGGTTCCTTAAAGGGATCTATAGGGTTTAGGGCTTCTTATACTCAACTTGATACCCTTGCAATCACCTTTAGGGTTTAGGGTTTAGGGGCACCGTTTGCAATAACCCTGTAATTTTAGCTGAACTGTAGTAACTAAGAACACAGAAAAACTGTTTCCAAGTACCCCGAAGTGACCCCCAAAACCCTGAGCCTTCCAAAACCCACACGGGGCCTATAGCAGATCTGTAGCATCTCATCAAGGGCTCTAGCACCTTCTGAGGCAATCTATCGGGTTTCACAAACTGTCGTTTTGAGATCTATTCTTGTTACGGGGCTTAAGGACCTGCCATGTGGGAACCTGACTAACAAAAACCCGGGATCTTACGGCAATGTTGTCGCAAAAAATGAGTTTACACTTGCGAGCTTTAGGATTCTAGGGCTCGCGTCCTTCTCAAACCAACCGTTCAAGCTAGGCTTCGGGGGTTCAACGCCAGCCGACCCCAGTAATTCGCAGGCCTTCATGACTAAAAGCCGGTCTGCTGAGCCTTGGGACCTCTATACGTATACAAACCCGGAAAAGCCCTGTAAGAGCCCCCAAAGCCCCAATACGTCCTCGTAGTTGCGCTGCGAGAGCGGGAAGGGCCGAAGCTTGTTCTCCTCTGAGTTCTGGGTTTAGGGTTGCGAGTTGCTTAGGGTGTAGGGTTTAGGATGTCGGTGGGGTTAGTTCTTCAAGGGTGTTAAACGCATTCTACGGGGTTTCTGCAAGGCCTTCTTTATGGCTTCCGTTTGGAATACATGGCGTTTAGGAGTTTTTCACTGGCAGTCCTTCATAGCAGTGTCGGCGAAACTGTTCGCGGAGTGGGTTGGGGTGGCGTAGTAAAGGCCTCCTGGGAACAAATACTGTGGCGACTGGTCGTTGGCGTCCGCTGTGGGATTCGAGGCTTGGGGCGCGATAAGCCCTAGGCATAGACGCCAGACCTCCTAAAGCAAAGAGGCAAACCCGAAGCTAAACCCTCGTCCCAGAGCCCTGAACTGGAGAAACCCCTAATATAGTGCCCTAAATAATAGGATCCTTATTATAAGGACCCCAAAATAAGGTACCCCCTATTTTCGGAAACTCCCATATACCCCGAACCCCTTTCCAAAAAACAAAGCCCGGAGCCCAAAGCTGAAAACTGCAAGAACCCAAAGCTGTCCAAGGGGAAAAGGAGGGACCCTTAATAAGGACCCCTAGGTATATACCCTTAATATAGCCACTATACCCATGATATAGCCTCATTATAGGGTAGGGGTCCCCCTTAAGGGTCCCTCCTTTTCCCCTTGGAAGCTGGAAACTGCCAACCCTCATGCCCGAAACCCCTCACTGCGAAGGTCATAGGGACCCAAAACAGGACCTAAACAAAAACCACAAGGTTGGGATATCCCAGAATCCTTACTTTAACTAAGCCAATAAGATAGGGATATCCCATCCGAAAGTTTATGTTTGGGTGCTTGTTTGGCTCCCAAGGTCATGGGACTTAGTATGTAAGGTTAAAAGTGCCTGAACTGAGTTTTTATGGAACTATAAGTATAGTAACCCCTTACTGGGAGGATCATGGGACTGAGTATGGAAGGTCAAAGATGTACTTAATTGGGGTTAAAAAGAATTATACGTACATTTACTAAATAGCTTCCTTACGTATAACCTTACTTACTATGTCCCATGATGCTCCAAATATAGGACCCGTAGGAACCCTTGAAGGAATCTTGTATAGCCCAAAAACCACGAACAGAACAGAACACCAATATACAAAGCCCTAATACAGGGGCCGTAATAATTAGAATAGGGTTTTGGGGGCCCATTATACTAGAATTATAAGAAGGAACCTCCAAAATAGTATTGGTAATTGCTAAAGCCCCTAATATAGAACCCTACTATAGATCCCTTGTAGTAACCCTTATAGACCCCCTTTAAAAGGAAGCATTGCTAATTATAAGTCCTAAAGCCGCAAAAACCATCAGTTGCCTCGGCTTTGCTGGCTAGTGGCAACCTGCTGCACCGGGGTTCAGGATTGAGGGTTTTAGGTTTAGGGCTTTAGGGTTTAGGATCTAGGGTTTAGGTGCGGCTCCCCTTTTGCGTGAGGTTGGGGGTAGAAGGTGGCAGTCGTCACGGCGAGGAAGTTACCGTGGAGGGGCACTCGGTTTTACGGTTTTACGGTGTTTTTTTTTTTTTTAAGTTAGGTTGACGGTCTCTTTGTGCGCCTGCCCGCGTCGGCTCCTAACTATCCTCATCTGGCTTGTTTCACATCCCAGGAGGTTTCAAAAGACGTGTTTACCCAAATAACTCTCACAGCCTTCTCAGTCCAGGCGTCACGCCCAGTGTGAACTACTACTACACACAGCTCAGTTCAGGTCTCAAGCCCCTCGCGGGCTACGACTACGCTCACGACTTGACTCACTATGCATCACCCCTGACATCACTTCACGGACATTACCCAGAGGTAGCAGGTCAGTTTCGGCAGAAACGTCACCTTCACCATCAAGGCCATTGGAAGGTGCATCAACAGGATGACCAGGTAGACACACAGAACTGTCCACCCCATTTGCAGCAGGAGTATCGGTCACGATGCCATGTGCTACTTCAGCAGCTCCAGCAAGTTCATGATGTGGTACTCCTGCATCTCCAGGTACTGCAGAAGGAGGTGGTAGTGCAGAAGGATGTGGTACTCCTGCATCTCCAGGTACTTCAGAAGGAGGTGGTAGTGCAGAAGGAGGTTGAAGTTCAGATGCATGTGGAAGTTCAAACATCCCAGCGTGGCCAGCAAGCTCATGTGAAGACTGACTCACCGTACTGCTTTGCATCATCCCATCGCTCCCTTGGTGCACAAGAGCAGCAGGAAGCATATGTGGGTCCAGCCAAGCGTCCCGAAGGCGATCTTGTAGTGTCTCAAGGCACGTGGCAGCCAGGGCGTGGACGAAGGGTTGACATGCCTCTGAAAACGCCCCACGTACATCTTCCGGTGGTAGGCGTCCCACCTGTCCCATCCTCGTCACCAGAATCGCCCCAATCTCGTCCAACCGGTTGGTCACCCTCCTCAGGGCGTGTTCAAGCAGTGCGACGCCCCAGTTGACTTCCCATCCCCGCAAGGGGTCACCATCAGCATCATCTCGTTGTTCTGCATCTGCCAATCGTTCAAGTAGGGCAGCCAGTTCAAGAACACAACGACGGTCCACCCCCAGAGACTGTAGACGAAGATTTTCCTCAGCTCCCATTCGTTGCATGAAGCTACTGACATCCACATCTGTAGGCTCAGTGCCCACGTCTCCACCCCACGAGGTAGTAGTCGAAGTCCAGGATGTCCACGGCGAGGTACTCCCCAATGTAGACGATGTGCTCAAACTGGTCCACGAAGTCGTCGAGGTTGTAGTTGAACCAGCAGTCGTAGTTCTCGAGGTACGTGCAGGCCAGCTCTCCCCACTGTCAGTGCCAGGATCATTGGCATCTGTATTCTCTCTCTCAGATTCTTCGCCCTCTGTTGGCTCTGCAGGAAAAAGAAGTCCTGGATCAGGTGCACGTCCCGAGGAAGCTGCAATATCGGCCATGAAATTCGTCGCCCGCAAGGATCTGGCTGTGGCCATACGTGGAGTACGATCACGCCCCCTACCATCCTCCTCTCGTCCACGAAGAGCCTCCTCAACTGGTACATCACGCCCCCTCAGCATAGCATCAGCGATGTCTCCTGGATCTCGTCGAGGCGGTCGTTCTTGTACACGTAGTCGAGCAGGCAGTGCATGAGGATCGGTGAAAGCATCATCCACCCCATTGCGCACTGCTTGATGGAAGATGCTAGCAGTAATCATAGCTGGTCGGTAGCAGCCAGAGAGCACCCTGGCCCGTGTGTCATCATTGGCTGGCATGTGCATCCCTCCATCAACTTCACGTCGCTGCAGAGTCTCCAAGATGAAGTTCATGGTTTGGACAGCACCCCGAAGAGCTCTGGTAAACACCCCCAAAGTCCACATGTACTGTGCCCGTATATGAGGAGCAACATTGCGGTCTCCTGCTCGAATGCTCAGTTCTGCCAACCAACCATCCAGCTCGCTGAGGTCCGCCCCAAGGATGCCATGGTTAATAAGTCCTTGCCACTCCTCCATATTGAACGTCTGTACCATGCTCATCACATCCACTTCATCATCTTCTTCGCCACTTTCTTGGCTCGTGCGTCGCCCCACAGCCACAGTGTCTGTAGCCGGCCCATCCCTACTGCGGCTACGTTCACGAAGAGCCGCCCCAGTGTCTGCACGTCCCACACGTCCATGTGGCTGTCCTGGTCGAGGTTGACCTGGTCGCGGCGGTAGTCGAACCCCTTCTGGAAGTCTTGCCGAGAGTCTCCGGTGCCAGTTCACCAAGTCATTGGCCACCCCCAACAGTATGTCTGTCAGACGCCCCGCCAGACCAAGAAGTCGCGTGCGTTGCGCAGCCGCCCGTGGCTCACGGAAGAGCGGGAGGTGGCAGCCCACTTGGGGTTCCAATCTTCTTTCCAAGAGATCGGTCAGCGACTGGAGCACCCCCAATATGTGTCGCCATCGCACTAGCCATGCCCTCAAAGCCCATCTGCCTTCTGGCCCTTCGTCAGCAGGTTCAAGATCAGCAAGTTCACGAAGAAGACGACGTAGCTCTCTTCGCCCCTCATCATAGATGCCCAAGTTGTGTAGTTCACCCTCCTCAGACATGGTCACTTGCATGAACATCCCATCATCATCGTCTTCAGGTCCTGTTGCAGCTTCCCAATCTCTCCATTGCTGTGCAGACCACCTTGGACGATAATTCCACCCAGCATCTGCATCACGTTCAGGTGAAGGTCTATCCTCACGAGGAGCCTCCCCTAACATCTCAGGTCGTTCATCTTGCGGTGCACTTTGTTGTTCTCCATGATCGTGTACCTCAGGTCGTTCATCTTGTGGTGCATGGTGTTGTTCTTCATGATCATGTGGTACTTCAGGTTGTCCATCTTGTGGTGCACAGTGTTCTTCATCCTCTGGTGGAAACGTCCCTTCATAGGCAGTGTTCCAGTTGTACCAGTCACTCCATTGTTGGGATGTCCACGAAGGGTCCAGAGGTTGGTATCCAGTCCAGGTTTCATCAGCTTGTTGATGAGCCAGAATAGCATCCCCAACTGGATTCCAATCTCCCCACTGCTGTGCCGACCATGTTTCATCCCACGTGTAGGTGTCATGTAGATCGGCGGTTGGTAGTGCTGCATCTCCACCTGCTGTGGTCGGTGTTGGAAAAGGTTCCAAGTGGCGGAAAAGGATCGCCCCCCAGTCTGTTGTATCTGTGCTTGTTGGGGTTTGTAGATCTCTCTGCCACGCAGGAACAAAGGTTCCAGCAGCCCATTGTCGAGCTCTCTCCTCTCGCTTGCCTTGACGTACACGTCCCTGTCCACCATCATGGAAGCGCTGTTCTGTGTCCGTTCGTTGCCGCCCCACCCATACACCATGGCGGTAGAATCCACTGGCACGTGGGCGCGGATCACTCGACGCACTTGCCGAAGTAGCCGAAGTGCGCCCATGATCATTACCACTGTGCTCGCGCTCCGCCCAACTCCACCACACTCCACGATCGGTGCCTCCCCATTGTCCGTCTTCATCCCGATCTTCTCCTTCTCCTTGTGCAGCTTCGTGTTGGGAGGGATCATGAGGAGGTACTTGGTCGTGAGCATCCCCACGTGCGTGACCTTGGTCTGGTTGTACAGGTGGTACTTCAGCATCCCCATCGCGACGATTGTTGCTATTGCTGTTCCAGCGGTTGAGGCGTGTGTGCGGCAAAGGTCCAAAGCCACCAGCAGCTTGATCAGGAACAGCACGCCCCGGCAGCACAGAGTACAAGACGAGGGCCACGATCATGTAGAAGAGCAAGCGCCCCTTCATCATCGCAGGCGCCATTGAACGAATTGAAGGCTCACCGTAAGAGTTCCTAAGGAAAAACACGTCCCATGTGAAGAAAGATTGAAAGATTGAGAAAACATCATTGCCAGCATGTTTGTCTGTCGGTCGAGCACGAATTGTCTGCAGGACCATCAGCAAGTAGCTTCACACGTCTGCAACCCAACACGCACTCACTCGCAATCAAGTTCGAGCTGTCTGCCACGACACCACGGCACATCCCAAGCATGCAGCCACTGTTCAAGTCCCTGTCGCCATCTCACTCTATCAGTCGTCATCTGCATCCATCTCACCCCGTAGACTTCACTAAGTCGGCGTTCAAACGAATCAGCATAGAAGCGACAGGGGTGTCGCTTGCCGAAGGGAGGAGGCCACTGTTGTTCTTCTCGCCACCATTCCATGTCCCTCCACTTCAGCATCGCCCCAGCCATTCCCCTGAACTCCCCTTCCCACTGTCGCCCCCAGTGGCCAGCCAGCTGATGTTGAAGCCGAAGTACAGTAGTCGACCATCTTTCCACATTGTTTGTGTGGATCCACATACGAAGCCATCTGCACGTTCTACAGTTGAAGTCTGTCCATGTTTCATGTTTGTATCTCCCACATCCAAAGGCGAGGCGGTACAAGCGGAGCTGAATACTGTTGATAGCACGAAGGTCATCACTTCCCCAGTGTACTGCCCCTGCAACCCACTGCCATGTACCTTGCACCAAACATCGGATTGTTTTGACTTTGTCGTGGAAGCTACCCGGTCCTTTGAGGAGCTGAGCATGTTTGCCCCAAGCTGCCCAAATGCGTCCCATGAGGCATTTTGCCTGTTGAGACTGACCTTCTTCAAAGCAGAAGTCTAGGCCCAAGATGCGGACAGACGCCCCTTGCTCAAGGAAGTCAACGTGCTTGTCGTCAACTTGCATCTTCCGTGGTCCATGGTAGTACGGCGTCGCAATGATCCCCGTTTTCTCGGCGGCAAGGCGCAGCCCCAATTTGCCCAGCAGCTCCACAATGATCTTCACGTTGTTCTCAAGCACACCCACCTGGTCGCCCCACAGGACAACATCATCTTGAAAGCAGCCTCCATCCAACGGTAAGTCGTCAAGCTCGCCACGACATTTCATCCATCGAGGATCCTGATGCGCTTCGACCATGACCTGCTGGATGATCAAGCCGAAGAGCTCTGCGGACTCAGGACTCCCCTGTCGGATACCTCGGTTGGCCTTGACCTCAACTTCCGCCCCACCAGGTGCTTGTCCACTCATCTTGTTGGTTCTAAGCAGCTTCAGCAGGAAGGCAAGCTCAGCACCATAACAGGTCTCACCAAGGCGGGACACAAGGAACTCGGCGACAGAGGAACGGTGAATGTAGTCGAACGCCCCACGTATGTCAAGCTTGAGAAGGATCCCCTCGAGACGCCACTCACGACAATGATCACGAAGTCGGCTGACCGCCCCAATCAGGTCGGCAACTTGTCGTCCCTTGCCACTCGAAGCCCATCTGCACGTAGACCGCACCGAGTCAAAGCATCGGTTCATGACAACCCTGGTGATCATCTTCTGCAAGGTACAGGACATCGCTATCGGTCGAAGTTGTCCCACCCCTGTAGGTATGCTGACTTTCGCCAACAGGGCCAAGAAAGATTTGTGCCACTCTTCTGGCAGCTCGGCATTCAGGATCATCCCATCAACAAGTTGACAGACTTGATCGGGCTGTTCATGCATGAGTTGCTTGAGAAGAGGTACACTCACCCCGTCTGGTCCAAGTGCAGCCTGTGCCTTCATGCCCTCCAGTGCTCCCCAAACTTCCACAGGTTGTACAGGGCAAAAGTCATTGGTCTTGGCATTGGCGGCAATCAGGTCATTGAGCGTCACATCCCAGTCAGCTTTAGAATCATCCCACATTTTCTCCTCAAGATGCCGACCTGCATCCTCTGCCAGGTTCTCTGCAGAATGATTCGCAAGCAGTGCGCCCCACCATCCACGTGTGTTCTTCTCATTCTTGTAGCCACGGTACCAACTCCAATCACCCATCAGGATCTTCTTGAAACGCTCATTCTTCCACGTCCTGAGTTTTCGTCTTCTGATTGCATGCGCCCCTTTCCACTCACACTTGTCACCACTGGCTCTTGCTTTCCTGACAGCATCACGAACTTCTTCATCGTCTTCGTACTTCCGTGCCCTGCCAGCCACCGTTCGCTCCTTGGCTGTCTTGTAGAGGTCGTCGAGGCTGGTGACCAAAGGCAGAGGATCCGCCCCACAAACCCACCGAGGTCTGGTGTCCGATCGCGGCGGTACCCACTTGCGGGAGAGGTAGACATCAGCGTAGAGCAAGGCGTGGTCCGTGTTGATCCACATTCTCGCTGCTTCGACGATCTTGACCTCCCCCATGCGCACCAGTCGCGAGGCGATAACGTCGATATGTCGCCCCACTCGCGTAGCGTCCCGAGGAAAATGTGTAGGTAGCCCTCGCGCCGGAACTTCAGGGGGGCATGCGCGAAGATGACAGCTTCCCAGGAGCTCGAGGAAAGCTTCAATTTTGCCACCCCCACGCGTCGGAAAAGCAAAAGGCTCCTCATCCCCTGAAGTCCACTGGATCACCTCGTTGACATCAACCCCGACCATAGCAGGACAATCCGGATGCCACTTCTTCAACTTTTGCTTAAAGCATCCAACGACTTCCTGGTACTTCGCGACAGTCACACCAGTGGGACAGTGTAGGGAAGCGAGTACCAGGCGCTTATGCCCACGTAAGCGAACAAGCCATGCCGCCCCATTGGAAGTGGCCATCTTATCGACGACGCAGTCGAAAAGGTCTTTAGCAACACCAACGGCGACGCCCCTCCACTGTTGCTCATCACGATGTGCAAACCACACGAAGCCTTGAGTTTCTTTTTCATCCCATCCGGCAACCTCAGTCCTGGAAACTTCCTGTAGCGCCACAAGATCAAACTCCCGCAGGGCCACATCGACTTTCTCATAGGTTTGTCCTCCAACATTCCACGAAGCAAACGTTCTGCGCAAACACTTAGCGTTCGCAGCCGTCGCCCCTTCACATGCAGATGCAGACTGACTGTCCGCAGTGAAACCATCGCGCCTGTGTCACTTGTTAATCTCGCGCTCCACCGCCTGTAGAGCGCACGTAAAGGTCACCCCGGTCACATTGGCAATCGCTTGGACATCGACCCAACCACTGCTGATGACCTTGATTGACTCGCCCCGAGGTGCACGGTGACTGGCACTTCCGATCTTCCAGTCCTGGAACCAGATCGTGCCAGCTGCCCAGTCGCATTCGTATTTCGTCTCCTCAATGGCTTCAGGCTTGCTGCTCTCCCCGTTGCTTTGTGCGTCACGTGCAACTTCAAGACAAAGACGGCGAAGTAGGCTGCAGTGTTGACTACGCTTGCGGGCTTCCTTCGTTTTCACAAACTGCACCCACATGTTCTTTGCGACGCCCCCATTCTCAGCAGCACTGGAAGGTAAGGTAACCGGGTTGGACCGCAAGGCTTTGATGACACCCCACATACGATCTCGTACTGAGCTTTCATTTTCATCACCCCTTGGCTTGAACTTCAAAGCTCCAAAGGAGCGGCGAGGTCCCCAGACAAGGATATCCTGCTGATCCACAAGGTTCTTGACATCCTCCCGGTTAAGGAAAACTTTGGCCTCCTCGATGATCGTCCCTTTTTTCGTGTCCTGGGCCCAACCGCCGACGATCATTGTTCGCCGGTCTTCTTCCGACAGTTCTTCACGTCCCGGTGGTCCTGAATGTCCTTCTCCTTGTCTGTCGTCCTTCTTGTGGTTGTTCCTGAGGTACTGGGCCCATGGATCAGGTTGTCCACTGCCACCACGCGAAGATTCACCCTTCTTCAGGTTCACGAGTTCCTGTTCCATGGTTTCGACCTTTCTCCGTGTCTCTTCGCCCAAGGTCTCCAACTTTTGAACTCGCTCCGTGACGCCCTTGACTTTATCACGTTCTTTCTTGACCTCCTGAGCCACATTGCCAACGTCCTTAGCCACAGAGCCGATTCTTTCATCCATCTCCTTCCACGCCCCACGGACTTCGGTCTTCACATCTTGAAGGTGGCCTGCAAGGAGTCGTCGTAGTTCACGCCCTGTAACAGGAAGGTCACCAGGTTCTCCTGCATCTCGTCTTTTCTCAGGACTGGTTGACGTCCCATCATTGCGACCTCTTTTGTTCTTGCTTTTGCGTCCTCCACTGCCACCCCCAGGAAGAAGTCGAACATCTTCGTCATCCTCCTCCAGCTCCTCGTCTTTCTCCTCCTTCAAGTCGAGTAGCTCATCGTCAGACACATCAGCGATCTCTGTAGGGGAGTGGTCACGCCCCGCCATGAGGTCAAAGCGGCGTACAAGAGCAGGAACGTGCAGTCCAGGAACACCCCGGGTCTCTCTCCTTTGGAGTCAAAGGGCAGGATCGTGTAATTCAGGAGCACCCCGGAGCTCAGCTGTGTGCCGCTCGTGCAGAATCGCTGCGGCCCCTCACTTCACGACCCAGGGAGCACCGCGAGCACGGAGTGGATCGTTGTGAGGTCACGCGCACATAAACCCTCAAAGAAAACTCCAGGACCAGATTCGAACCGACACGGCTTGAGCCGTGTAGAGTTTAGGGTTTTAGGTTTTCAGGGTTTCGGGTTAAGGATAGGGTTTAGCGATCACGGTTTAGGGAGTCCAAAGGCAGGAATCGTTAGGTGTATGATTATTTGGGCCTTAGGCACCCATGAAGGCTTGAAAGGGATGGCTTAGGGTTTATAGCTTTTGGCTTTAGGGTTTAGGGTGTGGGGTGAAGGGTTTTAGAGTTCAGGGTTACCAAACTTAGCCAGTACGCTGTGACTGAGCATTTCAACACCCACTTGCCAAGTCCCCTATCCGAAACGCCCTTCTAAATCCCCATTGGGTGACAGTTGCCCCGACGGTGCCGCTTGAGGGTTTGGGGTTTGGGGCTTGTCGAAGGGTTTGGGCCACGTTCTTTAGCCACTGTTACTCAGGGTTCCAGTAGCCTCCTCACAAACGGACCCGAGCCGACAGCGACCCACCTTTTGAGTTCAATACACTGCAACTTTGCGGACAACCCACAGCCCAGAACATCAAAGAACCGCCGAAACCCCAGAAAACAAAAAAAGAAACAAAAATTGCAACAAACCCTGAACTCTGTCCTAAACCCTAACCCCGAAACCGCTGAAAAATCACTGAGCTCCAAAACTCCTCCACCACCACCCTCCCCACCCAAAAAGAAAGGAAAGAAAGAATAGCGACCCCGGACTCGGCCAAAGGCTGCAAACCCTAAACCATAAGCCCTAAACCCTAAAGCCCCAAACCCCTAAACCCTAAACCCTAACGCCCTAACGCCCAAAAGCCCGAAAGCCCCAAACCCCTAAACCCTAAACCCTAACGCCCTAACGCCCTAAAGCCCGAAAACCCCAAACCCCTAAACCCTAAACCCTAACGCCCTAACGCCCTAAAGCCCGAAACCCCTAAACCCTAAACCGAAGGCCTCGCCAGCGTGCGGGTGCGACCCCAGAGGGTGAATCCCAACCTCTCAGCGCCCTTGGGCTCCCGCGGTGGAAGGGCTTGCTTGGGGCTGGAAGTAAAGGGTTCCTTTAAAGGGATCTTTTTTGTAGGGTTCTATAGTATAGGGGCCTTAAGAATCAGAATAGGCTTTTGGGGCCTTAATAAGTTGGGTGGTCTACTTGGAGGGTCGGGGGACTTAGTAAGTAGGTAGTAAGTAGACTTATAAGCACCCTAAAAGGGACCCTAATTGGGGTTATGGTACTTATAAGTCCCTAAAATAACCAGTTACTAAGTCCCCCGACTCTCCAAGTGCTTGGGGTTTGAAGTCGAGTGTTTGGGGTTTAGGATCAGGGCTTGGGGCTTACAGGGGCATACGAGAGGAACATAATCTCTTATAGTATAACGGTTTAGGGTTTTTTTTAGGGTTTAGGGTTTAGGGGTATAGTCCTTATACTCCAAAACCCTACCCCTTAACCCTAAACCCTAAACCCTAAACCCTAACCCTTAAACCACTCGTCCTGAAGCACCAACAAGTCACGTTCCTGCCAACGTTCAGGGCTTTGGTCGTTTATGGGACTTAGTTTAGAAGCTGCCCCCACCCTGTAATAGTGACCATAAGGATTATATAGGATTATATTAGGGCCCTATTATATTCCTATTATACCACTATTACAGGGTGGGGGCAGCTTCTAAGACTTAGTGTTTCGGGTTCAGTGCTTCGGGTTTAGGGCGTAGGGTTTCTTTGAGGCTTTAGGGGCTTTAATGGGTTTAGTGTGTATTAGTGTGTAGGGTTTAGGGTTTAAGGTTTGTGTAAGGGTTGGGAGGATTGTTAGTGCTCAGCTTCTGGGTTTAGGAGTTTTAAGCTGTACTGAACTCGGACCCCTGGCAAAATTTTTAATTTGAAATGTTTATTAAGGACTATAGGAACCCGAACTCAAAAGCTTTTTCTAAGTACCTCTAAGGTTTAAGGTTTGGCGTGTTAGGTTTCTTTGAGAGTTTAGGGCTGCGTATGGCGGCGGCGATGGCGGTCGCCTCACCCTGCCCTTCAGGAGGGGCTTCTTCAACCACATCCTCCAAATCAAGAAAATGATCCATAAATTCCCTAAACCCTAAACCCTAAATCCCTAAAACCTCAATCCCTAAACCCTAAATCCTAAACCCCTAAATTCATCATCCAAATCATCTGCTAAAGCACCCTGCCGTGCTGGAGCCAGCGCCAGGCTCGTGGGAGAAGCCAGCGATCTCAATACCCCTTAATTAAGAAACATACCTTAAGTTTGGATAGGATCCCAAATATGGTTTAAGGTATACCCCTTAAATAAGGAATATACCTCAAATTATAATAGGATCCCAAATATGGGTTAAGGTATACTCCTTAATTGAGGGATTTTGGGTTCTTCGGGAAGCCTGCTGCCTCGGCTCTCCGCATCTCTCCCCCTGAGCTCCTCCCACCTTCTCTGTGATCAACCTGTGCTCTCTGATGGCATACATCGGGGCCCACCACTCAGGTATCCTGATGGTCATCCATTGCTTCGAGCAACTCCAGGGTGTCAGTGTCCTTCACTCGTCTGACCATCCTCACGGCCATAAGGGGCATGTCATTCTCTGTCTCACCCTTTGTGTCGATTGGGCACCTCTCGCTCCTCTTGGCCTTGTGGAATGGGCACGGATCCACTCTTGCACCCAATGCTAGTTTCTTTGAGGCTTTAGGGGCTTTAATGGGTTTAGCGTGTAGGGTTTAGGGTTTCAGGTTTGTGTAAGGGTTGGGAGGATTGTTAGTGTTCAGCTTCTGGGTTTAGGAGTTTTAAGCTGTACTGAACTCGGACCCCTAGCAAATTTTTAATTTGAGATGTTTATTAAGGACTATAGGAACCCGAACTCAAAAGCTTTTTCTAAGTACCTCTAAGGTTTAAGGTTCGGCGTGTTAGGTTTCTTTGAGAGTTTAGGGCTGCGTATGGCGGCGGCGATGGCGGTCGCCGTACCCTGCCCTTCAGGAGGGGCTTCTTCAACCACATCCTCCAAATCAGGAGAATGATCCATAAATTCCCTAAACCCTAAACCCTAAATCCCTAAAACCTCAATCCCTAAACCCTAAATCCTAAACCCCTAAATTCATCATCCAAATCATCTGCTAAAGCACCCTGCCGTGCTGGAGCCAGCGCCAGGCTCGTGGGAGAAGCCAGCGATCCCAATACCCCTTAATTAAGAAATATACCTTAAGTTTGGATAGGATCCCAAATATGGTTTAAGGTATACCCCTTAAATAAGGAATATACCTCAAATTATAATAGGATCCCAAATATGGGTTAAGGTATACTCCTTAATTAAGGGATTTTGGGTTCTTCGGGAAGCCTGCTGCCTCGGCTCTCCGCATCTCCCCCCCTGAGCTCCTCCGTCTTGTAATCTAGGGGGGCCGTAAGAATTAGACTAGGGTTCCTTTAAAGGGTTCCTTTAAGGGTTCCTTTAAAGGGATCTATAGTAGGGTTCTAAAGTATAGGGGCCTTAAGAATTAGAATAGGGTTTTGGGGGCCTTAATAACTCCGATCTCGAATGGCGACCCCTACATCCACTACCCTGAGCCATTAAATCACGATACCAGCTTTTGGATTCAGGGTTTAGGGGTTACGAGTAATAAAAGTGGCCCTTAGGGTTCCGGATTTGGTCTCTAGGGTTTAGGGTTTAGAGGTTACTTGGAGGATCATGGGACTTAGTAAGCAAGGTTATAAGTGCCTTAATTGGGGTTAGCAATACTTATAAGTATAATTCCTTATTTATAACCCCACTTACTAAGTCCCATGACCCTTTCAGTACGAGTAATGAAAGTGATCCTAATGTTGAAGCCCTGAGAAACCGGTGGATATTAACCGCGCGCCACAGTGGCAACAGCTTCAAACCCAAAGCCGCAAAGCAAACCCTAAACCCTAAACCTCATAAACCCCCTAAACCCCCTAAAACCCAACCCCCTAAACCCCCTAAACCCCCTAAAACCCTACACCCCCTAAACCCCCCAAACCCTAAAACCCTCACCAAAAAATCAAAGTAAATCACTGAGCACCCGGCCCAAGGCTCCAGCACCGTAGCTACCTGCTCGCAAGTTCCACCGCGCACAGGCTGAGTTTAATGAATTGGTTTAGAGCTTAGGGAATTTAGGGTCTAGGGCTTAGGGGTTTTCGGTTTAGGGTTTAGGGTTGGGGTGAATTTGGTGAAGTGGTTTAGGGTCTTTTAATGTGTGATGAACCCTTTTTCTCCGCTGAAGAGGCAGCTTCGCCCCGGCGGGGGTTAAGGGTTCAGGGCTTAGGATTTGGGTTTAGGACTTTTTTGCATTTGGCGTTTGAGTTTACCCTGAGGGTCCGTGTACCCAAAGCGTATATACTTTGGCGTTAAAGTATCCCTATCAAGGGACTTTTGTCCCGAATTATACACTTTTGGAGCCAACACCCGCAACCCCTATGGCATGCGAACAAACCTTGAAAGGAACCCTGATTGTACAAGGACCCCAAGCCCGAAACGCTAAACCCTAAAATTCCCCAAACTCTGAACCCTAATGGCCTAAACCGTAAACTCTAAGCCCTAAACCCCTAAATCCCTAAACCCTAAGCCATATGATTCAATGGTTTCTGCCAGGTTTCAAGCCCGAGCCCGGCTTGCAGGTTTCTCCGTACTCTCCTAGACTACGATACCCAGTAACCTAAGAATAAAAAGGCCTCTCTTTTTTGGTATTGGGTAACTTTATAAGGAACCTCGGACTACAAAAAGGGAATAAGGGTACTACTGGGCATCCTAGTAGACCACCCAACTACCGGAACCCTTCGAGGAGCCGTCAAGAGACCCCCAAAGGAATCCTCCTGCTATTTAGGGTAGAAAAGAAACTAGAAAGAAACTAGAGAAAGCCTTACTTGTCCAGTATCCTAGGGGAACCACTGGTTATCCTTTGCAAAAGGTTCTGTTCGTTTAAAGGTTCTAGAAAGGTACCACAAGGGGTTGATGTACTATGATGGGTACACGGACCCATAGGGTTTTGTCCAGTATCCTGGTTTGGTTAACCTTCAGGATCATGAAAGGATCACAGTGCCCGAAGAAGGCCAAAGGCCACCTACGCTGCTACTACGTACCTTAAGTGAGCTCAGGGGTTTACGGGTGGGCTCACTAGGGTCTAGGGTTTAGAGTTCGGGGATTAGGGCTTGTGTTTCCAGGTTTAAGGTTAATGAATTATAACTACCACTCTCCTGCTTCTAGCTACCCGTGCACCTCATAAGCCAATCGAAAAGCGTGCAACACACTTATAAAACCCTACAAAGCCCTTACTAACCCTTGGATGATGCAGGATGCTAAAAGAGAATACTGCTTCAAGAGCCATATTGAGAAGGTCGTTACGTGAGATCGCCGTTAAAAAGGCAAGAGGCTTATAACCGGCATTCCCAATTCCAATGCAAAAACCCTGAACGGTAAACAATGCCGTAACCCTAGACCGTACACCTCCGAACTCTACACCCTAAACCCGAAACCTTCAAGGATTCAGGTTGATGAGGCTTCGGGTTTGGCTGATATAGGCGTCTGTACTGCAACTGAGGCTTTGGGAACCTTGAAACTAAGACTACAAAAGGCACTCTAAGAAATACTATCACCAACTAGTTCGGCAAAACAAACTTCAACCCTAAGCCCTGTAAGACTTGATAGGAAACCTCATAGGAGTGGTTGTCAAGACTATGGTCCCTTTTTGGGTCCCTAAAATAGCACGGCGCCAAATATTCAGGGTACCTTGAAAAGGGACCATAATTTTGACAATTACCCATATATGAAGTAAGGTCTGTTCCTTACTTAAGGGATTTGTGAACGGCCGCCTCTATGGCCCGAGAAGCCTGGCTGCTTTTTCTGCTGCGCGGAGTTGCCAGAGACTCCAACATCCCTTCAGTTTAGAGCTTCTTATCCTAAACCCTAAACCCTGAACCCTCCTAAACAGTTTAGAGCTGATTATCCTAAACCCTGAACCCTGAACACTCCTAAACAGTTTAGAGCTTATGATCCTAAACCCTAAACCCCGAACCCTTCTAAACCCCTGAACTGATGGTGACAAACAGGGAAGACGACTGCTAACTATTCCAACCCCTACTTGGAGGTTCATGGGACTCAGTAAGTAGGGTTATAAGTGCCTCCATTGGGGTTATAAGTAGTTGTAAGTATAGTTACCGTATTCATAACCCCACTTACTAAGTCCAATGATCCTTTAAGTACGAGTAATAAAAGTGATCCTAATTCTTAACCTACCAAAACCTTCTTTTTTGTAGGGTCCCTATAAATTCCTTATTAGCGTTAATAATAAGAAGCTACAAAAGAGTAGGGTTTGGTAGTTTAAGGTAGGGCTTTTGGAGCCTCTGAACTTCCTGGAGGCATTGACCCGGGATTTCTTTGACCAGGGTCGGTACATCCGCGGCTTCTACAACAGAGAAGGTGTAACTTGCCGCAAAGGAAGCTATGGCATTGAAGGATCCTTTCTATACGAAGGTCCCCCTTTAAAGGTTACTATAGGGTTCTATAAGAGGGTGCCACTATAAAGGGTACTGTAGGGTTTTTACAATCAGAAAGTCCCCCCTTAAAGCTAGAATAGGAATCTCCTTTAAAGGGTACCATGGGGTTCTCTCAGAGGGTTCCCCTTTAAAGGGAACCCTTCTCAGATCATCGCCAGGAGATGCCTAGCAGCCTTGGCGGCGTCTGTTTGACTTAGTAAGTCTACTTAGTATCCCCTAGAAACCCTATTATAATCCCCATAACTCACCTTACTAACCCTACTTACTAAGTCAAAAGGGCCTCCAAGAGGAGATGCCTAGCAGCCTTGGCGGCGTCTGGAGCTTGCGAAGCTCTCCTTGGAGGTCGCCCACACTCTCGCGGAGACTTCGGAGCATCTTCATGATCCTTATAGGGGTTTAGGGTTTAGGGGTTTAGGGTTTAGGGTTTAGGGGTTTAGGGGTTTAGGGGTTTAGGGTTTAGGGTTTAGGGGTTTAGGGTTTAGGGTTTAGGGTTTAGGGTCTAGGGGTTTAGGGGTTTAGGGGTTTAGGGGTTTAGGGGTTTAAGGTTTAGGGTTTAGGGTTTAGGGTCTTAAACAGGGATCCTTGAGAAGGGTTAATTAAAGGATCCCGTTAACAGGAGCTTAACGGATCCCTGGAAGGGGGCATCCTTAAAAAAAAAAACTGCAAAAAGGACCCTTGAAGAAACCAGGGTTCAGGGTTTAGGGAGTCGGACGCGGATTTAAAGGCTTAGGGCTAACGGGGTCCCTACAAAAAAGGCAGGGGGCTTCCTATAGGGGCCTTAATAATTAGAATGGGGTTTTGGGGGAATAGTACAAGTAAAAATTTAAGCCCCTATATTATAGGGTCTCCATAAATGCAGGGCTTCAGGTTTCTTGGATTTGGGGAGCTTCAAGGTCAGGGCGGTGCTTGCTTTGAACGCGGTTGCCCGTCTGTTTAGGGTATCGCCCGGGCAGTATAGTGAATCCTAGGAAGTTGGATCATGGATTTAGGAGAATTCGCACTGGGATCCCCCAATACCTGTCCTTGAAGGACATGAGGAGAGTGATATTCCAACTTTCTTTCTTCTACTTTGGAGACTTCTAAGCTGTCATCTAGGTACTAACAGAACCTTATCATGTACTGGCAGAACAAAAAACTTAGGGGCTTTGTTTGCTCACCTAGCATCATAAGAACCAAACGAGAAGCCTGACACGTTCAGAAGACCATCGTTTTGGTCGACACCGAAGATGTGTTAACAAAGCCGAATGTGTCAAAGAAGTTACTCATAGAAACCCCAACTGTAAAGCAAGAACAAACTGTACTGAACTTAGACCCCTAGCAAAAAATCTGGGTTTTAGCTGCTCTTGAGGATTTTAGGAACCAAAGACCAAAAAATATTTCTTAGTACCCCTAAACCAAAAAACCCTAAGCCCCAGAAATCCTTCATTCCTAAACCCTAAAAACCCTAAATCCTAACCCCTAAACACTCAGTAGGCCTAAACCCTAAACCCCAAAATCCTTAAACCCTAAACCCTAAACCCCAAAAATGATTCATTCCTAAACCCTAAAAAACCCCTAAAAACCCTAAAGTCGTTGGGCCAGGGATCTGAAGCGAGGAGACGGGCACCTCGCGGAGAAAGATGTTCAGCAGACCCTCCTCAAACCTCGGAGAGCTCTTTCAAAGGGGAAAAGGAGGCACCCTTAATGGGGACCCCTACCGTATAATGGGCAATATAGTGGGTATATAATAGCTATATTAAGAACTTCTAACCAGTGGTTTTGGGGGTTCCCTTGGCTCTTTAGCTCCTTATTTAATAGGGATTATCATCATCCCTGGCTCCTTAGCTCCCGTAATATCAATGGTTAGTCGGAGACCGGCTCTTTACACCGGGGCGGGTTTAGGGTTTAGGCCGTAGGCTTCAGGGCTTAGGGTTTAAGGGCCCCAGTAACTGAATAGGGTTTTGGACCCAGGTTTGAGGTATACTATACAATTATACAATAGTTTTAAAAGGACTGTGAGGGAAGAACGCTACTGATTGTTCCGATCCCCAGTATCAGATAGTGGAAAAAACTTGAAGGATTCCAAAGCGTAAACGGGGTTCCTAAATGTTCCTGAAAGGAAGTCTACCGGGGGTTAGCGAGTGTTTTTGTGGTGTTATATGAAGGTTCTATGGGCCGTTCAGGATTGGGCCGTTCAGGATTGGGCCGTTCAGGATTTGCGATTTTGCATGTTTGGGTATGCTTCTCATAACTATACCGTGCTAAAGCTCTTTCAAAGGGTTTCGGGCTTCTTAAAGGAACTGTATACTCAACTAGACGAAAGAAATCTACTCAAGAGCTGCCTAGAAGCTCCATGCGAGAGACCCGCCCAGAGTTGTCAACGTCCAAGACCTTCAGGGGTTTAGGGGTTTAGGGTTCAGGGGTTTAGGATTTGGGGTTTAGGGTTTAGTTTGGGGTTCAGGGGTTTAGGATTTAGGGTTTAGGGCTTAGGGCCCAGAGTTGTCCACGTCCAAGACCTTGAAAAGCTCTTCCATGCTGTCCACGGAAGCCTCGCTGGCCCCTTTTAAAAAGGCACTTCTTGGGTCCCTTCGGAAGCATATGGGTTCCTTTAAAGGGAGCCATATGGATTGTATAAGGGATCTATGGGGTTTAGGGTACAACCATATTCTTGTCCTTCCTTAAGAATATGCAGGGTTTCGGCTTTTTTGCTTTAGCGCTTGGGGCTTAGGGTTTAGACGAACGAGTTGTCCTGAGGCAGTCCCTTAAGCCGACCTGTCTCCCAGTTTTGCAGGGTCTCATGCGGGCTCATAAGGGACCCAAAGAACCCAATACCCCCTGATTAAGGAATATACATTGAATCTTGATATTAAGGCATCTCTAGTTTAAGGTATAATCCTTAATTTAGGAATATACATTAAATCTTAATACTAAGGCCCCTATAATTTGGTATCATCCTTAATTAAGGGGTATTGGCATCTCTGGGGAGACCAACTGCCCAGGAGCGCGATCCAAGATCCGGCGGTTGATGCCAACTGCCCCGCCTCTACCTCAGCGGTCTTCCCAGGCTTCAAAACCGGGGAACCCTGGAATCCATCTTGCAGTCTTTAGGGTTTCAGGTTTAGGGGGCTGGGTTTCTTTTTTCCCTTTTGGGACCTGGAAGCCCGCATGAAAACATGACAAACAGCCTATCAAACCCTTCGGAGCCATCTCAAGAAGAGTCAGCCCCCAAAACCACACCCCACTGGCCCAAAACCCAAAAAAATAAAGGTTGAAACTTTCAGAATCGACTAGATTATAAGAATCCCAAAAGTTGAAAAGTTTAGCTTACAGCCAATAAGCTCCAAACCCTTGAACCGGAAACCGTTCAATCCAAAGCCTCTACTGTAAAGCCGAAACCCTAGACCCCCACACCCAAAGCCCCTAAAGCGTAACTAAAAGCCCCGACATGAACCACTTAAACCAATGACCCCCGACAGCTTAAACCCCGGACCCGAAGTCCGAAAGCCTAAACCACTAAGCCCCAAACCGCAAACCAAACCCTACACACGAAACCCCCAACACCAAAACCCCCAAGCCCTAAAAAGAAAGCTCGGGCGCTGAACACCCAAACCCCAAAACCCCAAACCTTACAACTCCAAACCAAGCAAGCCTAAAAACCCTCGTCCACGGACCTTAATTTATAAAGCCTAAACCCCTAAACCACTGAAGCCTAATCCCAAAAACCGAAGCTTTATGACCCACTAGATTCCTGAGCGGCCCCTTCATAATGAGGGTGCCCTAAAATTTCTGCTTTAACTAAGGAACCCTACAAAGACAGTGGCCAAAAAGTGCACTACTCAGGAACCTAGTAGACCCTAAACCCCCATAGATCCCTCATTGAGCCCTTCAAAGGATCCCTTCAAGCTTATAGAGCCCTGTCAGGGGCCATTTTAGCAACCCTTTCAAGGAACCTTTTAAGGATGCCCTTAAGGAGCCCTTTAAGGAGCCCTTTAAGGATGCCCTTTGAGGTGCCCTTTAAGGAGCCTTTCAAGGAGCTCTTTAAGAAACCCTTAAAGGAGCCCCTTGCTTCGGTTGGCTGTCAAAACTATGGCCCCTTTGTTTGGGGTACCCTAAACTAGGATACCCAGTAACCTAAGAATAAAAAGGCCTCTCTTTTTGGTATTGGGTAACTTTATAAGGAACCTAGGACTACAAAAAGAGAATAAGGGTACTACTGGGCATCCTAGTAAATATTAGGTGCCGTACTATAAGAAGGACCCAAAAAGGGACCAAAATTTTGACAACCACCCACTTGAGGCTTCGACCCGGCTTATCGAACTCAAGCATCTCCTCGATGCCGATCCTCGGTCCCACAATGCTTCTTTACTGCTAGGGCCGTTAGGGGTTTAGGGTTTAGGGCTTGAGGGTTTCAGGGTTCAGGGTTGAGGGTTCAGAGTTTTAGGGTTTAGGGTTTCAGGGTTTAGGGTGAAGGGCTCCTTTTCCAATAACTCAAGTTTGATGAGGAAAACCCCCAGGAGAAAAAAAGAGCAAAGAGCAAACGGTGCCCATTTGGTGACCTAGAATCTCACCATCCCCATCCAAGTCAATCTGGTCGAAGATAGCCTCTTGGGCGTTTCTTGGGAGCCAGGATTCGGGTTTAGAGTCTACGGTTAAAGGTTCTGGGCTCTTCTTGGTGGTCATTTTCAGGGTTTGGGCTTAGGGGTGTTACAAAGGCTTCTCTCAGAGCCTTGTAAGGCTCTTCACAATGGTTTGACATTCGCTCGATAAGGGTTTTAGACGGGATTGAAGGGTCGGAGCCGGAGGTCTAAGGGTGGAGGTTGTGTTGTGGGGTTCCTTCTCCGGGATTCTACCACACCCAACTGCAAGCTTGCTTTTGGGCTTAGCCCTGAACACAAAACCCGAAACCCTCAAACAAAATGGGGTTTAGGGTTAAGGGTTTGAAAGCGGTCCAGCGGCGACAATCTGCGGCACCATTTGCTTCGTGGTAATGCTGTCCATCTTCCGCTCATCCTCCCTGTCTTGTCGAGCACTCTCGAGTGCCCCTTCCACTAGAACAGCGGTGATCAAGTTCATGAGGGCTATCGACACGATGGCCCCGAGAGGTAGGAAGTAAAGAAGCCTGGGCATAAGGTATGTATGGGGCTAGAAAGCAGTTCCAGCTATAGTGTTTGGGGAAGGGCTTTCAATGGCTGCAACACGGCCCTTGTCAAGTAGTTCATTTACTTATGCAGGCAATCGTGCGGTTCTTCAAAACTAGCTTCCGCGACTGTCCTCAACAAGACCAAGAAGCAGCAGAGGCTGTTCCAAAGTGAGTGGCGTGTAGACTGCAGCAATTGAGTCCATGGTAACGAACTGTGTCAGCGTCGCCATCGTCATGCCAAGGGAAGAAAAATGGTTTGCGATGATACTCGCTGTCTTGGAATTATTCAGGAGTTCCGCGTTGCCTGCGATGACCTCGACACCAAGCACACCAAAGACGTAGATGACCAACCCAAGCAAGGCAAAGGTGGAGCACATGGTCTCACCACAGGTGACCAGCCCATAGACGAGCCGCCAGACCGATCGTATCTGCTTGATCATGCGGAAACTCCGGACCAGTCGGATCAACCGCAAAAGCCGAAGGATCATGATCGTGTCTGCCGACTCCCCGGTAGAAGCAAACACCAACTGCTCCGCTATAGCACAGAGCACCAAGGAAAAATCGAAGAGGAACCACCAGTCCCTCAAACAAGCCCACTGCTGTGCTATCAAACGGACACCGATCTCTGCAGTATAGATGATCAGAAAGACAATCTCGGCGGCACCGGCAAACGACAGTTCTTGGCCATTCAACGCCAACCTGGGTTCTTGCCAAGGAACCCTCTAGCACCCGTTCGCTTTTGGGGGTCGAAAGAGCTTCTGGGCTCTATTCTGCACTAATTGGGGGTTTCCCAAAATTGGGGGCGCCTTCCTTTGGGGTCCTTATAATAATTTCGGAAACTCCCAATTGAATTTCGGGACTGTAAGGGTATGACATCACTAATTATTCCGACCCCCATAATACTGTGGCTACTTAAGATGAATTCCTAAACCCTAAACCCTGAACCCTAAACCCTGAACCCTAAACTAAACCGCTAAACCCTACATCCCAAACCCTAAACCCTAAATCCTAAACCCTGAACCCTAAATCCAGGCACTGGCTCTCGATGCCCATCAGTGCCGAGTTCATCACGATCACCACGGAAATGAAGCATTCGAACCAAACTGCTCCGACGAGACCTAGGGTTTTAGTGCATATAAACATACAACAATGTACATAGATACACATCTATGTACCAAAACCCACAGGCACGCATGCATATAATACGTATGTACATGTGTACATTCCTACAGTGTGAGCCTGTATAAGGCTACTTCAGGTTTCGCGTTAAGGCTGCTTAGGGTTTCGAGGTTAAGAGCTTTGGGTTCTTACACGACGTTGACGGTTGTTATAAGCTTTCTTCTTTTCGAGAACTCTATACGGGCTCATATGGGTTTTGGGAGCTTCACAGGTCGGTTGTGTGTGCATTGTTAAGGGATCCTACTTTAAGAACCGCAATCGGTATACATACATATATATATATATAGATAGATATTCTATTTATTTATTTGCACACACATACATACGTATGTACATATACATGCACACACGTTTGTGTGCGTATATACACTAAATCCTTCCCCTAAACTCCCTAAGCCCTAAGATCAGAACCCAGGGACGCTGGCATTGGAGGCGGAATTTGGGCCAGAAGCCCTTCTCCGCGGCTGGTGCGTTCATCTGAGAGACCGTGTCCTGCTGGGGTTTGAACCCAGACTTTCCAAAATCCCTTAATTCAGGAATATACCCTAATTCATATTAGGGATCCTATTATAATCTAAGGTATATTCCTTAGTTAAGGGTTTTTGGAAGGTCCGGCAAGTTGAGGGTTGCGGTTGTAAGAGTGTAGGATTTAAGGCTTAAAGTTTAGGGCCCGCCGGGGTTTAGGGTTCGGGGTTTCGGGTCTTGCAGGGTTTGGAGTTTACGGAGGGGTTTCAGGTTCGGTGTTTAAGATCTCCGTGGCTCTGAAAGTAAAGCCTTCTAGACCAAGGAAAAACCCAAACCTAAGGTAGGAACCTGATCAAGAAGCCTTGGATCCTTATAAGGTTTCTTAATATGGATCCCAATATATTGGGGTTATAGTCCAGGGTTTCTTAATCAGGTTTCTACACTCCTCCTTTTAAGACAAGGTTCGGGGCAGGGCAGGCCGAGGAAGGGCTGGGTAAAGGGCAAGGGCAGGCCAGCCTTGCAAGAAGCATCGTCACAGGGAGCCTAAAGGGGGGGGTAGGGGGAGGGTGGTAGGGTTTAGGGTTTAGGGTTTAGGGTGTAGGGTTTGTTTTAGGGTTTAGGGTCTTAGGGAGGTCGGGGGTGGGGAGTAGGGGACCAGATTTCCTCAAACAGGCCCCATTGGGTCCTCATTAGGACAATTAAGGCCCCCCTAGATCCCTATGACATCATGAGCATCAGCCAGCCAAGTGCTGCAGCAGCTGTCTGAAGGCAGCGCCAACCCTCAACCCCAAACCCCTAAACCCTAGGATCATAGCCATCAGTCGCCCCAGTGTTGCTGTCTGAAAGTAGAGAAAAATGAGCCTAGCATCAGGAGCATCAGCTGCCCCGGCGTTGTAGCTGTCTGGGGGTAGGGCCAATCCTGCGCTGCGCATCATGAGCATCAGCCGCACCGAGCATCATGGGCATCAGTCGCGCCAGTGTTGCAGCTGTCTGAGGTCAGGCCAACTCTAGATGGAGCATCATGAGCATCAGCAGCCCCAGTGTAAGCATTGCAGCTGTCTGAGCACCCTGCACGGAGCAGCATTAGCTGCCCCACGGCTGCAGCTGTCGGAGGGTAGGACAAACCCTGCACCCAGCATCATGGGCATCAGCTGCGCCACGGTTGCAGCTGTCTGAGGGTAGGGCAAACCCTGCGCCGAGCATCATGAGCATCAGCTGCCCCGTTGCAGCTGTCTGTAGCTGCCCCACTGTTGCAGCTGGGCAAACCCTGCCCCAGGCATCATGAGCATCAGCTGCCCCCACGGTTGCAGCTGTCTGAGGTAGGACAAACCCTGCAGCATGCTCATGAGCCCCAGTGTTTGCAGCTCTGAGACGGTAGGGCCCGTGGCTACGGAGAGGCAGGCTGGTGTACTTGTCGGCCACAATCTGTGGTGTACGTTTGGTGTGCAACCTGCCTGCCTGCCTACCTCCCTCCCTGGATGGATGGATGGATGGATGGATGGATGGATGGAGGATGGAATGTATGTAGCGTATGTAATGTGCATGTATGTATATATATATATATATATATATATATATGTGTGTGTGTGTGTGTGTGTGTATGTATGTCTGTGTGTATGTATGTATGTATGTATGTATGTATGCATGTGTGTATGTATGTACTTGTATGTATGTATGTATGTATGAACGTATGTAGGCATGTATATATGTATGTATGTATGTATTTATGTATGTGCTTGTCTGTATGTATGTGTGTATGCGTATGTATCTATATACCGGTTTGTGCATACATACATATACATATACATATACATATGCGTGTACATCTACATATACATATACATATGCATATACATCTACATCTGCATCTACATATACGTATACGTATACATATACACACATACAATACAGTACAGTACCGTCCGGTACAGTACAATACAGTACAGTACAGTATATACATATATAACTTGTAAGAGCCAAATCAAATTAACCCTAAACCCTAAACCCTAAACTCTAAACCGAACCCTAAACCCTAAACCCTTAACCCTAAACCCTAAACCGTAAACCGTAAAGAGCCCGCTGTCCTGCTCCTTGATCTTCTCTAAGAGACGGTGGATCTCCGGGTTCGGGACGACGCGGCTGTCACCTTGAAGCGACCCCAGAGAGCCCAATACCCCTTAATTAAGGAATATACCTATTATAGGGTTCCTTCAAAAAGGGATCTATAAGGGATCTATAGGGATTAGGGTTTCCGATACCCCTTAATTAAGGAATATAGCTTGAATCATATTATGCGTCCCCTTGTAATTTAAGGTATATTCCTTAATTAAGCGGTATTGGGCTCTCTGGGACCATTCAGGGTATTGGGCCTAGGGTTTCGGATTCAGGGATTAGGAAGAACGGGCTTAAGATTTACGATTCTGGATTTACGGTTTGGGGTTCAAGATGCTAATGTCAAGGCTGAGGATTCAGGGTTTGTGGTTTAGGATCCGGGGTTGAAGGTTTGGGATGTAGAGTCCAGCTTGTGCGGAAATACAAGGTTTGTGAGAATTCTGTGGCGGTGCTTTGCTAAAGACTTGCTTTTTACCGTAACCCACTAGAACCTACTTCTTGGCTGCACGGCAGGACCCTCAAAGCCTAAACCCTAAAACTCTGAAACCCTGAAACCTCAAAACCTAAAACCCTACACCCTAAACGCTTTTACCTATCCCCAAATAGAGTATGGTTTATATTACTAGTATCCCCATAATATAACCCAATACATACACTCACCAAAATTCAAAAGGAGCCCTATCTACACTCACCAACATGGTAATATAAGCCCTACTTCAAATGAGGCCGTCACGGCGATTCTCCAAGTTCTCCGTGGCTTGCGTAACCATTGCCCTCAGGCCTGGCCGTTGAGGACGACTCAGTTTAGGGTTTTTTTTTGTTTAAGCGCCTCTTGTTTAGGGTTTAGGGTTTGAGGTTTAGGGCTTTTAGGATTTGAGGTTTAGGGCTTTTAGGGTTTAGGGTTTGAGGTTTAGGGTTTAGGGTTTAGGGCTTTTAGGGTTTAGGGTTCAGGGGTCAGGGTTTAGGGTTTAAGGTGTATAGGCCTGCCTTTAGGGTTTAGGGTTCAGGGTTCAGGGTTTAGGGTTTGGGCTTTTAATATTGTTTGACCGTTTTCCGTCTTGCAAGAATCCGGAACACCTGTTTCAGATGGGCTGTTAGGATTAGGGTTTAGCGTTAAGTTTAGGGCTTAGCCTTTAGGGTTTAGCGTTTGGGCCTTTTAGGATCTGTACATCTACCAACTCTGCATCTTCATGCTTGCCTAGCTCCCATATCCAAACCGGAAAGTACGGTGTTCACGCACCTTCCCCACGCATCTCGAACGCTCTCCCAGACTCGCCAGCATTCGGTTCCTCACTTCGCCATGGACAGACGAAAAAAGGGAGTGTGCAAAGCTGTGCGTTTATTGGTTTATCTTTGCGCCTACGGAAGGTTGTGATTCAGGGTTGTTTAATCAGGCTTTAGTGTAAGCAAAGGATGCAACAAGCAGAAGACTGCTGATCATACCCGAATCCCTAGAACATCCCATAATAAGAACTGCTGATCATGCCCGAATCCCTAGACCTTCCCATAATAAGAATAATACTAGTTCATCAAGTGAACCCTAGGCCCCAACCCTAAACCTAATAACCGGAGCAATTAAGAACATATTGATGAGGAACTGACTACAAGCCTTGGGAAACCCTACAAAACTCTGATAATTTATTTGAAAAGATTGAAACTCCTAACTAATTACAAGGCCATCCTAAAAGCCTTCAAAAGTCCGTAAGACGCAACAGAGAAGCTTGAAGAATCCCGTAAGAACCCTCCTCATCTCCTTTAGCCTCAACTTAGCTGAAGCAAAACCCTAAACCCTGAACCCTTACAATTGTAGTATCCTTAAGGGAGGGGGGTCCAAGGGGGGTATATAGCCTAGTGATCCCTAATTCTCCCTAGTATTCCCTAAGGTTCCCTTACAGTCCCCTAAGGATTCCTTATACCCTCCCCCCTTGAACCACCCTCCCTTAAGGATCCTATAATACAACCCCTAGCGCGCCAATGCCCTGAAGCCCTAAACCCTAAACTTCGAGACCCGAAACCCTAAACCCCTAAACCCTAAATCGCAAACCCTACACCCTAATAAGCCCGAAATCCCAAACCCCAAGCCTAGGAAACCCTGAATCCCGAAACCCTGACCGCTAAAGCCCTAAACCCCAAACCTCTAAACCCCAAAACCCTGCACCCAAAACCCTAACCCCTAAACCCGAAACCCCAAACCCCTACAACCCTAAACCCCGAAACCCCAAAACCCCAAAACCCTACGCCCTAAAGCCTAAAGCCCTAAAACCCTAAACAAAGCCCTAAAGGCCCTAAAGCGCAAAACCCTAAAGCGCAAAACCCTGAAGCCCAAAACCCCAAAGCCGTGCCCTGCTCAGTGGAGAGCTATAGGAAAAGGAACCCCAAGAACCGTTTGCTTTTACACCCACAACCCCAAACCCCTAACCCAAACCCCGAAACCCCTAAACCCCAAAACCCTTAACTTTAAACGCTAAAACCCTAAACAAAGCTCTAGAGCTTTAGACCCCTTAAAGGAAGGAACCCTTATAGCACCCTTAAAAGGAACCCTAACCCAAAGAATCCAGTGCTTACTTGGAGGGTCGGGGGACTTAGTAACTGGTTATTTTGGGGACTTATAAGTACCATAACCCGAATAGGGTCCCTTTTAGGGTACTTATAAGTCTACTTACTACCTACTTACTAAGTCCCTAAACCCCTAAACCCTATAAACCCTATAGTACCCTTATAGAGCCCTTTAAAGGAACCCCTAGAATCCCTAAAGACCCTCCAAGTAGTGGAGAGCGAAGCTGCGAGGCTCCCAGCGAGCCCTTGCAGGGCGGCTTGGGACTGGAGCCAGGTGTCCTCTTTTAGGGTTTAGGATTTAGGGTTTAGGGTTTAGGGTTTAGGGTTTAGGGGTTTAGGGTTTAGGGTTTAGGGGCGTCTTCCTCTTTTGGGCTTCTTGGTGATTTCCTAACCAGTGGTTTTGGGGTTCCCTTGGCTCTTTAGCTCCACTTAGAAGGGATTATCATCATCCCTGGCTCCTTAGCTCCCGTAATATCAATGGTTAGTTTCTGTCAGGCTTCCTTTTAAGGGTACTTTGAGGCTACCATAAGGGTTCCTTTAAGGGATCTGTAGGGTATGTGTCCTCTTTTGGGCGTCTTGTAGGGTTCCTGTTAAACGTACTACAAGGGCTCCTTTAAGGGATCTATAGGGTTTGAGGGTGTAGGGTTCAGGGTTTAGGGTTTATCGTTTGGGGTTTGGGGGTATAGGTTTTAGGGTTCAGGGTTTGGCAAGGGGCTTGGGGGTTAAGGTTTAGGGCTTGGGGTGGAAAGCTAAGTTTAAGGGTTAAAGTTATGGTTTCCCCTGAGCCCGCAATACCTCTCAGTTGAGGACTGTACCTCAATTCTGGTGGTCCTAATGGTTTAAGCTCTGTTTGTTAAGGAAAAGATTTCTTGAAGTGTTCCTTTAAGGTTCTGTGCGGGTTGAAGCTGGATTATAGGGTTGCCAAATCAAGGTTTAGGGTTTAGATTTTAAGGTGTGTGGTTTAGGGTTTAAGGTTGTCTTTTAAGGGCTCCTTGACAGGTTTTAGGATGATCTTGGCTTAAAGGGGCAACTATTCGGGCTACAGGAGATTATAGGACCAATTTACGCCAACGGGATCCCATTACGGTTACTATTACCTGACGGAGACTCTAGGGTAAGGGTTAGTCTGCTGGGGTCTAGTGCTTCGGGTTTGGGGCTTAGGGTTCAGAGCCCGAGGAACCCTAACCCTAAACCTAAACCCTAAACCCCTAAACCCCTAAACCCTAAACCCCTAAACCCTAAACCCTAAACCCTAAACCCTAAACCCTAAGCCCTAAACCCTAAACCCTAAACCCCTAAACCCCTAAACCCTAAACTCTAAACCCTAGATGTGGCTGTGGATTTCAAGGCTTCGGCTGGAGGGTTCACAGCTTGAGATCCTTTTGTTGTAAATATGGGCGGTTGTCGAAATTAGGGTCCCTTTTTGGGTCCTTGTTATAATACGGCACCTAATATTTTTTAGGGCACCCAAAAAGGGACCATAATGTTGACAAACAAAAAATGGTGACTATACCTATAACTTCTTCTAACCCAGTTCAGGTACTTACAACCCTAACTTACCAAGTCCTATGATCCTCCAAGTGGCGGCCCATGAGTTTCGGGTTGAAGGGGTTTCGATGCTTCACGGTTTGACCAGTGTTCTAGGGCGGAGGGCTACAGGATGCTAGGGTTTGGTGCCCGCGGTCTGTGGTTGAGGATGCGAGGCTCAGCCCCTGAAGCTCAAACCCCAAACTCTTAGTCCTGAACCCTGAACCCGAAACTCTAAAAGAAAAAGACCCTAAACCCTAAACCTGCTGGCCCAGCGTCCTCCAACTCCGAGAGCGACCCAAGGATGTTATCCTGCTGGAGGCGGATGGATTCGATGGCCTCCCGGTGCTTGCATAGAACCTGAGCTCTTGGCCAGGGCGTTCTTACACAACTTCTTTCTGATGAACGCATTAATATACGTATATACCTTGGCTGACTTCTGAACCCCTCCAAAAAGTTAAACTTTTAGCCTCCTTTTCATAGCTCATATAGAAACCCAAGAAGTTAAAGTCTAAAGAGCCAACCAGAAGAACGCCAAGATACAATGTCGCTAGCTTGCATGCATTAGAACCTGGGAAACCCGGATGTCTCAAGCACTAAGCTCTAAACCGACAAGCTAAACCTTGGAACCCTAAACCTTCAACCCCCAAACGCTATGCTGTAAAACCCCAAACCCTAGCTCAAAACCCAAAACTCTACATCCTCAACCCTAACTAATTTCACACCACAACCTACCATGTCAAGTGCTTACAAAACAAGGGGGTTTCGGGTTTAGGGATTTTAGGATTTAGGTTTCAAGATTTAAGGCTTAAGGCCCTAATCCCGAAACCCTACACCCAAACTTCAGGCCCTGGACCCTAAACCCTAAACCCTATACCCAAACCTTAGGCCCTAAACCCTACTTGGAGGATCATGGGACTTAGTAAGTAAGGTTATAAGTACCCTAATTGGGGCTATAAGTATAGTTACCCGAAATATAATCCTAGTTACTAAGTCCCATGATCCTTTAAGTACAGCCCAGGGCACGGCCCAAAGTCCCTCCGGCGTCGGGTTCCCGACCTCCACCACGTCGGGAGCCTCGTGGAATCGTCAGGCAGGTGCTGGGAACTACCGTGGCTGAGGGTATAGGGGTTTAGGGGTTTAGGGTTTAGGGTTGAAGGTTTAGGGTTTAGGCTTTAGGGTTTAGGGTTTAGGGTTCAGCAGCTCCAGTTCGAACAGTTTTAAAGTATAGTTGTATATACGGCTTGGATATAACACCCACCCACCCATAGAATCCCATAACATTAAGAAAATAAAAAGTTTCTTTCATCCTTACTAAGCGAACTTCTACCTACAACTTGGCTTCACACACTTCTATGACCATAATGCCCTTAAAGTCAAACCCTAGGCCCTAAACCATTAAACCCTAAAGCCCAAACCCTAGGCTCTAAACCCTAAAGCCCAAGCCCTATAGGTCTAAACCCTAAAGCCCAAAGCCTAGGCCCTAAACCCCCGAAACCCTAAAGCCCAAGCCCTAGGCCCTCAACACTAAAGCCCAAACCCTAGGCCCTAACCCTAGACCCGAAAGCGCAAACCCTAGGCCCTAAACCCTAAAGCCGAAACCCTAGGCCCTAAACCCTAAAGCCCAAACCCTAGGCCTTAAACCCTAATTTGCCTTTGCCCGCGAATTTCCCAAGGTCGGGGGGTCAACTTGCCTTTGCCCGCGAATTTCCGAAGGTCGGGGTGCCCACGAACGGATTTAGAGCAGACCCCCCCGACCTTGAACCCTTCGCGGGCAAAGGCAAATGTCAAAATTGCCTTTGCCCGCGAATTTCCCAAGGTCGGGGGGTCAAAATTGCCTTTGCCCGCGAATGTAATAGGGTTTAAATTCATAATGATGAAGAGGTTTAGGGTTTAGGGTTTAGGACTGTAGGATATGGGTGGTTGTCAAAATTGGTGTCCCTTTTCGGATCCCTAATATAGTACGGCACCTAATACATAGGGTACCCAAAAGGGCACCCTAATTTTGACAACCACCCATGTAAGGCTTTAAAGTTTAGGGCTGTAGAGTTGATTGGCTTAATGGATTAGGGCTGTAGGATTTAGGACTGTAGGATTTATGCCTTTAAGGCCCTAACCCCTAAATCCTAACCCCTAGATCTAGATCCTACATCCTAAACCCTAAACACTAAACCCCTAAACCCCCAAACCCCCAAACCCTACCCCCAAACCCTAACCCCCTAAACCCAAAAACCCCACACCCACAACCCTAAACACCTAAAACCCTAAACCAAACAAAAAACACACCCCAATCCTAAAACCCTGAGCCCACAACCCTAAACCCCCAAACCCACAACCGTAAACCCTAAGCCCTAAACCCTGAGCCCCAAAACCCTAAACCCCCAAACCCTGAACCCTGAACCCTGAACCCCAAATCTAGGCTTGGAGGAGCCTCGTGGAGGTGTCCCACAGGTTCTCGCAGAACGGCCTGGGACTGCACCAACGAGTCCTGGTGAGCATTTTTATCTTTATAGGGTTTAGGGTTTGAGGTATAGTACCCTATAGATCCCTTAAAGGAACCCTTATAGCACCCTTTAGAAGAACCCTAAACCTTCAACCCCAAAGCCACGGGAGCTCGCAGAGGTTCGGTTTAGGGTTTAGGGTTTGAAGTCTAGGGTTTAGGGTTTAGGGTGTAGGGCTGTCGTGGGATAACATCATTGGCTCTTAATAAGCTTTAATAGGGGTACCATAGCTGTGCCATGGGATTTTAGGGTCGGGGACTGTTAAGCTTCAGGCTTAATTGTTCAGGAATTGCGGTTTTCGTTTGGGATTGCGTCCTTATGCCCAAACCCTTACACCTTAAACCATTGGTATCTCGGGTTTGGGCTTTTTGGCCTTGGGTTCGTCCTGGGCAATCTCGGGCGAGCCAGGGCAGGCGTCGTAACAGGAGAACATGGCGGACACCAGGCGACGGCAGGCACGCCAGTTCAGGTGCAGGAGCTCAGGATGTGAAGGGCTGCTCAAAATTAACCCGAAACCCGAGTCAGCCAAGGATTCTGTTTTGATTGTTTATACAAGTTTCTGCTTTTAAGCGTTTATGTAAGGACTGTATTTTGAGTGCTTATACCAGCGGGTCACTTGTTTTTCCACTGGAGGACCCCTGATTTTTTACAAGGGTTAAGGGAAAAGCACACAAACACTGGCTGATGCTCTGCTGCTCTTCTACTGCATCGGCCAGCTCGTTAAGAGAGTCTCGGCTGATCTTCTTGAGCCGTGGAATTTCAGACTCCGGAGTCTGGAACTAGCTTCGGGCTTAAGGTTTCAGTCTGGCTTGAGGGTTTGGTTTGAGGTTTAGGGTTTAGGGTGCAGGGTTTAGGGCGATGTGGAGTTAGTGGTTTCAAACTGGGTCGGGCACTAAACCGCGGCAGCGGCTGCCAAAAGGCACTAGCGACTAGCCCACGCAACGATTCCAAGATCACCATGACATTCAGCCGTTCGAATTTTCATAGTTCAAGAACTCTAAGCCCAAACCTACTGTAAACCCATAAACCCGACGTACAGTAAACCCAAACCCCACAGCCATAAACCTTAAATCAAAACCCTAGACCCCAAGCGCTCAACCCAAAACTCGAAACCCTACACCCGATTTCTTGATGTGGCTTCATCGCATCAGGTCCACCCTAGGCGTTTCAGAGTCTCGGGCCTAATTAAGGTAAAAGCCAGAAAGTTGGAATATGATTACCCTAAACCCTTTATGGTAAATTACAGGGTATCGTACCCTGAAACCATATTCCAACTTTCTGGAGTTCCCTTTTGTACCTTTCCATGTTGTTTGGGTCAGGCAACGGCTCGCCTGTAAGGGTTCGGGTTTAGGGTTTAGGGTTTAGGGTTTGAAGAGATTAGGGGTTGGGGTTTAGGGTTTAGGGTTTAGGATTTGAAGAGATTAGGGGTTGGGGTTGGGGCTCAGGGTCTAGGATTGTTACCAGGGTTACTATGAGGGTTTAGTATGTGGGGCCTTAGCCGTCAGAATAAGATGTTGCGGGCAGCATGTTCTAGCACAAGTAATTGGAACCCTAAAGAATATGTAGTATTGCTAGTTCTGCAAGGTTCTGCATTAACTAACCAGTGGTTTTGGGGGTTCCCTTGGCTCTTTAGCTCCTTATTCAATAGGGATTATCATCATCCCTGGCTCCTTAGCTCCCATAATATCAATGGTTAGCTAGTGCTGCAAGACTCTGTATTAAAGCTCTCCTGCTTTGGGTAGCGTTCTCGGTTTGACGAGCCCGGCTCCATCTTTCTCTAAAGTGCGGAAAGGAGAATGCCAGAAGGACTAATCGAAACTGCGAGGACCCTTGGCGGATTCAAAAAGTAGATCCCTTGGGGGGGGGCTCCTATCAAGTACCCTTCACTTGGAGGCCCCGTTGACTTAGTAAGTCTACTTAATATCCCCTAGAAACCCCGTTATAATCCCCATAACCCACCTTACTAACCCTAGTTACTAAGTCAAAAGGGCCTCCAAGTATGGGTTGAGGGTTTAGGACTGTAGGATACTGTAAGGCTTTACAGTTTAGGGCTGTAGGGTTGATTGGCTTAATGGTTTAGGGGTTTAGGGTTTAGGATTCTAAGGTATGGGTCTGTACTCTTCACGACATACCGAAGGTCAGAGACAGGGCTGGCCAGGATTCGAATATAGAGGCCTTAATAATACAGGAGCCTTAAGAATTAGAATGGGGTTCCTTTAAAGGGATCCTTAAAGGGTTCCTTTAAAGGGATCCTTAAAGGGTTCCTTTAAAGGGATCCTTACAGGGTTCCTTTAAGGGGATCCTTAAAGGGTTCCTTTAAGGGGATCCTTAAAGGGTTCCTTTAAGGGGATCGAAAGTAGGGCTCTATAATGTAGAGGCCTTAATCATTAGAATGGGGTTTTGAGGCCCATTATACTAAACTTACAATAAGGAACCACCAAATTAGCATAGGTGACTATTAGGGCCCAAATATTACCCTACGCCACTCCGTCCCAAAGAAGCGATCATCACCCTGAAGCCATGCTGCAAAATCTTGACCCGTTGCCAAAGCTGGCCCATCCCAAACAATAAGCCCCCAGCCCCAACCTAGCGTTTAGGGTTTTCGGTTTAGGGTTTAGGGTTTAGGCCCTGAAGCTACCACCGAAATCCTTCACATTAAAAAGCAGTGGTAAAATCCGACAAAAAGAAGCCTCAATACTATCGCACAGCCTTTGACACCCCGCAAGTCCAAAGGCCTGACAAACGCTCTGTTTCTCCCCGGGTCTGTTGCCGCGATCGCAAACCTGAAACCCTAAACCCTTAACCACTAAACCTTCAGAACATCACGCCCCGGTGGCGGGGCGGTTGTTGTAGCAAAAGGTTTCCTATTTGTGCAGGATCCCAAGCTCCTCTAAAGTACAAGTACTTGGGGCTGCAAGTACTTGATGAGAGGTGGGGTTATCCAAATAACCCTAAACCCTAAACCCTAAACCCTAAACCCAAAACCCTAAACCCTAAACCCTAAACCCTAAACCCTAAACCCTAAACCCTAAACCCTAAAATCTGTGCCCGAAACCCGAAGTCCCGTAGGGTATACGGTACGTATACCCTACAAAGCCTTGGTCCCAAAGCTCGTCATCCTCGGCCTATATGGGAGTTTCCGAAGATTAGGGGGACCTTTGCTGGCCCTATAATAAGGATCCTACTATTTAGGGTACTATATTAGGGTCCCCTAATCTCAGAAACTCCCATACAAGGCAAGGGTATAATTTAGGTGCCTTCATTATTCGAAGAGGGCTCTATATGCAGGGACAAGAGGGAATATCATTACTGAATTTTCGGGCGTTCTGGGGAGTGATACACCATACTTAGGGATCATGGGACTTAGTAAGTGGGGTTATAAATAAGGTAACTATACTTATAAGTATTTAAAACCCAATTAAGGCACTTATAACCCTACTTACTGAGTCCCATGATCCTCCAAGTAACCCGTAACCCTAAACCCTATAGATCCCTTTTAAGGAACCCATGGATCCCTTTCAGGAGCCCTTTAAGGAGCCATAGTTTTTTGCAGCGGGGCTTTGTTTATGGTTTGCAGAGCTGCTAAAGAAGACCGGTGTTCGCGCTTCCTTTGGTGACACTAGCAACTAGGACCGCCAGAAAGCACATAAGCAAAAATTAGGATAGGGATATCCCATAGAAACCCCCTTATATTGAAGCCCAATAAGGTAGGGATATCGCTATAAGATGCTTATGCTTATGCGCCCTTTGGGTCCCTAAGCAATAGCCACCTTCAACCCTGCACCTTAAGAATCCTGAGGCAGGATTGTGGACGCTAGCCTCGGGCCTTCAAAGTCAGAATGGGGGTTTGGGCATCTATTAAGTTCAGTAGAACCCTAGCAAAAATTACATTTTTAGCTGTTTCTTAGGGATTATAATAACCAAAAATTAAATCTAAGTACCCCTAGGGCATAATTCTGAGCCAAGAAATCCGAAGAAATGCCGCGGATATTTAGTTGTGCTTGTACTTTCAACACCTCAGGTAAGGTTTTAGGGGTTTGGGGTTACGTTTTGGGGTTTAGGGTTTAGGGTTTATAGAAAATCCCAGGAAGTTGGAAGAAGCCTTAAGGGCAGCAGGATAATGATGTACCAACTTTTTGGCTTCTGCTGAAGAACTTGGAGACTCAGGTTTTGGGGTCTGGGCTTTGAGGTCTTAGGCTAAAGGTTTTTGGTTTGTGGGTGTCGGGGCTTTTGGTCCTGGGCTTTAAGGCAAACTTTAAGGGTCAACATCTGCCGCGAATTTGGAGCGCGAAGAACATCCCGCTGTACGATTTGGGTTTCAGAGTTTAGGGTTCAGAAGCAGTGCTCGAAGGCAGGGAGCTAACCCAGAAAGCCCAACCCATGCCTTAACATAGCTGACCGCTTAGCATTGTAATAGTTCCTTTCCTTGATGGGACTAGTATGGCTAGTACGGCTTGTATGCTGCTTAGGGTTTAGGGTTTAGGATTACAGGGACTGCTGGGGGGGGGTTAGACGGGATGCTACATAAACTAGTTTAGCATGTTGGGCTTCCTGGGAGGAGGACGATGATGGAAAAGTAGTCCTCCCCTCCAGCTACCGCGCCGCGTGAGTCAAAAGCCGGAGGCCATCGTGGGTTGACCCACTTGAAAGAATAGTAGGCACTGTATAAGTAATCCTAAACCCTAAACCCTAAACCCTAAACCGTAATATAGTTGCCCTGTTGGTTAGCAGGAAGTTTCAGGGTCTCTTGTAGGGACTGTAAGGATCATTGTAATACTGAACATTCTCACCCCTGTGGCAAGCACTTCATAAGCTGTGAGCTTAAAGGCACCATGACCATGACTCTCATTAGGGAAACGATCACCGTATCTACAATCTGCTTCCTAGGTCCCCTGATCAAGTAGCGTAGGTCCGAAAGTCTAACACCCTGCAAGCTCTGTAAAGCCCTCAAATCCCCCACTACACACTTATCAAGTCAAATCAGAACAACTTACTATAGGGGCCTTATTGATTATAATAGGGTTTGGGGGCCCATTATACTATAATCATGATCAGGAGCTCCTAAAATAAAATAGGTAATTTTTACGCCCCTATATTACCAAAACCTTATAGATCCCTTATAGTAACCCTTATAGATCCCTTTTAAAGGAACCCTAGGAACCCTATAGGTAATAAGTAAGGCCCCTATATTACCCTCAAGCCCATGACCTAAGGCTTCGGTAAACTTGAGCTGCAAGCGCTGGGAATCCTTTGCCTGTCAGATTCCTTTAAGGTTTAGGGTTTAGGGTTTAGGGGTTTAGGGTTTAGGGTTTAGGGGTTTAGGGTTTAGGGTTGGGATAGGATTAAAAACTCATTTTTTGTTCCTTATTGGGTTTAAATACCCGTAAAACATGTAAAATGTTACCCAACTATGACAAAGATTCGGCTTTTCACGCTTGACGGCTTTGCGCTTAGGGTTTTAGGCTTTAGGGTTCAGGGCCCAATGTTTGAGCGTATCATGGTTTAGGGTTTTGGGGTTTAGGGTTTTAAGCTTTAGGGTTCAGGCTTTGAGGGCTTAGGGTTTCAGGTTCAGCGGCTTCGGGTTTGGGGTTCAGTCTTTCATCTCTGCCTCGAGGAAAACCAACTCCGAACCGACACCCTTTCAGGTAAATCCTGTGCCGTTTCCTGGCGTGCTATACTGTGATGTCCAGCTTCATGACTCGAATCCTACCCAAAGAGAGAAAGCTTGCTGAGACCAACAACAGGAGGAGCTGCCGACATATGCAGCAATCTACTCCTTGGCAAGCATCTTGGAACCGTTGCACACGAATCTTTCAAAAGTGTCGTTTATAGAATGCTTATGCATCCGTGCAGAACCGGCTGGATTTAGGGGTTTGGTTTAGAGTCTAGTGTTCAGAGTTTACGGTTTAGGGTTTGTGGTTTAGGGTTAAGGGTTTAGGGTGCAGGGTTTAAGGCATAGGGCTTAGGGCTTAGGGTTTCGGTTAGGGTTTGTGGCTTCGGGTTCCCTTTAAAAGATTGACCCTTGGCCAGCACAAGTGCCGGTGACGAGCTCACTCGGGGCCCGCTGCCCCGCCTGCTCAATACGGTTGATAACATAAATCCTGCATCACCTTAATGTAGGGTTTAGGGTTTAGGGTTTAAGGAAGTATGGTATATTCTTTACTATGGGTAATGCAAGATTTATATCATCAACCGTAAGGGCTTCTTAGAGGTTGGACGATGAGGCTTCTGTAGGGGTCCTACATGGGTTCTTTGAGGACGCAGGAGGATTCATAAAATCCGATTACCAATTATTCGCTGTTCAAACCTCTATAGTAAAGCTAGAAAGCCGGAAGCCCTGCTTGAGCCCGCAGCATTTCAAATTGAAAAAACTAAAGTTCTACTCAGCCAACCTGGACCCTTAAAGCCTGGATCTTCAACTAACCCCCAGGCCCTTAAACCCTGAAACCCACGAAACCACTAAGACCTAAAGATCCGAAACTAAACACCAGATCCCCCAAACCTTTACGGTCACATCCAGCTTGTAGAGCCCTTAAAAGCACCTCTGCAAAACCCATCTAAAATCCTTCAAAGCCTTCACGAGCCTGTTTGGCGAATATTGAAAATCGAAACCTAACAAACAAACTATCAAACCCAACAAAAACTTACAAAAGCGTATACCGCCCCAGAGAACTCTTGCCTTCCCGACTTTGGATCTCGAGCCCTGCAGATTTCTCGACGCTGCGCACCTGGGCTCTCCACCCCGGCCCTAAACCTTTTGAGCCCCAAGTCCCGTATGTGTAAGGTTTAGGGGTTTAGAGTTTGAGATCTAGGGTTCTGGAACCACTACCGCACGTGGTGCTTGGCCAACCATTTCTTCCCAAACCCGCACGTCAATGCCCGAATAACTTCGTATGGAGCCTGCATTTTGGGTTAGATGGCAAACGAAATCTGGACTCAGAACCAATCCTGACAAGTATGCAACAATCCGAAACACGATGTCTCAAAGTTGGCGAAGGCGACCAAGCATGCCGGTGGCAAATGACGTGACAATTGCGTGCTTCCGGTGGCAAAAAGCCCGGCTCAGGTTTAGGGTTTAGGGTTTTGGCATCATGCGCATACAACACTGGAAGGCCAAGCGGTATTTTACGGCTGCCTGCGTAGACAGACCGCCAAGAAAATTTCTGTCAATGCCATGGTTGCAGCTGCGTTGAGCTCCCGGGTTGCTCAAACCCCACAGTTTCCGCGAAAATCATAATCCCGAAACCCCAAACCCTAACACCGAAACCCACAATCCAAATCTGAACTTTTCTCTAAACCCTAACAGTCCTACTAACTTTGAACTTACTCTAAACCCTAAGCTTAAGATACATGTGTCATAGCCTGAAGTGAGTTCACTTCTGCCCGGTCTGAGCTTCCAACCATGTATATGCACACGCATGCACACTGCTGGAAAGATGCTAGATCGTTATAACTGGACTTTAGCAGGAACAGCTATAGTGCTTGTGTTTGTAGTCCAAACCCAGGAGAAAAAACGGCTGCTCAGTCTTTGATTCCTTGCAGAACTGTGCGCAAGAACAGAGTTTGGGACAGCCCTCAGGGTGCAGGGTTTTGGAGTTCAGGGCTTTGCCTTAAGGGTTTAGGGTTTAGGGCTTTGGAGTTCAGGGCTTTGCCTTGTTTCACAATGGTTTTCCTTCCCAACAGATTGCGAAGCCGCGGCAGTAGATGACGGGGATTCAGGACCACCAGGAACACCACGGCAAAATGCTTCCCCCATGTACTGGCGGGATGCCTTCACATGGTTAGGAAAAGTCCTTCGGTGTGTAGCATACTACGAATAGAAAGGTACTAAAGGGGATACTGTCAATAACTATTCCGGGTGCTTAATCACTCGCAAGATTCAGCAGTCTACAAGCACTCTTACCAGAATGCGCATCGTCTGCTGAGTTTCGACTGGAATCAGGGCATCTTCCCAAAAGCATTACTGGCGAGATTCAACCTTTTAGAGATTCCCTGACCACAGTTTAGGAGCGAGGGGTTTAGGGGTTTAGGGGTTAAGGGGTTTAGGGTTTAGCCTGAACCGTTCCGTAAATCGCACAGGGAGCTTGTTAAGGAGCTTAACCTAGCCTACCCTTAACAGGAGCTTGCTTGAAGTTTCAATCATGTAGATTCTGGGTATGGCTCCTTAAACCCGAAACACTAAACCCTAAACCCCTAAACCCTATACCCTATAAACCCTAAACCCTAAACCCCTAAACCCTATACCCTATAAACCCTAAACCCTAAAACCTAAAACCTGTCCCTTGTGTCCACCGCCTTAGATGAGGCTTAGTGCTCTGGAGCCCTGAAGCCCCAAACCACTAAAAGTAAAAGTACTTTTTTAGTGTTTAGGGTTTAGGGGTTTAGGGGTTTATGGTTTGAAGGTTTAGGGTTTAGGGGTTTATGGTTTAAGGGTCCATGGTTTAGGGTTTAGGGTTTCGGGGTTTATGGCTTTTGTTTTAAGTGTACTGGCTAGGTCTCCCTAGTCTGCCTGTTATGGTTTAAGGGTCCAGGGTTTAGGGCTTAGGGTTTCGGACCCTCTCTCTTCAATCCGAAGATCCTCACCAGAGGTCTCGACTCTAGCCCCCTCCAAAGCGCCAGCACTTGGAATTAGGTTTAGGGTTTAGGGTTTAGGGCTTCATGAAACCCTGGTGTTTATACCGGGAGTTTCCGAAAAGAGGGGAGCCTTAATATAGTACCCTAAATAGTAGGATCCTATTTATAAGGACCCCAAAATCAGGTACCCCGAATTTGCGGAAGCTCCCATGCGGTCACAGAACTCAATTAACCATTGATATCATGGGAGCCAAGGAGCCAGGGATGATGATAATCCCTATTAAATAAGGAGCTAAAGAGCCAAGGGAACCCCCAAAACCACTGGTTAGTCAAAATGGTTCTTAAGGAGCACCCAGCCTTCACCCCAAGCCCTGGTAACGAAAATCTTTGGCTGAGGAGCACACTCAAGGGATTCAGTATTCAGGTTGGTGCAAAAAGGTGAGTGAAGGATCAGGAGGCTTAGCAAGTAGGGATGCATATGTGTATATATACATATACATATACATATACATATACATATACATATACATATACATATACATATACATATACATATACATATACATATACATATACATATACATATACATCTACATATACATATACATATACATATACATATACATATACATATACATATACATATACATATACATATCCATATACATATACATATACATATACATATACATATACATATACATATACATATACATATACATATACATATACATATACATATATATATATATACCATGGAAAACTATACGGATTTGCAGCTCTTTTGTAATGTTGCGATAGGACTTCTACAGGTTTTAATGTCGAGGGAACTAGTGAGTCAGGATACAAGTGCCTCAGTTAATGGTGGTATAACGATGGCTGCCTTACCTCTATAATTCTAGTTATCAAATCCGCTGATCCTCTCAGTGGGCTAGGGGGGTCAGGGCGTGGGGCAAAGGTACAGAAATCTTTCTAACACCCTTGCAGAACCCGTTTAGTCGCCCTTGTAATCATTCTTGGGCATCCTTCTATGTTTGTGAGGGATATCCAACTCATGAGTCTATTTGAAATCCTACTAAGAAAGTCGTTTGCACCTTGAAGTAGACCCTGGGCCCTGCCCCAAACCCTAAGACCCCTGGCCCGAACCTGAAAACACTGACTCCCTAAACCCTGGGGCGCTGGCTGTACTTGGGGGCCTTTATCGTATAGTTATATTAAGGAACCCAAAGCAATAGGCTTCTATTTTTTCCCTTGCGACCCGAACTTCAGAAACATCCGGCTCAACTCTGCCCGGATGCCACACCCCGGAGACGCCCCAGACCTGAAACCTAAAATCAAACAGACCCACCCCAAAAAATCGAAATGCTTAGGGTTTAGAGCTTTCGAAACCCTGGTAACGATCCCGGTTCCAGGTATGAAGGCCCCTCCATAAGAGCCGGAAGGGCCTCCCAAACCCTCTGTACGACTCTTATGGGAACCTTGAACCTTGTGTAAAGCCCTTCCAAGAGAACCCTAAACCCTAAACCCGAAACCTTCGCCGACATTGGACCCCTAAGCCTTAACCCTTAACCTTAGACCCTAGACGTTAAACCCTGAACCCTAAACGCTAAATTCTAAACCCTAGACCCCAAACCTCTACTGAACTTAGAACCCTAGCAAAAATTATAGTTATAATAACCAAAAATTACAAATTATTTCTAAGCACCCCTAAGAAACCCTAAACCCTAAACCCTAAACCCCAAACCCTAAAACAACACTTTGAAAACCTCGGGGCTCCCGGCAACGAAGGTGTAGTCCGCCTCGGGCGAGTGCTCTGTGGCGAATTGCTGCCTCGGCGAACCCGAGTGCAAGAAGGGGAAACTTAGGGTGTAGGGTTTAGGGTTTAGGGTTTAGGGGTTTAGGGTTTAGGGGTTTAGGGTTTAGGGTTTAGGGTTTAGGGTTTAGGGTTTAGGGTTTAGGGTTCAGCAGCTCTGGTCGAGCAGTATCTAGTCAAGTTCGCTAGTAAGAACATGGAAGAATACCCACCCACCCAAAGAATCCCAAAACATACGAGTTAGAAAGTTTTTTCGTTACCCTCACATTAGAATTATAAGTTTTATTTCATTTACTAGACTATGTTATCATTTACACTTTACTTACATTAATAATAACGGCTTTCTTGTTTTGTATATCACGAAAACTTCATTAGAAACTTTATATTGCTAGAAATCACTACTGATCCTTGTAAATACCCATTAAACAAAGGGCCAGGAATCCCACACATCTGCGGGCAAAATCTGGCGGAAGTGATCCGCCACCGGGCAAAAAGCCTGTAAATACCGCATTAAACAGAGGGCCAGGGATTTCACACATCTGTTGGCAGGATCTGGCGGAAGTACCGACTGCACACTTCCGCCAGATTTTGCCAACAGATGTGTGAAATCCCTGGCCCTTTGTTTAATGCGGTATTTACAGGCTTTTTGCTCGGTGGCGGATCACTTTCGCCAGATTTTGCCCGGTAAAGTTTTTGTTTTGGCAACTTCTAAACCTTGGTCCCTAAACCGCTAGCCGTCAACCCTAGTCCCTAAACCCTAAAGCTCTAAACCCGAGGAAACCCGCCGTAGGGCCCTAAGGCCAAACCCTAGGCCCTAAACCCTAAAGCCCAAACCTTAGGCCCTAAACCCTAAAGCCCAAACCCTAGTAGCCTAGGCCCTAAACCCTAAAGCCCAAGCCCTAAGCCCTAAACCCTAAAGCCCAAACCCTAGGTCCAAAACCCTAGGCCCTAAACCCTAAAGCCAGCCTATTCGAAAATAGCTGAACACTGGTCCCACCCTAGGCCCTAAACCCGAAAGCCAGCCTATTCGAAAACCTAGCTGAACACTGGTCCCAGCCAGCGGCCCAGCCAGCCTATTCGAAAACCTAGTTGAACACTGGCCCCACCCTAGGCCCTAAACCCTAAAGCCAGCCTATTCGAAAACCTAGCTGAACACTGGTCCCAGCCAGCAGCCCAGCCTGCCCATTCGAAAACCTGGCTGAACACTGGTGGGACCAGTGTTCAGCTAGGTTTTCGAATGGACCCCCCAGTGTTCAGCCAGGTTAACCTGGCTGAACACTGGTCCCACCAGTGTTGGACCTGGTTTTCGTCAGGACCCCCAAGTGTTCAGCCAGGTTTTCGAATTCGAAAACCTGGCTGAACACTGGTCCCACCAGTGTTGGACCAGGTTTTCGTCAGGACCCCCCAGTGTTCAGCCAGGTTTTCGAATGGACGCCCCAGTGTTCAGCCAGGTTTTCGAATTCGAAAACCTGGCTGAACACTGGTGGGCAAATTCGAAAACCTAGCTGAACATACGGGGGGACCAGTGTTCAGCCAGGTTTTCGAAATCGAAAACCTGGTTGAACACAGGTGGGTAAATTCGAAAACCTGAACACTGGTGAGTAAATTCGAAAACCTAGCTGAACACTGGGGGGTCCTGACGAAAACCTGGCTGAACATTGGAAGGGTCCGTGACGAAAACATGGCTCAACATTTAAATACTCATTTGAGAGAGAGGATTTAGGGTTTAGGGGTTTAGGATTTAGGGTTTAGGGGTTTAGGGTTTAGGGTTTAGGGGTTTAGGGTTTAGGGTTTAGGGGTTTAGGGTTTAGGGTTGATTTTGGGGAGTCTGTTTTGAGCTAGAGAAGGTTTCGGGTTCAGGATCTAGGGATGTTTGCGGCTTGGGGTTTGCTGTTGATTGGATGCTTCGATGGTTTTCTGTAACTTGTTGAATGCCTTGCTCTTGAACCACATCTTACAGGGTTTGCAAAGGCCTCACGGCTTCTGGTTTACGGTTTGCGGGCTGGGATTGCTGAATCGATCTAGCTCATTTCCTCGTTTGCTCATGTGGCTTCCGTAGGGCGTGGTGTGCGCAACGTTCCGCACACATGTCGAGCACTAAATACATCCCCTTCCTGGCGACCACACGAAACTGCTGGCCGGTGGCGCGCCAATCCCAAATCCTAGACGCTATAATTCCCTAAACCCGAAATCCTAAACCCTAGGCAAGAAGTGCGCGTGTCTCGGACTTCGTGACAATTTCAGGATGCTGACAGCACCCCACACCCCAAAGCCTACGTTTAGCGGAACCCTTAAAAGACCAATAAAAAACTCATGCGGGAAGCCGAGAAAGAACCTTTGAGGGACCAGTTGATCTCCGGCCCAGCAGCACAAGCCGCGTCGACAACGGTAGAAGCTGAGCCGTTGGGCAATGCTCCTCCAGCTTCGGGCGTCCCTGGTTTAGGGTTTAAGGTTGCCATAACGGTTACTATAAGGATTCAGGATTTATTACTATAAAGTTTTAGAACGGGTTTAAGGCTCAATCCTAAATCCTAAACCGAAGGTTTAGGGCCTGAGGGCTTAGATCCTAAAACCCCCAAACCCAAGCCCAGATTCCTAAACCCAAAAAACTTGGTGCGTTTATTGGGAGTTAGGATTAGGGGGACCCTTGGGGACATAGAAGCTCTCAATAAGGCCCCTTTTAAGAGAGCCAGAAGTAGGGTTCAGAAGGGGTACCCTTTAAGGGGTCTCCCTAATCATACTACATATTTATGAGGGTTTGCCAGGGTAAAGGAAGCTGGGAAAAAGATCCGAAACCCGTGATCGGGCTTCAGGTTTAAAGTGTGGTTCACGCATTCACGCTGGCACTTTCGACAGCCGCTGCCACATAGCAACTAAAAGGAGGACAGGGTTTAGGGTTTAGGGTTTAGGGTTTAGGGTTTAGGGTTTGCTCCTGCCCTGCCTTTTTGCCTCCTGCCTCCTGCCCTCCTACCCTCCCTGCTGCTGCTGCCTGCTGCCCTGCCTATACTGCCCGCTGCCCTACTGCCATGCTGCCCTGCTTCCTTGCTGCCCTGCTGCCCTGAAACCTTAAAACCTTCAAAAGAACCCTTCAAGGACCCCTTAGCAGAACCGCTAAAGGAACACATACAGAAACCCTCAAAAGAAGCCTTCAAGGAACCCCGCGAAGGAATCCTTACAGGAACCTCGTCAGGAACTCCAGAAAGAACCCTTCAAAGAAGCCGTATGGGGAAACCTTCAACGAACCCTTGCAGGAGCCGTTGAAGAAACCCAACAAGGAACCCTCAAAGAAGCCGAAGCCCAAACCCAAAACCCTAAACCCCAAACCCCAAGCCCGACTCTTAACACCCTAAACCCGAAATCCAAATGGGGGTTTCCGAAAATAGGGGGGCCCTAATATAGCACCCTAAATCGTAGGATCCTGATTACAAGGACCCCAAAATAAGGTATACGTCATTTCGGAAACTCCCAAATCCCCAAACCCTAAACCCTTTTCCCCAAGCCCGAAAGTCAACAGACCCTAAACCCTAAACCCTGAACTCTAAACCCCTAAACCCCTAAACCCTAAACCCCGAAATCCCAGCCAACCTTAACCCCTTTAACCTACTTTTTAAGGACTTATATAAAGAAATCATACTCGGGAACCCTAAAAAAGGTAGGTTCCTTAGGGTCCAGGAAGTCCTTGAGAACCTCCGAGGCGATCCGGCAGTCTTTGGCCATCAAAGGCAGCTTGAAGCCATAGCCTCGGATCTCTGCTCATAATAGGGGTTTTTGGTCTAGGGTTTAGGGTTTGGGGTTTGGGGTTTAGGGTTTTTGGTTTTTGGTTAGGGCTTATGGGGTTTAGGGTTTGGGGTTTTGGGGGTGTTGGGGGGTTTCTCGTACTATAAACCAATTCAGGAACCCGGAATTATTCATAGCCTGGGGCCTTTCTTCCTTTTTGCCAGTGTTCCCAGTCAGCCCAGGAGGGTTTTTAGGGTTCAGGATGCGGGGCTGTCGGTTTAGAGCGTTAGGGCTTCAGAGTTTATGGCTGAGGGTTCAGGCCTTTAGGGTGGAAGGTCTATGGGCTGACGGCCAATGGAGAACTACCCAGACCTTCCAAAATCCCTTAACTAAGGAATATACCTGAAATAAAAATAGGATCCCTAATATGAACTATGGTATATTCCTATGTACTTGAAATCATGCGGCTCAACTCTTTTAGGGCTTAGGGTCTAAGGGTTCAGGGTTTAGTTCACAATCACCGGCAGAGTTCTTAAGACAAGGGTCCGGGGGCTCTCTTCTCGGGGTTCATTCAATTTGGATCTTTTGCAGCAGGGCCCTAAACCCTAAACCCTAAACCCTGTGTGCTTTAAAGCTGAAAGCTCTTAGGTTAGAGCCAGGGTTTAAGGCTTTCTCTCAAGCTTACTTTCAGGTTCGAGACCCATGGGTTTAGAATTTCAAAGCCGAAGCTTTCTTAAGTTTAGATTCAGGGTTTAACTTTCTACATTAGGGTAGTTATCAAAATTAAGGTCCCTTTTGGGGTACCCTAAATATTAGGTGCCGTACTATACTAGGGACCCAAAAAGGGATCATAATTTTGACAACCACCCATTAGCTTGGGACTGACTGTTTCGATGGTGAGGTCTCGGGTTCTTGGGGTTTGGGTCTTGTGGCTTGGGCTCCTTGGGGTCTCGCACGAAAGGCTTGGGGAAGGCATGCTGTTTGCCCCTTGAAGTTGACAAGTAGGGCTGAATTAATAAAAATTGACGGAGTTTAGACGAGTTTCATGTGGGGACCTTCATAATTATGATAGGGTTCCTTTAAAGGGTTCCTTAAAGGGTTCTATAAGGGATCTAGAATAGGGTCCGATAGTATAGTGGCCTTAATAATTAGAATAAGGTTTTGGGGACCATTTTGCCATAATGATGAGAAGGAACCCCCAAAATCGTATAGGTCATTATTATTAAGGCCCCTATATTAGCTTACCCAGGCAGCATCGCCATTTCCAGTTCCACCGACATCTCGCTAGAACTCCGAAATCAGGCGATGAGGTGCCACAAAGTTCGTGGCAGGACGGACCGGGACAAAGCGGGACAGACCGGCAGCCTGGCCGGTCCTGTTTCTTTTCGCGGGGCGCGGCCATCAATAAGTGTCCAAAGTTTTCCTGAGGCTCAGGGCAGCCTCTGATCAGAGTTTGCCAGTTGGCGATCGAGGACTTGAGGAGGATTGGGGTTTAACTAACCAGTGGTTTTGGGGGTTCCCTTGGCTCTTTAGCTCCTTATTTCATAGGGATTATCATCATCCCTGGCTCCTCGGCTCCCATAATATCAATGGTTAGATGAGGGTTCACGGTTCAGGGGTCTGAGGGCTCGCAATCAGGGTCCTTTTCGAAGCGGACCAGTCAAAGGATAAAGCGCTCCAAACTAGCAGCCTGAACAATCAGACTAGGGATGCTGGTGGACTGTTGCATCATAACAAAAAATTTAGTTTCATAAACCCTATATCCTAACCCCTTAATTTAGCACGATGCTATCACTCGTCGCTTCCTGCGTGTATTCAAACTCCCCCTAACCCAGGCCTTCCAAATCCCTTAATTAAGGAATATCCCGTAAGTTGATTATCGGATCCCTAGCATGAATTACGGTATATTCCGTGATTAGTTCCGCGACTTTGGAATGTCTGGGAGAGCATATTTTGCCCGGAACGCCAAGCCCTAAAACCCCATGAGCATTGGAGCCGCAAACCCCAGCTCAAGGTTTTGTGACTTACGGTTTAGGGTGTACTTGGAGGGTCGGGGGACTTAGTAACCGGTTATTTTGAGGACGTATAGGTACCATAACCCCAATTAGGGGCCCTTTTTAGGGTACTTATAAGTCTACTTACTACCTACTTACTAAGTCCCCCGACCCTCCAAGTACCGTTCAGGGTTCCACGGTTTAGGGCCCTAAAACCAGGGCCTCCGAGACCTCCAAAGACTCAAAAGCTCTGAATTTTCGACATCCCCGGACGATGCCAAGGAGATCCCCAAGACCTTGAATTTAGGGCTTTGGGCTTAGGGTTTTGGGCTTAGGTTTAGGTTTTACGGTTTTTGAGTTTTGGGCTTAGGGTTTTTTTTTTTTTAAGCTCCTTTTTCCCAGTCGCCAATCCAGCTTCCAAGAAGGCCCGGGGGGCCAGGAGTGCCCGACAACCTTACAGCCAGGCGAAAGAAAACGAACCCTCAGCCCTCAGTACAGCTCCCGCAGAAGGTTGCCCATGTCCCGCCGCAGAAACATCACCGCCACGTCTCGACTGTATCAATCATCCCGATCAAGAACCCCCGGGCCAGCATCGCCAGAGGAACGTCCCCGCTGACCATCAGCATAAGCAGCCGCTCCGTCCATATACACCTGCCATCGCCGGTACAGCTCTGAAACTGCCTTGCCACCGAGCTCACGTTCAACCATTGCCGTGGTAAGGAGGCCACCTTTCCAGCGAGAGAAGAGAACCTCCCACTCCTCCTCCGTCTGGGGACGCACAAGCTCAGACCTGGAAGGCATAGTAGAAGCGACCAGCAGCGTGTCAACCGCCTCCTGACTGTCGTCCCCCTCAGACCCGAGGCAGCCAGCGCCCACAGGAGGCAAAGCCGAGCCCGGACCCCCTGGCAGAGCGGCGAGGCGAGCTTCAGCTGCACAGGTGTCGTCAGCCATGAAGGCCCACTGCGACTCCAAGAGGCTCAGCACACCACGTCCATGCAACGCCAACACCTGGGAGGTCGACATTCGCCCATTCGCCCAGGCCTGAAAGACTTCCTGGTACTCCGCAAAGTTGATCGCAATGTTGTCATCAGCGACCTCCCCGGAGTCCCCCGGCAGAGTGGCAGGAAGCAGCTGGGTCGGCGGCACGGGGGCGGCAGGCAGTGAAGGCTCCAAGACCGGAGTAGGGATGAGATCCTGATCCGGCTCATCGTCCCTCCACAGCCGCAAGGTCATGGTCGCAATGCCGTCCTCCGAGATTGGGAGGCGAATGCATCGTGCCGTCCGCGGCTCATCCTGACTACCAGTTGACATTTCCACCACCAAAATGCGACGCTTGCGGCCCACTTCAGCTGAGGGTGTGGCAAGAGCATTCTCCTCCTGTAGCCCCTCGAGGTACTGAAGCTGCTGCGACTCTTCCGCCTCAATGGCATCTTGTTCGCGTTGGAGACGTTGTTCTTCAACCAGACGATCATGCCGTGCCTCCTGTTCATCCGCCGCGAGCCGATCCACACATTGCCGCGATTCCTCGAGGCTGTCCTCCAGGTCCGGCGGGGGAGCTTCCCCCAGGGGGCGTAGTTGGCCGGCCGACCACCCGGAGCCTGGCTCAGCATGCACTGCAAGAACCCCCGTGCTCTCCGTAGTTTGCGTGTCGAGGTCAATCGCGGGCAAGGTAGCTGGGAGAGGCTCGGTCACGTTCGGGATGTTGTCAGAGTCGGAGTCCGGGAGCGGTTTCGGGAAGAGCATGACAGGGGGATCTCGAAGACGACTTCGCCCATGAGCCAAGCGACTAGAGGCGCTGATCGGCAGAAAGGCTTCGAAGGCCCGAAACCAATTGTCAGCCCATTGGACCTCCTGCTCCGAGACGGCTGCTAGGTTCTGATCCCTGAAGGCGACAAGAACTGCAAGCAGCTGAGCGCCCTCGTCACGAAGATGCCCCAACAGGAAGCCCTCTTGAGCGCGGGTGCACCTGTAGTCCAGCCAACTCAGAAGGTGTTCAACCTGGACCGCTCTCATTCCCTTCGGCAAGTCCTCGAGGCCCCTCTGGAACTTCTGCAACAAGTTCTCCCACACCGCTGCCGGCATAGTCCCAGTCCGGGGTTGAAGTGCATCCGCAATGCTGGTCTGCATATAGATGGACTCGTCGTCCTCAGTGTCCCGAGGCTCTGAAGGAGGTGTTCTCGGTGGTGGAAGTGGAGGCGCAGGGGAGCTCGCCGCCTGGGTTGTAGCAACTTCCAAAGCAGCTCCAATGGCAGACAGCAAGCCACCCAAGAGCCGATTGACCGCCATCGTGAAGGTCAAGCGGTCCGCCAAGTTATGCTCCAAAAAGGTTTCAACAATGGCGGTCGTAACCCTCTCCGGTAGAACGTCTGTGCCGATGGGCTCGTCTATGTCCCGGACCCCCAAAAGAAGCAACCATGTGTCCAGGGCCTCCTCAACCGTGAGAGGGCCATCAGGTCCAGTACCACCCGCCCCCGCGGCCTCCGAGGACGACGCAGGCATGTCCCTCGAAGCTCCTTGTTCCCGGCTGGGCTGAGGCGGGGATCGGTGGGTAGGTTTCTCCGACCGAGGCAGTGGGGCTCGAGCAGCAGGACGTGCCTTGGGCGTCGGCCTGGTAGTGGCTGGCGTCGGTGTACCTCGGCACTTGTGCTTCGCCATGGATCAGTGGTCGTAGGTGCCGAGGGGCGATTCAAAGAGCGGGGTGTGGTAGAGGCATGGGGAGTCCGTGGGCGAGAAGGTGCTCGTCGTAGCGGCGAGTAGGTGCATTCTTGAGCCATCTCTTGTTGACCCCCTTGCGATCCATGAGGGAGCTCACATCATCAGCGGCCTCCTCAGCACAGGAACGGTTGGATGAAGAAGCATTGCCAACCGAAATGTCGTCCACATCAACATCTCGAGCCTCCAAGCCGTGGTAGTTGTAGAGGTACCAGAGCTCCGACTCCCTGTCAGCAACCCATTCAGAAGCCTGTGGCGGCCTGGAAGAGTCCGGTGAGCCCAAGAAGGTGCCCAGCTGGCTGAGAACTTCTCTGTAATAGGGGAGTGCGAGGGAGCGATAGCTACCATTGTCCCTGGCTCTGATGAAGGCCACCATTTCTTCGAAGACCCCATGCAGGTTGTAGCCCGCGTGGTAGAGATCGTGGAAGTCGCCCACGCACCGGCCCACCCACTCAAGCCGCATGAGGGAGTGAGATCGGAAAGCCGGTCCAGTAGAGGCACGGAGGTGTCGAATGAAAGGAGGATCGCGTCGGAGTTGGTTGAACTCTTCCCGGCGTTGAGCTCGGAGCATGGTCTCCTGCGGTGGCGCGGGAAGGGAGGCCAGGTTCGGGTTCACATTGCGGAGACCTTCGTAAAGTCCCTGCTGGAAGGGGTACTCATGCTCCAAGAACTCCTCAAGGATATGGGCCTCCACAAAGGTCACCCAGACACGGAGGTCCAGGTGGATCTCCTCAGGCGCCAGGTTGGAGACGGGCAGCTCCAAGGTGTTCCCAATAGCCACAGCCGTTCTGGATGCGAAGTTCGTGTAGGTGGCAAAGTTGCGGTGGGAGGCAGCCCGGGCTAGCATCGCGAGGGCATCCGACATACGAAGCCCTCGTGCTGCCAGGTCTCGTCCTCGGAGAGTTGCCTCTGTGAACCAGATCGGCGGCCAGTTGCCGTAGTCATCCGGGATTGGCGCGAGCACACCTGGGAGCTGGGCGAAGAAGGGCAGACTCGTACCGAGGGCGGGCAAGAGAAAGTACATGTAGAAGGCTCCAAAGCCGGGGTGGCGATCGCACATTGGAATCACACGCTCGGCTGAAAATCACAAATACGGAGAGGCGAGTCTGATCCACACAGTCACTCGAGCCTGCTGTTCAGCAAATCAGACAGGGCAGTCTTCACCACAGTGAGCAACAGCGCACGAATTGGTAGGTCCGAGGTTCACCCCAACCCTTGTACTAGTTCATAGCCTCCGCAGGCAGGCTCAGCTGAACCCCACTCGCCCAAGGCACGTCCCTCTGTTGAATCCAGGTCGAAAGTTTAGCTTGCCAAGCTGCACGATCCAAAGCATAAACCCTCCACGGTCCCCCACACACTGTATCCATGGCCTTGTCCAAGGAGTGCAGCCGCGCGAAGAAACGTCCCGGGTGGGACAGCCCTGCATCTTTGGCCTTCTGCCACCATTGCCTGTCACGGAACATTTCCAGGATTGTGGAGATCGGGGGAAACTGTTGTTGCGAGGCCCTGACCCTGTGACCAGCAAATGTCCACCACCGAGTAAGCCAGCAGGTGCTCCACCGGGGACACCCTGCCACATGGAGGGAGTACCGGGCACTTCGCACCGCTCGTTTACGGAAGGCGGGCCAGTCCTCATCGGCTCGTTTTCCAAGCCGCAAAAGCCACGTCAGCAGAAGAGCCTGGAACGAGTTGACGAGGGCGAGCGCCGGACGATCAGGGGGAAGAGCAGCGATGCACCAGAGAGCAGTGTTGGAGATAACACGATGCATTAGCTGAACCCTCCCTTTGGCCTGAGTCTTTGAGCGGAACAAGTGCTTCAAGCCCCAAAATTTGGACCTGGCCCGGGACAGGAGTGGCTGTATAAGTTCACTCATGCTCATCCCTACCCTCATCTTCAGGCCCATCACCGGGAGGTGGTCAGAGGCCTCCAAGGTGACGCGATGTAGTCGGAGCTTATGTGGTCCTGGGCAGTAGGGGGAACAGTAGAGGACACACTTGGCGATGTTCAGAGTCAGACCAAATCCTTGTAGAACCTCTGCTAGCTGCCCGAGGCGAACTCCGAGTGTACGACAGTCAGGCCCCCAGAGGTAGCCATCATCCATATACAGGAGGTCCTCCTCCAACATATCATGGAAGAGGTGCGAACCCTGATCCCACGAGTACTTAACCCTGGCCTGCTCCAACGCAACCTCCATGAGGAACGAGAAAAGGATCGGAGATTCGATCGATCCCTGTTTTATTCCAGACTTCATGGCCAACAGACTCGAGCCCCAGCAAGTCTGGAGGACGGCCTCCACGTCGACCAGCAGGGCGTGGAAGCACCGGTATTCGGCTGTGTCGCCGAGTCTGGCGCGTAAAGCAGCAAGGAGAGCAGCCCGATTAACTGAGTCAAAGGCTTTTCGCACATCTACCTTGACCACCCCTAACCCTGCCTTCCACTCTCGTTCTAACTCGCAGAGCTTCCACAGCGAACAAACCACGTCGCATGTCTGTCGTCCTGACGAGGCGCACTGAGAGTGAGTCCGTGGAGCTAGTTTAGGAGCGATGCGGTTGACGAGGAGGCGTGAGAAGAGTTTGGCTGCTGAGGAGCCAACTGCTATGGGCCTGAGGTCCGACGGAGCAGTAGGGGAGTCAGTCTTGGCGAGCATGATGACAAGGGGCCGATTCCAATCTCGGGGCACAGTCTGTGTACACAATGTACGATTCATAAACTCCAGTAGGTGCTCAGGGCCCCCAGTCGTCTGCAGGATGCCGTCCAGTAGTTCCCTGGATGTGAGATCAACCCCAACCGACTTCCCCTTCCGTATCTGCGAGACCGCCTTGGTGAGCTCTTCGATGCTGAACGCCTGGACCGGCCCCACGAAAGGGGGCAGTGGAGGAAGGTCATCCCCCGAGTAAACCTCAGTAAGGTGTTGGTGCACAGACTGGTGAGGATCACAGGCTTGGGCATCAGCGTAGACAAGGTCCCAACCCGTCGCTTGAACCCGGGTCTCATCTCGGAAAGCCTGCCAGTCCCCCTCCGTAGCCCTTCGAATCCTCGCGCTCTCCCAAGACCGACGAGCCTCCAAGCAGCAGGGGAACGAGACGTCTTAGCCCGTCGAAAGGCCTTCTTCACCGCAGGGGGGTCCCGGAAGCACTTACTGGGGCGTGGTCCTGTGCACTGAGCAGCTAGCTGTCGGAGAGCATCCTGGTCGAGGAAGTCAATGTGCGAAGGCCCCTTAGTCCAAACCCTGGGTCGGCTGCAGTGCCGAGGGAACGCCCTATCCACCCTGAGCCAGAAGCGGAGCTCCAGCAGTTCGTGGTCAGTGCCCTGCAGCATGTAAGAGTCCTCGTGGATGTAGAGAGCAGCCCTGAGGACCCCTTTTGTCGCCCCAAAGTCGATCTGATGACCCTCACAGTCCTCGCGTCGGGGCCTGCTGGTAGGAGTCGAGAACTGCCTTGACGGCGGAAGGCAAAGCCGAATGCCCGCTGCCGAAAACTGGTCCAGCATCATGATGGATTTTCCCTCAAGGCCAAGAGCTTCAACAGCCCCAGACCCAGCAACCCAGCCTAAGTGAGCATTGGAATCCCCTTGCAACAGGACAGGCCTGCCGTCCGAAGGTCGCCCCTTGAGGAACTCCAGGACTTCCTGCTCGTGCTTCTGAACCGTAAGCCCAGGAGTGAAGTGAAAGGTTGCAACCCAGAATTGAACCGAACTTCGCAAAGACTTCAGCAGGAACCAGGTACCCTTCCCTTTGGCGACCCTGCGAATAACCGACCACGCCAGGGGCGAATAGAGAAGCCCTGTCCCTCGCCACTGTGAAGAACCCTGATGACCCACAAGCCTGTACCCTTCCTTGGTGGTGGTGGTCGCCCAACCTGTGCGTGAGCGAGGAAGTTCCTGTAGAAGAAAAAGATCACTGTCGAAAACCGCCTCACGTGTAGCCGTTTTGACCAAGTCGCAAAGCGTGTCGGCCGAACATCCTCCAAGGTTCCATCCGAAAACTCGAAAACCCCGGTCCACCGGCCGAGTGCCGGCACACTGAGCCTCAGCGGATAGACCCTTGGATCCAAAACAACTTGTCGAAGGCAGAGCACCTAAGGTGCGCTGTGTCTGCATGTCAAGGAAAAGAGAGGGGGCACTGCTTTGCCCCTCTGAATTCGGCTTGCCGGCCCTGGCCTCGTGTTGACTCCGGAGCAGCAAATCATGCAAAGCGGAGAGGCTCGGATCCATTCAGCGTTGGGTCTGCTGTAGCGCATCCCGCAGCTGCTGAGTGCCAAGCTTGGTCTCCGTCTTCAGGGCCTTGAGATCGAACCACGGCTTGCTACCGCTGCGTTCATCAACGAAGATATGGCGCATGTCTGTCCCCGGGGGAATCGGAAGTGTGGCACTCCCTGTCATGGAAGCCCCCAGCCAGGAGGAGCCCGAGGAGTACTCGAGGTCCAGTTGTCCTGCTAGGTCCGCCGAAAACGTCCCCAGGGCCCGCTTCAACCACGCACAATGCCCCCCAATCTCACGTTGCTCCTTGCTCTTGCTCACAGCTGCCCAGAGTCGCTTCCCCGCAGATGTGGTGAGGCCGCCATCCATCAAGCCAGAGAGCACCCCGTACATCCTCTCCTTCCGTGCCGACTCAAGTTCATTCTTCCTGAGCTCGAAGGGGAGAAGGGCAACTGAGCGCCTGGGCCCCGTGGTGAAGGCCTTGGTGTCCGTCAGGTCCATCAGTTTGAGCTGCTTGAGGGCCTCCTCAACCTCACTCAAGATAGTCCCACGCCTGGTGTCTCGTTCCCAGCCACCTATCACGAGTGTGTGCCGGCGTTTGTCATCCAGTCCACCGGAAGACACTCCCTGCTTCAGCTGCTGCTCAACCAGCTCCAACCTGGAGGCAAAGTCGCGAACCGTAGTGTCCACTCCAGTCACGGTCTGCTCAAGGGCCGTGATGCGTTGCCCATGCCTCACTTCAAGCGCGTCAAGGAGTCCTTGTGCATGTGTACGGTTGGCCTCCAAGATCTGCTCCTTCTGCACCTCAAGAAGCTGCTGCATGGCCAGCATATCCAGGCTCAGAACCTTGCCCCCAGCAATGCCGGCAGGCTGTCCCGCGCCTTGGAGTGGGTTGTCACTCCCATGTTCTCCAAGTCGTGTGGTCGCGGGGGCCTTGTTGCTCCCATCCCTTCGACCTCTCCCCCCCGGCGGAGGAGTCTCGCCAAGCCGCTTCCTGGAAGGGCTCATGTCATCGTCAGTTTCCAACCCCCCAGCGGGGACGGGCACCTGAGCCCCCTGCCCCAAGAGATGGGGATGCATGTCAAAGAGCAGGCGAAGGTAATCGGAGAACACGTCGGGGTACCGCACCCGCCTGCGTCGTGATGGGGCGCAGAATCAACTCCAGGGAAGCGAAGAGCCACAGGTATGACGACGCGGACCCCGGACCGTCTAACCGCCTGAGCCTTGAGCCTTGGGCTTAGGGTTTAGGTTTTAGGGGTTTGGGTTTAGGGTGCAGGTTGATGGTTCAGGGTTCAGGTTCACGGTTTAGGGGTTTAGGGTTGGGGAAAGCTTTCTCTCCGGACCCTCAACCTTTGCCACGCTGGCCAAGTCGCCAAACCGCCGCGTCAGCACCTCCTGACGTGCACAGAGGATTTCTGAGGTGTATTTAAAGGCCAAGAGACTTGGTAAGTAGGGCTCTGATTGGGGGAACGATGCCTATGAGTAACGAACTTATAACCAAACTTGAGAAGTCCCGATTCTATTGTGCAGTCTCTAATATCCCCCTAAACCCTAAACCCCTAAACCCTAAACCCTAAACCGAATTTAAGGCTTTTGACGCTGTCTGACATCAAGTTTGGGTTTCGGGCCTAGGGGGAGTCGAGGGTCCGTGGTGTCAGGTTGAGACCTAAACCCTAAACCCTTAGATCCCTTAAAAGAACCCTTAAGCATCCCTTTAAAGGTGGTATAGTACCCTATAGTACTCGCCTAAATCAGGGTAAGTTAGGGCCCCCAAAAAGCACATAAGCAAAACCTAGGATAGGTATCTCCCGTATAAATCCCCTTGTAATGAAGCCCAGTAAGGTAGGGATATCCCCATAAAATGTTTATGCTTATGTGCTTTTTTTGGGACCCCAAAACAAGGTACCCCTAATTTTCTGAAACTCTAAACCCTAAACCCTTTTTGGGTCCCTGAAAGCTTATGCGCTTTTCGGGTCCCTAATAAGTAAGGAGATGCCTTTAAGGAACCCCTATAGATCCCTTTTAGGAGCCCTTTAAAGGAACCCTAACCTTACTAAGTCCCATGATCCTTTAAGTAGACCCTAAACCCTAAAACCCTATAGATCCCTTTAAGGAACCCCTATAGATTCCTTTTAGGAGCCCTTTAAAGGAAACCTGACCTTACTAAGTCCCATGATCGTTTAAGTACTAAGTATCAAAGGGGAAAAGGCGGGACCCTTAATGGGGACCCCAACCCTATAATGGGCTACATAATCGGTATATAACCGCTATATTAAGGCTATATACCTAGGGGTCCTTATTAAGGGTCCCTCCTTTCACCCTTGGATAGACTAAGAAACCCTAAACCCTATAGATCTCTTTAAAGGAACCCCTATAGATCCCTTTTAGGAGCCCTTTAAAGGGTCCCTCCTTTTACCCTTCGAAAAGTAAGGAGACACCCTAAACCCTAAACCCTAAACCCTAAATCCTAAACCCTAAACCCTAAACCCCAAAAGCCCTCAGCTCCCTTTTGGGTCCCTAGGTAAGGAGACGTGCAGCTCCGCACCTGCGGCAGGCGTTGCTCCGTCTGCAGTGAGCGGCCACTGGAACCTCTTAGGGTGTAGGGCTCCTTTAAAGGATTCTTAGGGTTCCTAGGCTTCCTTTAAAGGGTACTATTAAGGGTTCCTTTAAGGAGTCTATAGGGTTTAGGGGGGGTGTAGGGTGTATAGGGTGTGGGGGTTAGGGAGTAAGGGTTCCTTTAAAGGGCTCCTAAAAGGGATCTATAGGGGTTCCTTAAAGGGATCTATAGGGTTTTAGGGTTTAGGGTCTACTTAAAGGATCATGGGACTTAGTAAGCTCACAAGTTCCCAGAGAGCCCAATACCCCTAAATTCAGGAACATGGCTTAAATTACAAGGGGCTTCATATTATGATTTAAGCTATGTTAAGTTAGGTTTTTTGTTTAGGGCTGGTAAGGTTTTAGGATTTAAGAGTTTAGGATTTAGGGTTCAGGGTTTAGGGGTTTAAGGTTTAGGGTTTAGGGTTTAAAGTTTTAGGGTAAGTTTAGGTGCTGCGGGCAGGGTCTAGGGTTTAGGGCAGCGGGTCTTTGGGTTTAGAGGTTAGGGATTAAGGCTTACGGCTCTGGGCTTTGCGGTTTAGGCTCCAGTTATCGGGTAATACGGGCTTTTTGGCTTAGGACTCTGGTTTTGGGGCGTAGGGACATTTGCTTTTGCATTCTCGCCAGTAGCCATCTCTTCGGCTTGCATTGCCACGCCGTCGACCAAACTCAGATGCTGCCGCGAACCGCCATAAGCTGGCTTCGGACGAACCACGGCACCGCTGGCGCGCATCTGGGCAAGCTGGCTGTCGACGTAGTTCTGTGCATCCTGGCCGGCGAAACTTTTCAGCAGCACAGTCAAGAAAGCGTGGGTGCAAAGGAAGAACTTCGACCCAATTGGCTTCCAGACAAGAACAGGGTCAGCCTCCACTGGGCGTCCATTGACCAAAGAAACGGCTTGCACCTGTGTATATGAACGCGGCAGCCGACGGAATGCGAGATGGAAAGCCGTGACATGCAAGCCTCGTGCATGCTGTGAAAAGCCATCCAGTTCGCCACAGCTTCGGACATCGGCTTGGCTTATTGTCACAGAGAATCATAGTGTTCTGATTAGTAGTAGTAGTAGTAGTAGTAGTAGTAGTAGTAGTAGTAGTAGTAGTAGTAGTAGTAGTAGTAAGGGTAGTCGTCGTGGTAGTGGTAGTGGTCGTTGTCGTTGTCGTGGTAGTTGTACGGTCGTAGAGTGGTAGAGTGGTAGTGGTAGAGTGGTAGAGTGGTAGAGTGGTAGAGTGGCAGAGTGGCAGAGTGGCAGAGTGGTAGAGTGGTAGAGTGGTAGAGTGGTAGAGTGGTAGAGTGGTAGAGTGGTAGAGTGGTAGAGCGGTAGAGTGGTAGAGTGGGAGTGTGGTAGAGTGGTAGAGTGGTAGAGTGGGAGTGTGGCGGTGTGGTAGTGTGGTACTGTGGTAGTGTGGTACTGTGATACTGTGGTGCTGTGGTACCGTGGTACCGTGGTACCGTGGTACTGCGGTAGTGCGGTAGTGGGGTAGTGTGGGGTGAGAGGTTTTGGGTTGAAGGGTTTAGGAACTAATTCATGGTTCGCGGGGGCTCGGGTAAAAGGGCTGGCTTTAGGATTTTTGGTATCTGGGGTACAGCGGTTTGGGCTCCAGGATGAGGCTTCGGAAGGCTTGTGTTCAGGATAATGTAGGAACCTGATTAAGAAACCTTGGGCCTTTATTTGGGCTCCTTTAATCATTGAAACTATTTTACCCTGAACCCTAAACCCTAAACCCGGATTTCTTAATCAGGTTCCTACATTATCTTGCTCCGGGAGCAGCTTCCGGGTGGCGGGCAGCTGGCGGTTGTGACACCGCGCTGGGTTTAGGGTATAGGGTTTAGGGTTTAGACCCCCCCAAAGTAGGTAAAATAATGGCCCAACACCTCTGAAAGGCTTTTATTCCGGTCCAGGTATCTGTTCACTCTGCCGGGAAAAGTTTCTCTCTGCGGGATCTAGAACATCTGCTGCGAGGACTGTTAACATGCTTGATAGAACTATTCGATATTCTTGCGCTAATCCTCATGATGAGCTTGTTTTATCATGCTTCGCGGTCCTGTTTCTCCTTACACCGCTGCCCGAAACTCTAAAAACCGAGGTGCTTGTGCTCCTACCAGGGTTCTATGCGTCTGCGGGTGGGCTTTTGGGGGTTTAGGATTCAGATGCACTGGTTTCACTACCCCAATACTTGAACCCCTCTACCAAAAGCTTTTTGAAGGTCTATGCAGGCTTTCTAAAAGAAATCGCTGCCGAAGTATAATTCTATAAGCGTATATGGGTTCTATGAGGTTACAAATTAGAGCTTTTTAGGATTCAGGGTCCAGGGTGCGCAAGACCCTGATCAATGACCGCCTCTCCTATGAAGGGCTTCAACGCAGCTGGGGTTTAAACCCTAAACCCCAAACTCAAACTGGAACCTCAGGGCCCGGCCATTGATGGCCTCAAGGGCAACCTGCCTGAAATGGCGTTGGACATGGGGCTTTGGTAGAGGTACGAAGGGCCGTAAAAAAATTAGAATAGGCTTTTGGGGTTTCCGTATTTTACTTGAAGAATACGTAATATACCCCCAAACCCTGTTCAAACTATTACGGCCCCTACATTATGCAGATGTGAGGCTTGAAGGTCTTGTGTCCAACAGCGGTTGGCCTGGGAAGCGTCCTTTTTTTCTTCGGCAGTTCTTGCTTCTTGCCTCCTCAAGACTCCAGGACAAACCCTAAACCCTAAACCCTAAACCCTACGCAGAGAGTGCTCACAACCCCAACCCCTGAAACCCTAGGTTCAAGGGTTGAAGGTCCATGGCTCAGGCTTGAAGAGTTCGGGTCGAGTTTTGTGGGTTTAGAGTTTAGGGTCCTGGGTTTAGGTTCAGGGTTTCGGGTTTAGGGTTCAGGGTTTGGTAGAAATCCCTCAAAAGTGGGTTCCTCCTTTAACAGGAGCTCGATTGATGTCGAATGGTGTTACTAGCTACTCCCGCTTCGATACTGCGGCTAGGACAAGGTTTACTGTTAAAGGATTATGGGGCTTAGCACCTAGAACTATACATATGGTAACTATACCTATTTTCATATCCTATAGTTACTTATAAGCCAATGCAGATCCTGACAACCTTACTTGCTAAGCCCCCTTCACCCTAAGTATAGAAACGCTTTAACACGCCTACAGACCATATTTAGTCCCCTGATCCTCCAAGTAAGCCCTAAACCCTAAACCCTAAGCCCTAAGCCCTAAACCCTAAACCCTAAACCCTAAACCCCAAACCCTAAACCCTAAACCCTAAGCCCTAAATCCTAAACCCTAAAAAGTGTCAAGGCTGCAAGTTGCAGGCTCCATGCTGCGATGTTTGCTCTGGAGTTGCAATCTTCCCCATATCCCTTGAAAGGAACCCTTTAAAGGAACCCCTATTCTAATTATTCAGGCCCTTATGTTATGTAAGCTTTAAAGTAAACCTCAAAAAGTTAGAAACCTCATTAAGGACAGTTAGTGCTGGGATTCCCTATACATTACTCTTACGGCTTGAGGCTATTGGATGTCCAGCTTTTGGGCTTCTACTGTGGTGATCTGAAGGTTAAGCTTTTGGAGCATATTGGTTTCATATAGGGCTTATAGTACCGCAAAAATGTTGACGGTTACCTACTCTACTACTAGGTTACTGTGTGAATTCCAGATCTCAAACGCCAAATCACAAACCCTAAACCTGTAAGCCCTGAATCCTAAACCCTAGTTTGAGGTTTACAGGTAGGGTTGAAGGGTTTAGGGCTTGTGGCCCTAACCCTAAACCCTAAATGCCCTAAACCCTAAATACCCTAAATACCCTAACTACCCTAAATACCCTAGTTCAGGGTGAAGCTTGTGGGCGCGCGGGGTTTAGGGCGATCCTTGGGGCTTTTTTTGGCTCCGGGGCTAACTAACCAGCTCTTCAGCTCCTTATTTGATAGGGATTATCATCATCCCTGGCTCCTTGGCTCCCGGGGAGGGAAGGGCACAGCTTGGGATGGCGAATCCGGCAGGGCGTGCCATGGCTCCTGCAATGTCGGCTAACAGCAGATGAGTGAGTGGCAAACTGCAGTGCTTGGAGGCCCTTTTGACTTAGTAAGTAGGGTTAGTAAGGTGGGTTATGGGATTATAATAGGGTTTCTAGGGGATACTAAGTAGACTTACTAAGTCAAAAGGGCCTCCAAGTGGTGAGTTCTCGGATGGGGCACAGCACCAGGCAGAGGAGAACCTCACGCCCAACGCCGGGAGGCACGCCTCAGTCCCACTCGCTCGCAGTCGCTCTGGAGGGTCTACTGGTAGAAGATCCGGTCGCACAAGGCTGAGGCCGTCCTTAGTCCATAGCGGGCAGGTCCACAGCCTTCGGCCGGGAAGAAGTATCCATGCTGCCTGTGGTCGTAGTAGAGCAGGTCGTAGGACTCGCGGTTGCCAGTGCCCCGGCCATTCGTCTTGCGTCTGCTTGCGTGACCGCGCTGTCGGTATAAGGAGACCCTCAACCCTAAACTCTAAACCCTCAAAGCTCATAAGATTAAGAGGGCTTTACAAAGCTTTTAAGATCCGGGGACTTGCTGAGTAGGTAGACAATGCGACCATACATGTTCTGTTAGATGACACACAACTGCAGCAACCTTCTTACTCACCCCTGATTCTAAGCCAACACCACATCCAACCATAAACCCTAAACCCTAAACCTTTACTCTTTGATTGGGCTTTGTATCGATGCAAAGGCTCTATCCTAAACAACTATCCCGAAATCCAAAACCCCAACTCTGAAGCCAAACCAATAAGCCAAATCCTGCGCCAACCTCCGAATCCACACACCCCAAGCACTCACTTCCCAAACCCCTAAACGCTAGAAATCAGTTTACAAACCCCAAACTGCATAAAGAACCCGTAGCAGCCCTTGTTCAAGCCTTGTGGGAGCACATGAAAAACAGAAGAAATAAACTTTGAACAACCTACAAGAAAAACGCACAAACAATAGAATTGAAAACAACCCTAAACCCTAAACCCCTAAACCCTAAACCCTAAACCTTAAACCCCTAAACCCTAAACCCCTAAAACCTAAACCCTAATCCCCTAAACCCTAATCCCCTAAACCCTAAACCCTAAAGAAAAGCCAAGTGCGGCCCGGGGGGCGGGTCCACGCCCAGGCGCTGGAGGGCCAAAAGCCCCTCTGCACCGAGGAGGAGGTGGGTGACCTCAGCTTTGAATTTCGGGGGCTTATAGGGTTTAGGGTTTTGGGGCTTTTGGGTTTAGGGTTTAGGGGATTAGGGATTTTGGGGGTTTGGGGTTTTGGGGATTAGGGGTTTAGGGGTTTAGGGTTTGGCCTTTAGGGTTTAAGGTTTAGGGTTGTGGGTGACCTGAGCTTTACTATACCGACCTTACAGCCAAAATTACAGTTTTAGCTGCTTCTTAGGAATTATAGGAAGCAAAACATAAAACATATTTCTAAGTACCCCTACGTTAACACCCCTTTGGAGCCTCACAGTTTAGGGTTTTGGGTAGAGAGCCCAATACCCCTTAATTAAGGAATATAGCTTAAATCATAATATGAAGCCCCTTATAACTTAAGCCATATTCCTTAATTAAGGGGTATTGGGCTGTCTGGGTGGGTAAGGGGAGTACAGGGGTTCCAGAAGATTCGAGAAGAGCTCGAAACGGGAATGTACACCTTGGAGTACAACACTCGAAGAAATCTTTTCGAAAAATAGCTTAAACACCCAAAACAAGATTTGTGGCTTAGTATTTTCCCTTAAGGATCATGCTTTGTATCTTTCTGGCAAGAGCCTTAGGCTTTAGGGGGTTTGGTGGGTCAAGAATGCGTCTAGGGCCGACTGGGGCCTCTAGGAGAATTCTAGAAGAGATCGAAACTAGACCCAAGAGGAACCTAGGAATAGAAAGGGCGCCCTTTTTTGGTAGAAAGGGTGTCATACGGGAACCTGAACCCTGAAAAAGGGAATAAGGGCTTACGCTGGGTCCTAGTAAACGGGCTCGGGGGGTCTCTAGGCCTCTAGGGTTCAGGATTGGGGGCATAGGGTTAAGGGTTGAGGGGCTCAGGCCGCGTTTTCGGGCTTAAGGCCTCCGGGTTTTTTTAAAGCTGAACTGAACCAGGCCTCCGGGTTTAGGGTTTAGGGTTTACTTGGAGGCCCTTTTGACTTAGTAAGTAGGGTTAGTAAGGTGGGTTATGGGGATATATTGGGGTTTCTGGGGGATACTAAGTCGACTTAGTAAGTCAACAGGGCCTCCAAGTAGGGGTGCATGGGATTGAAGCATTGAGGGTGCGTTGATTTCAGGGTTTACGAGACCATTCACAAGTTGCTTGGCGCTTATGTAGAACGAGCCCACACTCGCCCACAAGCTTTAGGGCCAAAAAGTTTAGGTCAGCTGGGCTTCTATATGAAGAGCCCTGCACCGTTCCGCGTTCCAACATTGATCTATACAGGCCTTGGAATTAAGACCTAACAAATTTCAACGGTTTAGTGTCGAGGGCTTAGGGTAAGCTATTGCCACCCCACCCTGAGCTACTCCAATCAGCTTTGATCAAGCCGCTTCCGACTGAAGGGCATTACGCTTGATGATACAAATCCTGCATTACCCATAGTAAAGAATATACCATAGTTCCCATAGCCTAGGGTCATTAAGGTAATGCAGGATTTATATGATCAACCATAATACCGAAGATTGGGACCGGAGGATGAAGAAACTGAAATCGGCCGTCAGCCCTTCAGCCCAAACGCTAAACCCTCAAACAGTACTTGGAGGCCCTTTTGACTTAGTAAGTAGGGTTAGTAAGGTGGGCTATGGGGATTATAATAGGGTTTCTGGGGGATACTAAGTAGACTTACTAAGTCAACAGGGCCTCCAAGAGGAGCCTAAACAATCACCAATACTATTTTGGGGGTTCCCTACTTATAAATAAAGTATTATGGGCCCCAAAACCCTAGTTTGATTATTAAGGCCCCTACATTAGGATGCTGCTTTGACTTCTTCGTTGGGCCATCAGTGGTGGTTACACAAGTTTGTGTCACACAGGTGCACAAACGGTGTAGGATGTAGGGTTTAGGGCTAAACGCACAATCAGAAAACTCCGAACCGCAGAAACCGAAATCCAGAGAGTAGGGGAGCCTCAGATAGTACCCGAAATAGTAGGATCCTTATCATAAGGACCGCAAAATTAAGGTACCCCCAATTTTCGAAAACCTGAGAGAACTCTCGGATGCGACCCTGGGAGAACCCTTCTAGGACTCCAAAAGGTGCCCTTATAAGACCATAAACACGGCGCTTGTAGAATCCTTCTTGAACGGGGTTAGGGTTTAGGGTTTAGGGTTTAGGGTTTAGGGTTTAGGGTTTAGGGTTTAGGGTGTAGGGTTTAGGGTTTAGGGTTTAGGGTTTAGGGTCCCTCTTGTCACCCTTATAGCCACCTTCAAGGACCCTTCTAGAAGCCGTTTCCTGCTCTTGGAGGCAACGTGAAGGAATTGCTGCTTTGCGAAACCCGTTCCTAAACCCTGAACCAAAAAACCCTACCTACTTGTCGGGTATCATGGGGAACTAAAGGATAACCTTTTTGGTTATATAGGGATTATATAAGGACCATACTACCCCAAAAAGGTGAAAGGTTACCTACTCTACTACTAGGCCTACTTTCGCAAGCCGTGAGGGTCAAAGCCATACAAGCAAACAGGGGGTGCTTTGGGGTTTAAGGTTTATTTAGGGTTTAGCGCCCCGCCGAACCCATTTCGCTGATACAAACTGCTTGGAATCTGGGCCCGACCTGGGGTTTAGGGACTACGGTTCTTGGAATCTGCAAGCTGATCCAGCTTTTGGTGGAGACTCGGTATGCAGGTTATAAGCAACGAAAAATCACATGCGAGCTAACTCATCACGACTGACTAAGTCCCCTGATCCTTCAAGTAGAGGTATACGCAGATGTGCTCTCATTAGCTTATGCTGCCCGCGCAGAGTAACTTACGAAAGCTACGAGGTTGACTCCGGCTCCCTTTGCTTCAACCGAGTCTGTGGTTTAGGCTGGGTTTCGGTGACGGTTTAGTTGGGTTGCGGGTTTAGGGTCTAGGTTTTGAGGCTTAGATGCGGAAGGGCCCAAAAAAAGATCAAGCTGGTATGAGGGGCTTCAGAGGTTCAAGTGACTCTGTAACTTCTCGTGGGTCAAGCCATAGATTTGCAGTTGAGGGCTCTGGGGGCTTTACGGCTTCAGCATTTGCTGGGTGAGCTAACCAGTTTTGGGGGTTCCCTTGGCTCTTTCGCGCCTTTTTAGGGATTATCATCATAATGATTAGTGAAAGCCGGTGCTTGCAGGTTTCAGGCTTTCAGGGTCTAGGGCTTAGGGCTGGGGCTGCGGGCTTTCGGCTTTGCAGGCTTCTTGGGCTTGTCTAGAGAACGACTCGCAAGTTGGACTCACGTGACCCTTGCTAGCTTAAGTTGGCTGCCACTTTCTGCATGTCACCGTTGGCATTCATGAAGTTGCGCTGCCTCCAAACAGTCTGCGCTCAGCTGAGGTGAAGGCGATGGGTGCGATTATTGCTGACCTTGGCCCTGTCACGATAGCAACCTCGGCCTCTTCCTGAGAGCAGATCTGGCAGAGTCCTGGTCTGTCATTGCTTCCCGCAAGAGGTGCACAACATCGAACTGGCCTTGCCGCTCTGCAATGGACAATGGAGTGCAGCCGTCGTTCGCGGCTTTTTCCTTGTCTGCCAGTGCCTCCAGCAAAAGGCGCACAACCTCCAGCTGCCCCGCCCAGGCTGCAATGTTCAGAGGGGTGTTGCCATCATTCATGGCATTGTCCTTGTCCGCCCTTGCCTGCAGCAAGAGGCGCACAACCTCCAACTGTCCTTCTTGAGCTGCAGTGAATAAAGGAGTGGCGCCATCATTCTCGGCTTTGTCCATCTCTGCCATTGCCTCCAGCAAGACGCGCACAACATCCAGCCGTCCTTCCCTAGCTGCAATGAACAAAGGGGTGCAGCCGTCATCCGGTGCATTGTCCTTGTCGGCCTTGGCGTCCAGCAGCAGACGCACAACCTCCAACTGCCCCACTTGAGCTGCAATGTACAGAGGGGTGCAGCCGTCGTCCGCGGCTTTTTCCTTGTCTGCCCCTACCTGCAGCAAGAGGCGCACAACCTCCAGCTGCCCCGCCCAGGCTGCAATGTTCAGAGGGGTGTTGCCATCATTCATTGCGCTGTCCTTGTCCGCCCTTGCCTGCAGCAAGAGGCGCACAACCTCCAACTGTCCTTCTTGAGCTGCAGTGAATAAAGGAGTGGCGCCATCATTCTCGGCTTTGTCCATCGCTGCCATTGCCTCCAGCAAGACGCGCACAACATCCAGCCGTCCTTCCTTAGCTGCAATGAACAAAGGGGTGCAGCCGTCATCCAATGCATTGTCCTTGTCGGCCTTGGCGTCCAGCAACAGACGCACAACCTCCAACTGCCCTGCTTGAGCTGCAATGTACAGAGGGGTGCAGCCGTCGTTCGTGGCTTTTTCCGTGTCTGCCAGTGCCTCCAGCAAGAGGCGCACAACCTCCAACTGCCCGTGCTCGGATGCCACTATCAGCGGCGGCGGTTCCCCCAAATCTGGGTCCTGAGCCCTTTGTAGGATGTTCTCCACTTCCGATGTCGAGCCGCGTCTTGCAGCATCCCGAAGTGCGCCAACTTCTATGGCCGAAGCTGAGCAGAAGCTTAGTAGGATGAGCTGAACTTCGCCAGGGCGTAGTGTTTGTTCGTCATCCAAAACCACACCATCTTGCAGAAATGCCAATCTTTGCCTGAACCTTGGCTGCCCGCACATACTGCGCAAGTGCTGCTTCAATGCACGAACTGGCGACATGCCTGCAGGAAGCGTCTCGTGAAAGCTCGCCAAGTCCAGAGAAACGAGTGCTTCACCCGACACTGCACGAATGTGCAGCATGTCGAGGGCTACACGGAGGGGACTCGGATCCCGAAGAACAGGCTTCGGCGCATGGCTCGATTCGCACCGAAACAGTTTGATGGCTCAGGATGCTGAGTTTATTGGTTTATGTCCGGGTCTAGCGCATGGGTAGCCCGTGAGTCTGCGGTTGAGAATCTTCCCCTGAAGCCCTGAGACGTGAAGCCGAAACCATCCCAAACGCATATGGGTGGTTATCAAAATTAGGGTCCTGTTTTGGGCACCCTAAATATTAGGTGCCGTACTAAAAAGGGACCATGATTTGACAACCACCCATATGTAAACCCTTATAACCAGAACCTTCGAAACGATGTTGACTCGCTCTTTCCTTGGACCAGTCCCGCCCAGCCGCCGAAGAAGTAAAAAAGGATACCAAGCGGTTTCGGGTTCAGGATTCGGCGTTTAGGGTGCGGGCTTCAGGGTTTGGGCTTTATGGGGTTTCGTGCTACATTCGTGACCCACACTCCCCGAAGCACATACTTAATCCAGGTCCGGAAGCGTAAAGCCTACAACCCATATCCGAACACCTACACAGAAGTGGGAACCTGGCTTCTTGAACTTACTGGTTCTCTCAAAATCCCCAGACCCTGAACCCTGAGCCCTAAACCCTTCTTTAAGTATCTTACATGAGGAGCCTACGATTTGGGATTGAAAGCTTTAGGCCCCGGGGTTGCGGGTTAAACTCAGGGCCCTAAAGGTTTAGGGTTTCGGGTTTAGGGCTTGAGTTAACGATTTAGGGCTTGTTTAGTCTTGACTTTGATGTGTGAAGTATAGGAGCCTTCATCTAGGGTTCCTCCTTTGCAGGGTGCCTTTAAGGGGTCTGTAAGGGTTTAGGGCCTTGGTGATTAGAATAGGGTACTTCAATCATCTGCTCAAGGGCTCGATAAGGATTCTTTATGGGACTTTAAGGCTTTGGGGGGCTTAGGCTCTACTTGGAGGCCCTGTTGACTTAGTAAGTCTACTTAGTATCCCCTAGAAACCCTCTTATAATCCCCATAACCCACCTTACTAACCCTACTTACTAAGTCAAAAGGGCCTCCAAGTAGGAGCCTAAATAGCGAGAAAAGGGCCTTGAGGTAGATTCCCCAAGGAGTAGTGATTGCCTTTCTGGGGCTTCAAGGGGCTCAAAAACTCTTTCTGCAGGGGTTACTTGGAGGCCCTTTTGACTTAGTAAGTAGGGTTAGTAAGGTGGGCTATGGGGATTATAATAGGGTTTCTAGGGGATACTAAGTAGACTTACTAAGTCAAAAGGGCCTCCAAGTAAGGCTTAAGGTTTGGAGCGTTGAGGTTTCTGGTTCCAAGGTTTGGGCGCTGGTTTTTCAGGGATCTTGCTACGACGACTACGACAAAAGCGAGACGATGGCGGCGACGCCCGCGATCTCTACTATTTCCACCACAACTACCTACTACCACTCCTGCAACTGCCACCAGAACTGCAGCTCTGCGCTTTACCGCTTAGGGTTGTAGTGTGACTAGAACACCCCAAAAAAGACCCCCCCCCCCCCCCGAGCCCCCAAACCCTCAACCCCCCCAAACCCTCAACCCCAAGCCCCAGGGCGGGGGGACCTACGGAGCTCACATTGCATGCCAGGGACGTTCAGGGCATTGTTCACGGCCTGCACGGAAGGATGTGTAGGGCCTAAACCCCTAGACCCAAACTCCAAGGCTTTAAATCCCCTAATCGCATAAACCCCATAAAGCCCTAAAGCCCTAAAGCCCTAGACCCCAAACCCTCAAACCCCCAAACCCCACACCCCTACTCCATCCTACGCCCCTAATCCACCCTAAACCCCAATGCCCTAAAGCAATAAACCACCAAACCCCTTATCCCCCAAACCTCAAAACCGGACTTCAATCGCAAAAGAAGAGGTTTAGACTGAAGGGCCGAGGGCTTGGAGTTTGGGGCTTGGGGTTTGAGGATTTTGGGGCTTTAGGGGGTTTTGGGTTTAGGGTTTAGGGTTTAGGGTTTAGGGTTTAGGGTTTAGGGGTTTAGGGTTTAGGGTTTAGGGTTTAGGGCTTTAAGGGCTTTAGGGCTTTAGGGGCTTTACGGGTTTGGGGCGTTAGCAACGCTTGGAGTTTGAGGTTTGGGGTTCGAGGTCTAGGGCTTCAGGCTAAACCCTGGAACCTAGGGTCCTATAGGGTTCCTTTAAAGGGATCTATAGGGGCTCCTTAAAGGGATCTATAGTGGTTCCTTAAAAGGGATCTATAGGGTTTAGGGTTTAGGGTCTACTTGGAGGATCATGGGACTCAGTAAGTAGGGTTATAAGCGCCTTAATTGGGGGTATAAGTACTTATAAGTATAGTTACCTTATTTATAACCCCACTTACTAAGTCCCATGGTCCTTCAAGTAAACCCTAAACCATCGGGGTTTAGGACTTGGGACTATGAGGCTCACGTGTGAGGAAGAAGGGCTTCGGGCAGAGAAACGGTTTAGGGTTTAAATCCTGAACCCTAAACCCCTAAACCCTAAACATCCCTAAAGCCCAAACTCCTAAACATGTTGTTCGAAAACGCTTCTGGTTCATGGGGACAAATTTTCTATTTTGGAATCCAGGACCCCTTAAACCACCCCTAAAAAAGAAAAGACAAAGCCACAATCACGATTCTCCTCAACAAGAGACTTACAAGCACTCGTGAAAGCAAACACTAAGTCAAGCCCTAAACCCTAAACCCCAAACTCCAAACGAAACCTTGATCAGTAGGAGAACGAACTCCTTCAAGACCCTTATCAAACTCAGACACAACGCTGCGAAACCCTCAGTCATCCAGCCCAAGAAAGTTTTCTGGGGTTTGTGCGGCTTCGAAAACAAGGGGCTCAGGATTTAGGGAACCTTAGAAAATCCATTCTAAGCATAAGAAGCGTAATAAATATAATGTTTATGACAATTGTCACAATACTTACAATCTTTGTAGTACTGCAGTTATAGTAACTATAGCAATACTTACAATATATATATATATATATACTTATAAATATATTGTAATTGCAATTTTAACCCGAAACCAACAGCCCGGGCATGCTCTCCCCGGAGCCTTTACCGCATGCCCTGCCCCAGCCGGCCCGCAACGGACGACCTGCATCTGCAAAGAATTACAGAGGGGCTGTAAAGTGGTTTAGGGTTTAGGGCTTATGGATTTTATGATACTACAGTGTCAGGGTGGGGCTTTCTGTTGCTGCTTATAGGTGCTTTAATGCTACAGTCTTGTGTACTGGCCTTCTGAGTAGAAGGCTCTGGGGCACAGCTCTAGCAGCAGTATAAAGAGACGAAGAGGCAGCATCAGTACCCATTCTCGAGCCCCTAATTACAGCTATTCCTGCAAATGTATTTTTCGTAACTACTTTAAATTGTCATAACTATGGTAGTAGTTGTCATAAACATTGTATACTAACTATAGCCTTAAAATGTGTGAAGCTTCCTCGGCACCTGGGTCGTAGAGCCCAGGATTTTAAGTCCACCCTAAGGCTAAATGGGCTCATGGGCGTGGGGTTTGGGGTTTAGGATTTAGGGTTTGGGGTCATGGGCTTTCTTGGGGTTAGGGTTTAGGGTGTCGGATTTGCGGTCATGCTCACCACTACGAGGGTGCAGGAGCCGAAGGGCAGGCATCAAAACGCTCCAGGAGGCTTGGCGTCTATGAGGATACTCAGTAACCTAAGAATAAAAAGGCCTCTTTTTTTTGGTATTGGGTAACTTTATAAGGAACCTAGGACTACAAAAAGGGAATAAGGGTACTACTGGGCATCCTAGTCTATGAGGGTTGTGGGATCCATAGAGTCTGTACGCAGGCTATTTGCCGGGTCGCGAGTGCCAAAATTTCATGAAGGCTTGAGGTTTAGGGTTTAGGGTTCAGGGTTCAGGGTTTAGTTTAAGGTTTACGGCTTCTCGGAACTGTAGCTCCCACATTAAACCCGAAATTTGCGGACATGTCAAAGCCAACACTAACAAGGAGGCTTGGGGGGCTGGCTTTGCAGATTATAAACGAAGGAAGAACCCCAGGTCTTAGCAGCTGAACCCTAACCTTTCCCAAGCCTAAAACCCAAACTCGTCAAGTGTAAAACCCAAACCCTAGCCGCGTCCTTGAAAGCCCTCCAAAAATCGCGAATAAGATCCTCCTAACCCAACAAAAGGAAAATACATAATGTCCCACGGCCTACTTGCACCCTTAATCCCAAACCCCACAACCCAACTTATCAAATGCTGAGACCCAAGGGCTTTAGGTTTAGTGTTTAGCTTCGGCTACACCATGGGTTCTCTGGAGTTCGAGCTTCGGTACGACAGGACCTAAAAAATTGAGACTAAAGCGGTTCAGGCCATATAAGGGCAAAAGCCACATGCGATGGTTGTCAAAATTATGGTCCTTTTTTGGGTCCCTATTATGATACGGCACCTAGTATTTAGGGTACCCACAAAGGAACCCTAATTTTGACAACCCACCCACATGTGATGGTGGTATCAAATCCCGAAGCCCCAAAGAGGGTTCCGGACTGAAGGCCGAAGGACTTGAAACTCGAAGTGAATCTCTGCCCCGCAACCCCAAAACCCCAACTCGGTTCAGGGTTTAGGGTTTAGGGTTTAGGGTTTAGAGTCGCTGTTTGAGGCTTACAGTTTAGGGTTTTAGAGTTTGCGGGTTGAGGTTTTGAGATTGGAATATAAAGCTTAGGGTTCGAGGGCTTGGGGGTTTAGGGTGATAAGGTCTACTTGGAGGCCCTTTTGACTTAGTAAGTAGGGTTAGTACGGTGGATTATGGGGAATATAATAGGGTTTCTAGGGGATACTAAGTAGACTTACTAAGTCAAAAGGGCCTCCAAGTAGGGTTTTGGAGTTCAAGGCCCCGCAACCCCAAAACACCAACCCCACACTCGAAGCCCTAAGGCCCTGACACAAAGAATTCGAGTATAGGGCTTTGAAGACTTAGTTGCAGTATCCCGATAGTTCCGATGCAATGATACTTTAAGATACCCCAACAAAACCCTAGACCCTCAACCCTAAACCCTAGACCCTAAACCCTAAACCCTAGACCCACCCTAAACCCTGAACCCTGGACCCTAAACCCTAAACCCAAAAAAACTTAGACCCTAAACCCTAGACCTAGACCCTGAACCCTAAATTATTCCCATGCTTTAAGGGGCCCCTCTGGGAGCCCGATCTCATCATGGTATCCTGAAATCCCGATACCCTTGATGTAGGGTCTTGGGGTTCAGGGTTCAGGGTTTAGAGTTTAGGGTTTAGGGTTTAGAGTTTAAGGTTTAGGGTTCAGGGTTCATGGTTTAGAGCTTAGGTTTAGGTTTAAACTTTGAATAAGGACTATACCTGAAATTACAGCAGGCTCTATATCTATGGTTTAAGGCATATTCCTGTGGAAAAAATGCTTATAAAACTATAAAACTCCATCAAACCTTACACAACCAGGAACTTGAGGTATATTCTTCAAAGGAGGGTTCCTGGATCCAACGCCCAGAAGGCACATTTTCGATTAAGGCTTTCGTGGTAGATTAAAGTAGATTTAAATGAGGAAGCCTTGCATTCAAGGCTTAAGGGGTTCAGAGAGATACGATCGGGGGTGTATGTACCACCAACCTCTGCCATTTATCGTAAATCCTGCACTGCATCAAAGCAACCAGAAAGACTCCAAAAACTTGTTGGTCCAGAGTAGGGAACGAAGGGATGATACAGTATGCTATCGGATCTAACCGCAAACCATTCATTTCAAACCCGAGATAACAGGGTCTCAAATTCTCAAAGTCCCAGACTCTCAACCTTGGTTGCCTTCTTGCCATCTCGAACCGAAAAACAAAAAAAAGGCATGCACCTCTATGCAAGAATGCCTGACAAAGCGAAGTTAAACCAATGCCCATATCAGTGCCTTCTTGCATAACCCATGCACCTTCATGCAATGTTGCACCATTCCGATACCAGTGCCCTGTTGGCGAAGCTAGCTGAAAAGCGATGTTGGAACCAATGCCCCAAACCCTAAACCCCAAACCCTAGATCCTAAGCCCCAAACCCTAAACCCTCAACCCTACCTTCTTGGCGAAGCTGTCCAGGAAGGGCATCACCGACTCGGCAGCATCGTCGCTGTCGCTGCCCAGCATGCAAGTCAGGGAGCCTCCGTGAAGGTTTACAAGGTTTTGGGCGTAGGGTTTCGGATTTAGAGTTTAAGGTTCAGGGTTCAGGGTTTAGGGTTTCGGATTTAGGGTTTCAGGTTCAGGGTTTGGGGTTTAGGGCTTTGGGTTTAGGGTTTCGGGCCGGCTCTGTGAAGGCGCTGTAAGGGATATTTATGAAAGGATCGACATGAATTTGACAGGGAATATGTCTTTTTTAAACCCCTATCAAATCGAAAGCCTCAGCCCTAAATCTACACTAAACCCTAAACCCCAAACCATGTGACACCCTTACAGCAACTCTGACAGGATCCATTTAAGACACTCCGAGCCCGATTGGGTCCCGGGAATGCCTGCTGCAGCTCCCTTGGGGCCACCGCTGACGGGGCAATCCAGGAAGTGTACCTGGCTCAGAGCTTAGGGTTAATATAGGGGTCTTAACAATTACCCAGAGAGGCCAATACCCCTTAATTAAGGAATATAGCCTAAATCATAATATGAAGCCTAAATAATGTAAGCCATATTCCTTGATTAAGGGGGTATTGGCCTGTTTGGGTAGAATAAAGTTTTTGTGCCCAGTATGCTACGATATACTTATAATAAGGAAACCCCAAAATAGTACAGGTAATCATTTAGGCCCATATAGTAAGGGTTTTGCCTCCGGAAATCCTATAAAGGTTCCCTTTAAGGAAAGGTTTCCAGAAGGATTACTATCAGGGTTACTACCCAGACCTTCCAAAATCCCTTAATTAAGGAATATACCTTAAATTATCATAGGATCCCTAATATGAATTAAGGGATTTTGGAAGGTCTGGGTACCCTAAACCCTAAACCCTAAACCCCTGATACTACATGAAGGGTTTCGGGTGAGGGCAGCAACTAACTAAGAGTCGAACTATCTGGGAAGCTACTTCTAAAGGGAACTCCAGAAAGTTGGAATATGGTTTCAGGGTAGGATACCTTATAATTTGCCATAAAGGGTTTAGGATAATCATATTCCAACTTCTGGCTTGTACTTTACTGGAATGTTTGCCCTAAACGGCCCTAAACTCTTAAACCCTACAGCCTAAAACCCTAAACCATAAAGCCCTAAAGCCCTAAAACCCTCAACCCCTAAACCCCTAAACCCCTAAACTCTAAACCCTAAACCCTCAACCCCTCAACCCCTAAACTCTCAAGCCCAAACCCTTAAAGCCCCAAGCCCTGACCAAGGCAGGCTTGCCAAATCTCTGAACCCTACTTGGAGGATCCTAAACCCTTGAATCTGGGGTTCTATAGGGTTCCGGGTTCCTTTAAAGGGATCTATAGGGCTCCTTAAAGGGATCTATAGTGGTTCCTTAAAAGGGATCTATAGGGTTTAGGGTTTAGGGTCTACTTGGAGGATCATGGGACTTAGTAAGTAGGGTTATAAGTGCCTTAGTTGGGGTTATAAGTACTTCTAAGTATAGTTACCTACTAAGTCCCATGATCCTTTAAGTAACCCCCTGAATGCAGCGCGGAAGCGCTCATACATACTCCGCACAGTGGATCTTGCGCGCTCCGACTTTAATCTTTATGGCGAAGCCCAGAAAGTTGGAAGATTGGTTTAGGAGGATTAGTGCTGGAATCCCTTATACTTCACCTGAAGGGCATGAGGATACTCATGTTGTAACTTGCGGGCTTCTACTCTAAGTGGTTCAGGGGTCTAAATTCCAGGGCACAAGGCGCAGGGGAGCCGTTCTTGGAGGTTTCAGGGTTCAGAAATGTGGGTCCCCAGACCTTCCAAAATCCCTTGACTAAGGATTGTACCTTAAATTATAATAGGACCCCTAATATGAATTAAGGTCTATTCCTTCCTTGAGGGATTTTGGAAGGTTTAGGCTAGTGGGGTTTCAGGGTTTAGGGGTTCAGGGGCTAAAGGCTTCAGAGGTTATTTTTAGGGTTTAGGGCTTAGGTTTGAATTTTAAGGGCGGCCTCGAGGAAATAAAGGATTCCAGCCAGAGTCTTTACACGAGCTCAACAAAGTTTTTGGTTGATGAGGATTTGGTTTTGCGCTGAAGGTCTGAGATTTAAGCCTAAACCCTAAACCCCTAAACCCCTAAACCCTGAACCCTAAAACCCTGAACCCTTAACCTCTTTCGGTGTGGGGTTACAGGAGTTGGGTTCATTTTACACTAAACTTTACAGCCGGTTCATAAGGTTTTCGGGCTAGACATGGGTGGTTCTTTAAATTAGGGTCACTCCTAGCACTGCACCCGTTTAAAAAGGACCGTAAACAAAACCCTAATTTAGAGAACTACCCACATGTAGAATTTATGGTTTCAGTCTAAGCCCTCATCCCTAAACCCTACACTAAACCCTGCTGCCTATCGTCCATGAGGCCCTAAACCTCCAAGCAATGCTGCCCAAACCCTGAACCCCGAAATTCAAGACGCTCTCTTTCTTAGTATTCTTGACAAGCAGATATCCCGAAGTCATCTCAAAAGCCTCAAAAGCGGAAGCCCTAAGCTAAGCCCTAAACCTTGAATCCCAAACCCTAAGCCCTAAACCATGAAAGAACAAACTCACTCCCCGGCTCACCCCGAAGCGATCCCGCAGGGACGTCGCGAGCCGGGTGGTCACACCTGGCTCTCCTGCGAATAAAGTCGGAGGGTTTAAGGTTTGTAGTTTAGGGTTTAGAGGGTTTAGGGTTTAGGGTTTAAGGGTTTCGGTTTCATAGGGTTTTTAAAGGGCTGTTTACAGGGTTTTGGGGGTTTTGGGCTCAGGGCTTGTAGGGTTTAGGTTTAGGCTTTAGCTGCTAGGGTTTAGGGTTTAGGCTTCGGGTTTTAGGAATGCAGGCAAGGAATTCTAGGTCAGTTTGCACGTTTGGCTGCTTGCACTGCGCCATTTGTTACAATACTTATGATCCATATAGTCGTTATCATATTTATTGCAATACTAATGATCATTATAAACCCTAAACCCTAAACCCTAACCCCTAAACCCTAAACCCTAAACCCCTAAACCCTAAACCCCTAAACCCTAAACCAGAGTTTTGCGCGAAGCAAATCTCTGCAAAGCCTTGCAGGTGCACACATAGAGAGCACCGAGGCTTGGGCCGCCCGTTCCTGCCCATCTCGAGGCCGGCAGACCGACCCTGTTGTAGAGTCGGAGTACTTGGGCCAAAAGATGCTAGGGAGACGCTCAAGAGACATCTGCAGCCCCATGGCCGCGGCTCCAGAAGTTGCCTGCCCAGCCCGTGACTCCTTCGCAACGCCGCAAAATGACAAGTTGGATGATTGACCACTGCTGGCTGCACTTGTAGTCGACCCAGGGCGCCGAAGTCGAAACCCTGAGCCCCTTCTGGGGCCCTTCCAAAGACTTACAAAGACCCGTATAAAATCCTTGCAAGCACCTTACACATGACCATCCTTAACTCCTGTTGGACCAGACGTTGTCTTAGTTTAAGGATTGCCGGAGAAAAAGATGCTTTTAAAAAACCATAAACAAACATGTCCTTTTCCTGGGCGCCTTTCGGGTGCGCGGCGCCAAACCCTAAACCCGAAACCCCAAACCCCTGAACCAGAAACTATACACCTAACCCCTAAACCCTAAACTAATACCCTAGACGCTTGGAAGAAAATGGACTCAGTAAATAAGGTTCCTTAAAGGGCTCTATCGGGTTCCTTAAAGGGATCTTAGGGTTTCGGGTTTAAGGTCTACTTGGAGGATCATGGGACTCAGCAAGTAAGCTTATAGGTAAGGACTCCTATGCTTGGAACTACTGATAACTTATAAACCCATTCAATGAAAGCACTTCTAACCCCAAAGAAGGGGCCTTAATAATTAGAATAGTGCTTTGGGGCCCGTTACATTATAATATTATAAGAGGGAACCCCAAAAATAGTATTAGTACTTATTTAAGCCCCTATTTCATAAAATTACTTGCTAAGTCCCGTGATCCTCCAAGTGGGGCTCATGCGTCCTTGAGGGTTTCTTCAGGTTCCTTTCGGGGATTCATTCTCAGTTTCCTTGAAGGGCTCCTTTAAATCGGGTTTACGGTTCGGGGTTTAGGGCTCCTTTAAATCGGGGGGGTTGCGGTCAGGCTTAGACAGATTTGAGCATTTGGGACTTAAGGCCTTAGGATGCTAGAGCTTTCTGTGGGTTTAGGTCCAGGGGCTGGTCAGGACACGGGGTTTGGGAGTGTTTAACACATGGGGGGCTTGTCATTTTAGTAAGGTGTTCGGGTTACGCTTCAGGATTGTACTTGGAGGCCCTGTTGACTTAGTAAGTCTACTTAGTATCCCCTAGAAACCCTCTTATAATCCCCATAACCCACCTTACTAACCCTACTTACTAAGTCAAAAGGGCCTCCAAGTATGGGGTATGTTGAGAAAACATGACTACATAACTAAAGCTCTGCAAGGGTGTAAGAAGGCTCCTGAGGTGCACGAAACGACGCAGGAATCCCGCGCCAGGTGGGGTGCCACCTTCCAGAGCTTAGGATTTACGAGTTTCGGTTTAGGGCTCATGGGTTCTTGCTGGATCTAGGGTTCATAGATTTCGGAAGGCTCCGGTTTCAAGGCTTCCAAGCCCAAGGTGCGAAGTTTGCACTTAGGCAAGACCTAAACACTAAATCCACTACCCCTAAACCCTAGACCCTAAACCCTAAACCCTACATCCTAAATCCTAGACCCTAAACCCTACATCCTAAATCCTAAATCCTAGACCCTACATCCTACATCCTAAACCCTAAACCCTAAACCCTACATCCTAAATCCTAAACCCTAAACCGTGAATCTGAATGTTGAAGTCCAGGGTCGAGGGGCTTGGGTCTGGTTCAGGTGTCTGCTTAAAGGCTCATGGGACTTAGTAAGTTGGGTTATAAACAAGGCAATTATACTTTTAACTACTTATAACCCCCAATTAAGGTACTTATAACCTTACTTACTAAGTCCCATGATCCTCCAAGTAGGGTCTATAGGGCTTGCGGCTTAGGGGTTTAGGGTCCATGGGGCTTAGGGTTTAGGGGTCTACGGGGCTTAGGGTTTAGGGGTCTACGCGGCTTAGGGCTTTAGGGGTTTCGGGTTCGGGGTTCAGGGGTTGAGGCTTCTGGGGTTTGCGGCTAGTCAGGGCTGCACGGTCAGGGTCTGGGGACTCAGAATGGGCCTTGAGCGGCTTCTTGTTGCGGAACTCAATTTCAACTACAGTAAGGGTTCCTTCGAGGGTTCTTTCGGGGTCTAGCATCAAGCGACTTAATGTAAGCTACCATAGTAGTCAGGCATGTATATATGGCAAAAAACGGCTTGCTTATGATGGTAACTGGAACCCTGTACCCTAAACCCCAACCCTAAACTCTAAACCCTAAACCCTAAACACTAAACCTTAAACCCTAAACCCTAAGCCCTAAACCCCAATGGTTTGAGGGAGTCGGATCTCTGGGCCCTTATGCAAGGCACTCAGGAACTGCAGGAGCTGGGAAAGTCTACAGTTTAGGGGTTTAGGGGTTTAGGGTTTAGGAGTTTAGGGTTTAGGGGTTTAGGGCTTGGAGGTTTAGGGGTTTAGGGCCTAGGGTTTAGGGTTTAGATTTCTGCTTTACGCCTTATCTGTCAGATCCCTATCTTATGGGCCCATGAGGCACCTAAGCCTGAACCCCTGGCACTAAACTTTAAAGCCCAAACTAAAAATCCTTAGTACGGTTTAGGGTTTAGGGTTTAGGGTTTAGGGTTTAGGGTTTAAGGTTTAGGGTTTAGGGTTTATCCTTAGTGCCACACCCCCGGCTTTAAGGAGCCCCATAGATCCCTGTTTAGAGGAAACCTTAAAGAGTCCCGTACTGCCCTTAGCCTGCTCCACGATGGCTTCGTCCTCCTTGGAGGTAGGCAGGCAGAAAACCACCACCTTGTGCTCGCGAAGTTTAAAGCTTCGTGTCGGCTGTAGGCTTTGGGCGTTAGGGATTGGAGTTTAGGTTTTAGGGCCTGGGGTTTAGGATTTGGGCTTCGGGTTTGGGATTTAGGGTTTAGGTCACGGATCCGTGCTCAAAGCACAGCAACTGTAAGGCACAATTCTGGAATAAGGGCTTCTCTAAAGGTGTCCTGTTGGGCCTGTAGGGCTTCCAAGAAGAGTTCCACATATTATCAACCCAAACCCTAAGCCCTAAAACCCCGTAGATCCCTTAAAGGAACCACCCCTTAAAGGTACTCTTATAGATCCCTTTACAGGAATCCAGAATTTCGGGGTATCGGGTTTTGGTGACTGGCCGGGGTTTCGGCGTAGTGGCTCTGACTTAGGGTTAGGCGTAGGATTGCTAGCTGCGGGCTTAAGGACCGAAGCTTCAGGTCGGTCGGTCAACCCTGAACCCCTTGGGGTTTAGGGCTTAGGGTTTAGAGTTTAGGGCCGAGGGTTTAGGGTGTTAGGGTTTAGGGTTTAGAGTTTAGCGTTTAGGGTTTAGAGTTGTTTCTTTTTGAGCACTCTTTTCCGCAGTTTAGGGTTGAGGGTTTAGGGTTTTAGGGTCTAGGGTTTAGGGACAGCCAAAACTACGAAACCCTGTTGTCTTGTCTGTCGACTCGTCACCGGCAACCACCCACAGCCTAACGAACCCTTAACCCAGAACCACCCTAAATCCAAACAAACCCTGCCAAACCCAACCTGTAAGCCCATATCCTGCCAAAAGCGCAGAGCCTTGTTTACCTCTTACTGTTTTACAAGTAATCAAACGCAGCTCTTTGTTGTTTTGAGACGAAAACTTGAAAAGGGGCTGAGGCCCCCTAAGACCCCCATAAACCCTAACCCTGAAACCCTAGGAACCAATAGGAAGTTCGCCAAAGAAAAGCCCCCTTTGAAGTCCCCATAGTGGTACCTCACTCTTGTAACAGGGACCCTAAAAGGAACCCTAATTTAGAGAACTACTCATACAGTACCCTTATAGAAACCCTTGTAGATCCCTTTATAGATTATAGACCCCTTTGAAGGAACCCTGAAAGGAACCCCGATTTAGAGAACTACTAAAGTGCAGAGGCCGCCTAATGTAACCTAAACCCTAAACCCTTGACCCCAAATCCTAAGCCTTAAACTCTAAACCTTAAACCCTAAACTTTAAGCCCTAAACCTTAAACCCTAAACTTTAAACCCTCAACCTTAAACCCTAAACCCGTTTAAGCTCCTGATTTAGTTCCTAATTTAGTGAACTACTCCAAGCGCAGAGGCCGCCTGGCTGTCCGAGAGCTCCGCCAAGGAGGTCGCGGCGTTGGAGCCGAACTCCTCGGAGTGGCGCCGGGCCTCCGTCTCGGCTCTTTTTTTTAACCTACATTGGCGGCCTTTCTCCTTTTCGGTTTAGGGTTTAGGGTTTAGGATTTAGGATTTAAGGAAAAATGTGGTTACTATGGGTTACTTAAAGGGTTCCTTAGAGGATTCCTGTAAGGGTCAGTCTGTTGGAGTTATAATAGGCTTAGGGCAGAGTTGAATGAACAGGAGCTACTTAAAGGCTTTAATTAGGTCTTAGTGTTTTGGGTTTTGGATGTCTGGGTTCTGGGAGGGTTAAAAAGTTGCTTAAAAGGGTTAGTTAAAGGGTTCCTCACAGGATTCCCGTAAGGGTCTTTGTGTTGGAGTTCCTTAAACGGCTTAGGGTTTAGGTTTAGGGTTTAGGGTTGTGGCGCTTTTTTGGCTAGGGTTTAAGGTTTGGGTTTTGGAGTTCCGTAAAAGGGCCAGTTAAAGGGTTCCTTAAATGATTCCTGTAAGCGTCCGTCTTTTGGAAAGGAACCTTAAACCCCATAGATCCCTTAAAGGAACCTTTATGGTACCCTTTAAAGGAACCCTAATTCCTTAAAGGACTTACAGCACCCTTTAAAGGAACCTTAAACCCTAAACCCACCCTTTAAAGGAACCTTAAACCCTAAACCCTAAACCCACCCTTTAAAGGAACCGTAAGAACCCTCTCGAACTCTATCGGATGCCTTCTCGGCCGAGCGATTCCACACCCGGCAGCGGCCGGGGTGCCGCTTCGCCAAGTGCCCGGCCATGTGGTAGCCCATGGCACCTTAAGAGGGTTACATAAAGGCTTCTTCAAGGATCCTTGTGTTGAAGTTCCTTAATGGGCTTAGGGTTTAGGGAGCCCGTGGCACCTTAAGAGGGTTACTAAAGGGTTCCTTAAACGATTTCTACAAGCTTAGGGTTTAGAGGAGTTTATGGTTTAGGAGTTTAAGGTTTAGCATGGTTTAGCCCATGGCACCTAAAAAGGGTTACTTAGGGAGCTTAGGGTTGGTTCAGAGGAGTTTCGGATTTAGAGGGGTATATGGCTTAGAGTGTAGCCCATGATACCTAAAAAGGATCACTTAAAGGGCTTCTTAAAGGATTCCGATAAGGCTCCTTGTGTTGAAGTTCCTTAATGGGCTTGGGGCTCAGGGAGCCCACGGCACCTTTTCCTTTGAACCCTCGTGTCTTTTCACCACCTCACCACAAAATGCCCATGTACTAGCTACACCGAACTATTTTTCCCTGCTCCCTTACTGGTGACAGGCGCAGCAAGACCTCGTAATGCTCAAACATTCAGTCATTTATACACACCAGATTATAACCCTTAGGTCTGTCGCCCTGCCAAAGCCTCTCTACAGTCAATCTGTTGATGCTGGCTGCGCATTCTGCATCCAGCTTTGTAGCCCAGATTGTTCAAAGGGCACATCGCTTTCGCACAGATAGATCCCATCCACGCATGCACGTGGTGGAAACTGTCCAGCAATTCGCCGGTGAACTCACTGTCCTGAACGGACGAGATGGTCGTTCATAGAGTGAGTAGCATAGCAGCAATTGCAATGCGAGGCAACTTGTTGCGGAGGACAACAGCCTGGTTGAACCCGCTTGTATACGCATACATAACGTCAACTCGATCAAGTTGTCGATTGAACTCCGTGAAGTAAGCTTTGATCATTGACTTAATGTCGACGAGATGCGTTGTGTGGCGCATCGGGAAAAAGTTGTTCTAAAGCACCCACGTGAAAATACCCATGGTTTGTAGCGGTGGATTAGTCTCTTTGAAAACGATGAATAAACAAAATGAACATAAATCATTCATAATTTGTTAGTAGACCGCACCACCATCATCGTCACCGTCACCACCACCACCACCACCACCACCGCCACCACCGTGGTAACCAACACCACGCCTGCCACCACTTGCACACTGAGACGAAGGCTCTGCGCGACAGGTGGAACATGCTCCCTCTGACCTGCAAGAGTCGCGCACCGCCCACGCTAAAGCACGCCCGCGGAGCTGCAGAAAGGGTACCTGGACGTTCGGCCGCCCGCTCAGGACCTCAGGCACTCAGACGACCAGCTCCAGAGTCGGTGCCAGTTTGCTTCTAGGTACAACGCTCCTGCCTCGGGACGGATGCCGAAGCCGACGTGTGGAGGCCGGTGACCCTGAGTGTCACGTCCGATATCAAAGCTAGCACAGACACCTCCGCCAGAGAGCCAGCCTTCGGCAGCGGCCGGGCAAGGCCTGTCTGTGTGCCACACCGAATGGAACAACGAGAAAAATGACAGTTCGAAACCATACAAAGCCGTGCCGACCTCGGCGAGAGACTCGTTCCATGAAACGAACCTTAACACCACACGCAAAGCCCGGCACAGCAAGACCTTGCAGCCCCACACAAAGATAACGAAAATTGTTTCACTTCAGACCCCTACCCCGCAGGCGGTGCGATTGCCGAACCTACAAGGGAGTCCGTGAGACTCCCTGGAGTGCCCAAGACCACAGACTATAGCGAGATTAGCTGCAGTGCCCGGCTGCACAGACTACCGTGCGCAGCACCACAGACTGTCGGGAGACTACTTGGAGTGCCCAACCCCACAGACTAAGGGTTCCTTTAAGGCTTGTAGGGTGGTTAGGGTTCTTATTGGAAGGGTTGGGCGATCTTGACGGAAGAACTTCCTAGATTACTCATGCAGAACCTATGAACCTTCACGCAGCATCTTCCGCGCCTTGGGGGTATGGAGTTTGAGGATAAGAACCAGGGTCTAGCCTCCAGGAGTAGAGGCTACGACCTGAAATTCTTGGAGCTCCGGGATGAGGGTTGGAGGTTTGAGGGTTGGGACTTGCGGAGTTTGACCTCAACCCTAAGTCCTAAGACTTCCAGTAGAACCCTGGCATGGCACCATTTGGGGCTTAGGGTTTGGCCTATGGCACCTGCTTTTAGGGAGCTTCGGGTTTACAGGAGTCGCCTGCTGAAAAAATCACGAAGGTTGAGGGTTTGGGTTTGGGGCCATGACACTTGTGGACAAACTAACATAAGCTACCTCACGTAAACTAGTAGAGCTTAGGATCTAAGACTCAGGACCCGAGTGAAAAGTTGCGCGACATCGCAACTTTGCTGTGGAGGTCATGGCCCCTCCTTGGGAAGGTCTGGAATCTCCTAACCCTTCTACAATGAGCCCTATGCCCCAGAACCGTGCGACTCTACACCCTAAATCAAAACCCCTTAACCCTAACTCGAAACCAAATCCTAAACCTAAACCCTAACTCCAAAAACCATGGCGAATACCCCCCATACCGATGCTTCCCTGCCGCAAACCCTGAATCCTCCATAGCCCCACACGAAACTGTAGACGCTGAACCCAAAATTCCAAATCCGTACAACCGAGCCTTCCGTTATAGTTTATGGTTTCGGGTTTAAGGCTCCGCAGCCAGTCAAGGAAGCCGTAATCCGAACCCTTCCTAGACTACCCCAGCTGCTCCCCAAAAAGGCAGCAAGGGCGCCCAAGCCAACGAAGGCCACACGCCCTTGTTTACGGGCTGAGGATTTCGGGTTTAGGGTTGGAGTTTGGGCTGCCCACCTAAAACCCGAAACCCCAAACCCTGACCCCTAAACCCAAAACCGTAGCTCGACAGCGTTGGCTTTTGGATCCCAGAGAGCTCACTGTGGAGCTCGCAGTGACATCTGAAGGGTACCGGGTTTGATTCGGGCTTCGGGTTTTGGCTTTCAGGCTTGACTCGGGTTTAGGATTTAGGGTTTAGGCTTGGGTGTTCGGCCTATCTCTTGGGTGCACTACTGTGCAGCAGTCAAAGGTGTGGGCTTCGGGATGAACCCATCGTAAAAGTTGAAGCTAAGGCCTGGGTTGAGGATTCATGGTGTTGATTTCGGACCTGACCTTAACCCTGAATAACCTACCTTTTTATGGATCCTTACTATGATTTCCTTCTATAAATTCTTAAAAGTGTAGAATCTTCGGGGTTTAAGAAAGGGTTTAAGGACAAGCTCCAAACCCAAGTCCTCACAGTCTGGAAGCGCTGTCGCGAGTTTAAGGTCTAGGGTTCAGGGTCTACTTGGAGGATCATGGGACTTAGTAAGTAAGGTTATAAGTACCTTAATTGGGGTTATAAGTACTTATAAGTATGATTACCCTATGTATAACCCCACTTACTACGCCCCACGATCCTTCAAGTAGGGTTCGGGGTCTAGGGTTGAAGGTTAAACTGTCGGGGGAATGCACAATCTGCGAGCAATAGCCCAACAGACTAAGTTCGCAAGCAAAAACCTGCAAGACCTCAGAACGCCCTGGATTAGGGTTTAACGATTGAGGTTTTGGAACCTTACAGACGATGTGCCCTCCCTGACTACTCAATGGGGTTTGAACGGGTTCCACTTACAGGGTTTCAAAGGATTCGCCTGTGCAGTTTGTGCAGGGTTTGCATGCAGATCAGTGACCGGGGTTCCCGTGAATCTGGAGAACCGGGTTGAGGATTCAAGGCTGGCGGTTGTGAAAGTCAACCCAAAACGGCAAGCTAAGTTCAAAACATCTCATGACGCTTGGTGCGCAGGGGTTCGAAAGTATCCACACGGAGATTCTGTGCTGGGCTTCAACGGAAACGACGTCCGGATTGAGAACCCAATCCTTCCATGTTTGCAACAGGTCAAAGACGAAACTCGCCAAGCCCCGAATGCTACCAGGCATGCCGGCATTAGCTTCAGAATGCAGAGTTACGCTTGGCATCGAACGTTCATAAAAAACAACTCAACGTTATGCATAATGTACAACATGGCTGCAATACTACTACGACGGACCTGGTCCATGCCATAGACATATTTGCCATGAGCTCCCTGGCTGCTAAACAATAACCATTTCTAAGACCATACTGCCCAGATTGGTTGAAGAGCGACGATACATGCATCAAACCTGCAGTGAGTTCTGCTAGATCTGAGCGTTTAACCTGTTGCATGCATGCGTGCCTGCGTGCTACGGGCAAAACGAAGGGCCGGCATAACTGAGGTTACGAAACAGATAAAGATGGCTGTATATCGAATCCTCACCACAAATGATTGAATCCGCACAACCACAGGGTGTAGGGACTAGGGTTAAGGGTTTATGGCTGAAGAAGAACCCGACTCGCCGTGTCCTTCTTCATACTCGTCTTCCTTTGCCAACAGATTGCACAGCCGCGCAGACAAGGTAGATGTCGTCGTCGCAAAAAAGTCGCGTCGTCGTCAGACGAAAAGTCGCGTCGTCGTCGTAAAAGACGCACACACATTCCTCCTCATCTTAGAAGCACTAGCTGGGAAGGGAGGACACCCTGAATCGAAGCGTACGTGCTAGCTGCAGGCCCTTATGCCAAGCCACCATTGATCCACCCACCTAGACCTTCCAACATCCCTTAGCTAGGGAATATACCTCAACTAATGTTTCAAATACACCTATAATTTTCAACTTGAATTTTCGGGACCTGGCGGGCCCTTATGCCCTAAACCCTAAACCAAAATCTCAAGTAGAACCTTCAACTTGACCCCAAGGCCCTCACTGCAACTGCAGCTAAGCTCACCTCCAAAATATGACCTACGCAATAAGCGCTGCAACCCGAACCACCCAAAACCTCAAATCCTAAATCCAGAACCAGAAATGCTGAACGGCCCTAAACCCTGAACCCTAAACCTTAAAATCAGAGACCCTGGACATCGAAGATTTCAAGAAGAGATCTGAACATGTAGCAACAGCACTCCATCAGGCTCTGTGCCCTAAACCCCATTTCAACTACTAGGATACCCAGTAACCTAAGAATAAAAAGGCCTCTCTTTTTGGTACTGGGTAGCTTTATAAGGAACCTAGGACTAGAAAAAGGGAATAAGGGTACTACTGGGCATCCTAGACTATGAAAGCTTCATGATATGCCCCCCTAAGCCCTGCTAGGACCCTATGAAAGACCGGACGCTGAACCACAAAAACTTAAAACTCGAAAGCTGAAGATTTCGGATGAAACCCTAAACCCCTAAAGTAAAAGCCAGAAAGTTGGAATATGATTATCCTAACCCTTCTATGGTAAATTATAGGGAATCCTACCCTGAAACCATATTCCAACTTTCTGGAGTTCCCTATAAACCCTAAACGGTCCCTAAACCCCTACACCCCGTACACCCTAAACCCTAAGATCCCTGTAGATCAAAGGAGCCCTTAAAGGAGCCCCTAACGCCAGGAAGCGGGCCTGCCATACTCTCAGCGGGGCGCTTCCTCGCAGGCTAAGGCTTCTGAACAGGTTTCCCTAAGGGTCCAAGTTCCTAACTATCATATACTCTCCAAAATAGTAACGTATATAACTAGTATCCTAAACCCGAGTACCTAATTATTGGGTACTTTGGACTCTTAGGGTTTCCAAAGGAAGGGTTTAGGGCTGAGGGTGGAAGGTACAAGTTCTTCCTCTTGGCTGCGCTTCCTCCGAGTGTTCTGAGAAATCCAGTGCGATCTACTACTAACCCGTGGTTTGGGGGGTTCCTTAAAGGGCTCCTTAAAGGGATCTATAGGGTTCCTTGAAAGGGAAATATGGGGATTAGGGTTTAGGGTCTATACCTAACCAGTGGTTTTGGGGGTTCCCTTGGCTCTTTAGCTCCATATTTAATAGCGATTATCATCATCCCCGGCTCCTCAGCTCCCATAATATCAATGGCTACTTGGAGGCCCTTTTGACTTAGTAAGTAGGGTTAGTAAGGTGGGTTATGGGGATTATAATGGGGTTTCTGGGGGATACTAAGTAGACTTACTAAGTCAAAAGGGCCTCCAAGTGATCCTGCAGGTAAACTCATGGCATGCAAAACAGGACAAAAATGCTACTATAAGTGCCTTAATAATTTTATTATAACAAGGAAGGCCCAAAGCAATATAGGTATTTTTTCGGCCCCTGTACTATCCGACAAACCCCTGAACGCTAGAGGCCGGCCCACTTTCCCAGTACTTACGCTCTGAACTACTTGGTTTTGACACCAACCCTAAACCCTGAAACCTTCAACCCTGGATCACTAGACCCAAGAGCATTTCGTAGCCCCTAATCCCATAAAGGAACCCTTCATGGACCCCTACAGACCAAAGGAACCCCGAAAACGACCCTTAAAAGGACCCTCGAAAACTGAATCCAAACCGGCCCCCTCAACTCCGACTCCCATCCCTAGGGTTCCTTTAAAGGGGTCCTAAAAGGGATCTATAGGGGTTCCTTAAAGGGATCTATAAGGTTTAGGGTTTCTTACTTGGAGGCCCTTTTGACTTAGTAAGTCTACTTAGTATCCACTAGAAACCCCATTATAATCCCCATAACCCACCTTACTAACCCTACTTACTAAGTCAAAAGGGCCTCCAAGTAGGCTCCAAAAATTTAGGGTTCAGGGATTAGGGGTTAGGGTTTAGGGATTAGGGGTTTAGGGGTTTAGGGGTCTAGGGGTTCAGGGATTAGGGTTGAGGGTTTAGGGATTAGGGTTGAGGGTTTGGGGTTTAGGGACTAGGGTTTAGGGATCAGGGTTTAGGGTTTAGGGTTTCGCCGTCCTTGACATTCCAAACCCCGGCGATGAGCAGCAGGGTCCAAAGCAGTCGCCACAAAGACGGGGCTAAGTAGGCTGTAGGTACTGTTTGGTAAAGCTGAGTTGTAGTCCAAGGGCACCCAAAAAGGTCAAAACGCTGAAGTATCTATATACAATCAAGAAACTCAAAATGTGCCGCGTAGTTCGGGTTTGCACTTTCGGTTCTGAGGATGTTGTAATGACTAAATTGCAATGGAGTGTGTATGTATGTATACAAGAAATATTCATGGACTATACGCAAATGAAACTACCCATTATTCCGACCTCTTGGTCACACGGGTTTCGGGTGTGCGGGTCAGAATCCTTTATGTCGCATCCGTGCTCGAACCATTAATAAAAGCTTCAGCCACGGCAGCCAGTAACACATGAGGTTTGCATGTCCTTTAAGGTTGGGTGTGGGGCTTAGGGCTTAAGTTTGAACGTCCAGGGCCCTGGCTTTCTATAAGGGCCTTAACATGTTTAATAGAGTTTGGAGCATATTTCGTATACTATAATCAAGATAGAAACCCGAAGGGACAATAGCTGTAACTATTCAGGATCCGTTATTTGAAACCTAAGTTTTATGATTCCAGTTCTAGTGCTTAGGCTCGCGGGTGTACAGCTGTCCCTCGGCCCTACAACCATAACTTCAAATCCCGATACCCGTGGCAAAGCACAACATAGGAATCTCGACAAATAGAACATTCTTTTGATGTATGGCATGCCTCACCTACACAAGAAACTATAACGGTATGCTACTTGTTCATGGTATGAATGACCGGTGCACACTTATATAATACCCGTTACTCAACCCTAAGCCTTAAACCCAGAGCATGGCTCTTAGTAAAAAACCAAAAAACAACGAAACCTTGCTATGAAAGTCCCCCCTAGTAAACAAAATCCAAGAAGAAGAACTACTGTTGATGATATACATCCTGCATTACCCATGATAAGGAATATACGATAATTCCCATAGTTTAAAGCCATTAAGGTAATGAAGATTTATATCATCAACGGTAGTAAACAAAGTCCAAGAAGAAGAGGTAAGGGTTCCTGTCCCTCCCAGAGCAGGATTACAGGGTTCTCCCAAGATCTCGAAGAGTTCTTCTCAGGGTTCTGTAAGGGCTCCAAGGGCTCTATAATAAGGGAGGGTTTAGGGTTTAGGGCCCCAAGATCTCTAAGGGCTTTACTCAGACCAGTTTACTTGGAGGGATCAAGGCATATTGAGACTACAAGTACCAGAAACGAGGGTTGGCAGATTCTGTGTCTTTACTGATTTGCCTGTTTGATATAGACCTGTGTACTTAAAGACTTTTATCCATTCTCGCTTCTTCGTTGGTTTATACGTAGATGCTTTCATTGCTTTGTTTTTGCTTCTTCTGCAGTTGCCTTGCAAACAATGCTGCTTACCGGTTACCATGTCCCCTGATACTTCCCAGGACTGAAGGGGCTTCCAGGGATGGCTCTTAGAGCTTTAGAGTTTTAGGGTCAGGGTCTTGTTTTTTAGGGTTTAGGGTTTAGGGTTTGGATTTAGGATTTAGGGGTTAGGGTCTTCTTTAGGGTTTAGGGGGCCCTGAACCGAAACGTAAGGCTCTTCGGTTCAGGGCTCTAAGCAACCCCAGCCCCAAAACCCTGACCCCTGTGGTAGCAGTTACAGTGGCTCTTATAGTCACCCTTGTCATAACCAAGTCTTGAAATAGAAGCCCTTCGTAATGACCGCTAAAACCTGAAAACTGAAACGATAAACTCTGAATGGCAGACAGCACTGCGACGACCTCAACCCAAACCCTCAAGTTTAACCACCCCAAAGTTACACCCTCCACCATGCAATCGAAACAACTTTAAACCCAAGCCCCTTCACCTAAAGGAACTCCCTAAACCCTAAACCCCTAAACCCTAAAGCCCTAAACCCTAAACCCCTAAACCCTAAACTCCTAAAACCTAAAACCCTAAACCCCTAAAGCCCTAAAGCCCTAAACCCTAAATTTAAAACCGAAAACCCTAAAGCCCTCAACCCCTAAACCCTGCGGCCGCCTGGGACAGTAAGTCCTCGCAGCCCCTGTTTAGGGTCTCAAGGTTTGGGGTTCAGGGTTTAGGGTTCAGAGTTTAGGGGTTTAGGGTTTAGGGTTGGGGTTTAGGGTTTAGGGTTCAGAGTTTAGGGTTTAGGGTGTAGGCTTCAGGGTTGGGGTTTAGGTTCCTTAAAGGGCTCCTTAAAGGGATCCATGAGGTTCCTTAAAGGGATGTACAGGGTTTGGGGTTTAGGGTCTACTTGGAGGATCATGGGACTTAGTAAATAGTCTCGGAGTCTCTGGAGTAAGGGCCCCTCGGGTTCCTTTAAAGGGACCAAATTAGGGTTCCTTTAAGGGATCTATAAGGGTTCTAAAAGGGGCTCGGGGTCTTGGGTGTAAGGGCCGGGTTGAAGGTGTCGGGTTCAGGGTTTAGTGTTTAGGGGTTTAGGGGTTTAGGGTTTAGGGTTTAGGGTTTGGGGTTTAGCGTTTAGGGTTTGGGGGTTTAGGGTTTAGGGTTTGGGGCTTGGTGTTTGGGGGTTTGAGGCACAGGCCGCAAGACTTGACATAGGTGCCTTATGAATTGGAACAAGGTCTTGGTGCATATGAGGAAGATACACGACTGGCACCGGGTTGGACTTGCACTGCGGGTGTCTTTATACTGTAAGCTTTTGGAACCCATTCACGGCTAGGCAAGTTCCCCGTATGGTAACAGTTACACATACCTGGGGAACTAGTGCGGGTAGCATTTCTGCCAGTGCCTCACACAGAAGCATTCTGGCCTGATGATGCTTCCAGGCTCTGAGCACTTCTGCAGCAGATACCGTCCCATGGCCTCATAGCTGTCAACACGCTGCTCAAGCTTCTCTGCTCGAACCTCCTTCGCCTTGCCAGGATAAAATGAGCGAGGCCAAAGATTCCTCCATTGCATGCCGGAAGAAGCTGCACCACAACCTCTGAGCCGCATCACCAGTGTGCGAACTGTGTAACAGACTGCCAGGAAATGCGAAGTGAGTCGACCACCACCGTGTTCCGTGTTCCGTGCGCCGCATGAGCACTTGGGGGCCCTTTTGACTTAGTTAAGTCTACTTAGTATTATAATCCCCATAACCCACCTTACTAACCCTACTTACTAAGTCAATAGGGCCTCCAAGTACACCCTAAAGGCCTCCTAAACCCTAAACCCTAAACCCTAAAACCCTAAACCCTAAAATTGCAGAAAAGAGCCAGCTCAGTGCCCCCTCAAGGATCCTGCAGTGATGCGAGCCGCAAGGCGCCAATGAAGACCCAGAGGCTAGAAATCATTGGGTTTTTTGGGGTTTAGGATAGGAATTATGTAGGCTACTACTTGGAGGCCCTTTTGACTTAGTAAGTAGGGTTAGTAAGGTGGGTTATGGGGATTATAATGGGGTTTCTAGGGGATACTAAGTAGACTTACTAAGTCAACAGGGCCTCCAAGTAGTAATTATGTAGGCTACTATGTTGAAGAGTACATGATAATTAGGCGCTTGTAGAAGATGCTCTCACTGGCTTCATCACCTCCTCAAGACCCTCTGCTGTGCACCCGCTCCTGAGCGGGAGTGACTCAAATTGCAAGGGCTGGTTGAGGATTCAGGTTTACGGTTCACAGATGCTGGGTGCTAGGAACCAGGGGAGAGGTTGAGGCTCTAGACCCAAAACGTAGACCCCTAATTTCCAGCCTTCAACCTCCAAACTTGAAAACACTCCAGTCATGTGAAGAATGCGCCTCAGGGTCTAGGGTTCCTGGGTCACCTGTAGTTGAAGGTTGGAGGGTCAGGGTTTCAGACTTTCTAGCGTTTCGGGATCTAAACCCTACACCCTAAACCCTCTCTAAACCCCTAAACCCTAAAACCCTTCACCCTCTCTGTTTGGGGCGGGCCCCCGCAAGCAAGTGCTCGGCAATCTGCGACGGAGATCACAAAACGAGAGGAAGCTGGGGGTGGGCTCAGAGTTCAGGGTTTGCGGTTCTAAAATACGGGCCTAAACCCTAAACCCTAAACCGTCTAATTCTTGAGGCCCTTATATTCCAAGGCTCAGGGGCTTTGGATTCAAAGTATAGGATTTGGGTCCAAGTTCTGAACTGCCCAACAAGTCCCGAGCACACCTAGAGAATCCAACCCCCAGAACAAGCCCGGGGAAAAAACCTCAAAAGCACCTGGGAAGACTTGGAGGATCATGGGACTTAGTAAGTCAGGTTATAAGTACCTTAATTGGGGTTATCAGTACATCTAAGTATAGTTGCCTTATTTATATAATCCCACTTACTAAGTCCCATGATCCTTTAAGTACTTATGACTTACGAGCTATGATTGGGCGAGGGCGAAGAGACCACACGCACCTTTACAAAGAGAGTTGCGGACTGAAATCACGCCCTTCGTACAATCTCGGTCGCGGAAACATAGGCAACCACACAACATTGAGCCGACATCTTAAAATCCTGGACTGTCGATCAGAGCACAAAAGTAAGCATGCATGTACAAGCATATGTGTCAAATACATCTATGCACATATACATACATGTGTTACACATATATACATACCTACCTACACATCTGCATACGTACATACCTACAGTACATACCTACACCTAAACCTCAAACGTTCCGTTTTCAAAGATGATTTGGGAGTTTCCGAAAATAGGCGACCGTACTATAGTACCCTAAATAACCTAGACCCAGGAGTAGCCTAGGAATAAAAAGGGTGCCCTTTTTGGTTTCAAGGAGCTTATAAGGGAACCGGAACCCCCAAAAAAGGGAATAAGGGCCTACTCTAGGTCCTAGAAACACAAACACACACACACACACACACACACACACACACCGCCCGACTCGCCTGAGGCTCTCCGGGATCTCCCCCGGCACCTCTGGGATCTCCTGGCCGAGCTGACGAAGCGCTCGCTTTAGGGGTCCGTTTAGGGTTCAGGGTTTAGGGTTGAGGGCTATTTTTTTAGGGTTTAGGGCTTCTTGTTTAGGGTTTAGGGTTCTGGGCTTAGGGTTTAGGGTTTAGGGCTTTGGGTTTAGGGCTTAGGGCTTAGGGTTTAGGGCTTAGGGTTTTTGAGGGTTTAGGATTTGGGGTTTAGGGTTTATGGACAAAGCCGTCAGTAAAAAATACAACGTGTAACCTCAAGAAGGATCCTCAACGAAGGGTGCCTAAGGGGCTCAAAGCAAAGGGTTACTTAATAGGTCCTATAGGGTCACTTAACAGGGTTCCTTTAAGGCTTGTAGGGTGGTTAGGGTTTTAATTGGAAGGGTTGGGCGATCTTGACGGAAGAACTTCCCAGATTACTCATGCAGAACCCATGAACCTTCACGCAGCGTCTTCCGCGCCTTGAGGGTATGGAGTTATAGGGATAAGAACAGAGGTTTTGAGCCACTAGGAGTAGAGGCTACGACCTGAAAATTTTGGAGTTTGACCTCAACCCTAAGTCCTACGACTTCCGGTAGACCCCTAGACTCCCTCAAAGGGGGGTTTACGGCCCCTAGGGTTCATTAGGGCTTCTTAAAAGGATCTATGGGGTTCCTTAAAAGGGATCTATAAGGTTTAGGGTTTAGGGTCTACTTGGAAGATCATGGGACTTAGTAACTGGGGGGTATAAGGACCTTAATCGGGGTTACAAGTATAGTTACCCCAATTATAACCCTACTTACTAAGTCCCATGATCCTTTAAGTAGACCCCCCTAAACCCTAAACCCTAAACTAAAGGACCCTAAACCCTAAACCCTATAGATCCCCTTAAGGAACCCTATAGATCCCTTTAAGGAGCCCCTTCCTCCGTACTGCCAAACCTTATAAACCCAGGAGCCTAGAACCCTCGACTCCAAACCCAAACGCCCTGGAACCCTGGACTCTGAAGCCCCGCGCCCCAAACCCTACCTACGATTCAGGGTTTAGGGTTTAGGGGTTTAGGGTTTTGGGGTTTTGGGGTTTAGGGTTTTGGGGTTTTGGGGTTTTGGGGTTTAGGGTTTAGGGGTTTAGGGTTTTGGGGTTTAGGGTTTAGGGTTTAGGAAACCCATAAAACCCGCACAAAACCCGGTAAGGCCCTATAAATCCCAGCACAAAACCCAGGGAAGCCCTCAAAAGGGCTTCTGGTTTCTCGAATCCAAAACAAAGCCCTGCTATAATTGAAAGTATCTTCCTTGGTTCTGGGTACTTTCCTCGAACCCTTATAGAAGCCTTTTCAAGGAACAAAAGGGACCCTTGTAGAACTCTTGAAAAGGAACCCTTGCAGAACCTTTTGTCTCTCGAGTCCAAGGAAACGCCAGGGCCTAAACCCTAAACCCTGAAGCCCTACTTAAAGGATCATGGGACTTAGTAAGTGGGGTTATAAACAAGGTAACTATACTTATAAGTACTTATAACCCCAATTAAGGTACTTATAACCTGACTTACTAAGTCCCATGATCCTCAAAGTTGACCCTAAACCCTAAACCCTATAGATCCCTTTTAAGGAACCCTATGGATCCCTTTAAGGAACCCTATTGATCCCTTTAAGGAACCCTAGAGATCCCTTTTAGGAACCCTAATGAACCCTTTGTAGACCCTCAACCGAACCCTTTGCTTCTCCATGGCCTCCTTGGAGGTGGCGAGCTCCCGCTGCGCGAGCCTGGATTTGAGGTGCTTCACGGCTTCGCGTGCCTTAAAAGCTTCCTTGAAAAAGGTTCCTTAAAGGGTTCCTTAGGGTGTCGAAGGGCTCCTTAAAGGGTTCCTTAGAGGGGTTCCTTGAAGGGCTCCTTTAAAGGGTTCCTTAGAGGGTGTCTTAAAAGGTTCCTGAGAGGGTTCCTTTAAGGATTCCTTGAGGGTTCGGGGAATTGGGCTTTAGGGGTTTCCGGCTAAGTTGTTGTCGGGCTAAGGGGCCAACTTGCTAGTAGGTCTGAGATAACTGAAACCATGCTACTGGGTTCCTGTTTAGGAATCTAACTTAAGTTACCATACTAGGGATGTATAGTAAAAAATATGGGTGGTTGTCAAAATTATGGCTCTTTTTAGGTCACTAATTTAGTACGGCACCTAATGTTTAGGGTACCCAACAAGGGAACCCCAATTTTGACAACTACCCATACGGTTTCTGTATTATGGTATGTTACCTTGAATCGCTTGACATGAACCCAGGTTAGGGACCCCTCTGTACGTTTGCTGACCGGGCCAACGTAACTGTTTTAATTTAGAGATTTAGGATTTAGGGTGTAGGGTTTAGGGTTTAGGGTTTGGGAACACTGCAGGAAAAGTCAGATTGACGCTGAACATCCAGCAACCCCAAACCGCTGAGCCCTGAAACCGACAAATGCTAGAAGCTGCCATCGCCACAAGGACATCCGATATTTCCAAGATCCCAAAGATCCAAACTCGGCATCTTAGGGTTTAGCATTTGCTCGCGAGCTGGCCGAGATAGGTTTCCAGAGGCCAGAGTCCGTGAGTCAGGATTCCAAGGTCAGGACACTTCAAGCCAGTCACTACTATACTAGGTTGGCCCCTTAAAGCCTCTGAAAGATATTCGTAAATAGGGCCCTACTAAGCCCAATAAGGGAAAATATAAAATGTCCCAAAGGCCTACCTAGTATAGGACTACGACGACCAAAGTATTCCTATTCCAGCATTCCGACCGTAGTTTTGTGGCTCACTTGCTAATGTCAACTTCTGACCAAGACACCCCGCGCCCTGAATAAGGACTGTGTTGGTAATCCTGAAATTATCTAGGATACCCAGTAACCTAAGAATAAAAAGGCCTCTCTTTTTGGTATTGGGTAACTTTATAAGGAACCTAGGACTACAAAAAGGGAATAAGGGTACTACTGGGCATCCTAGTTATGGCCGTTGGCCAACGGGATCGAGGGTCTGCAACCCACAACCTCAAGCCCTGAAGCGACAAAGATCGACCCCAAAATCCGAAAACCCTAAACCCTAGCTGCTAAAATCCTGGAACCCACACCCAAAAACCAGCAAAACCAAAGCCAAAGCTCCGACAGTCCTAAACCCTAAATCCTAAACTCCTACAATCCTTTAAACACTCCTAAAACCCCGAAACCTCGAACCCTGCAACCTTACAACTATAACCGTAAAAACTCTGAAATCCACAACCCTAAACCACGAAAACCTAAATCCTCCTTCGTCGATTATTCAAAACTCCTTCGGTTTGGAGCTAGACCCAAGAGTAACCTAGGAATAAAAAGGGTGCCCTTTTTGGTTTAAAGGTGGTTATAAGGGAACCTAAACCCTAAATAAAGAGAATAAGGACTTACTCTGCAACCTAGGGAGAGAAGTGGAAGGCGCAGGGATGTGCCTGGCATCCGCGTCCAAGAAAGTATACTTCGAGCCTGGGCTGGGTTTTGGGGGTTTGGAGGGTTTGGTGGTTTAGGGCATAGGGTTCACGGTTTAGGGTTTAGGGTTTCGCATTTAGGATTGGCGGTTTGGGGTTTAGGGCTTAGGGTTTAGGGCTTAAGGTATCTCGGCCATGTCCAACTGCTTGGCATCTTCGACGGTGACTTCCAAAAACGTAGGCAGCCCCAGCTTGTCACAGATGCGCCGAAGAATGCTACCCGCTAACATGGACTTTCCGAGTCAACCCTCAACCCTAAACCCTAAACCCTAAACCCTAAACCCTCAATCCTAGATGCGAAACCCTAAACCCTAAAACCTAAACCCTAAAACCTAAACCCGACATGGCAAGAATGAGTCTTCGAAACCATGGCTGGCCGTCGAGCATTCAATGGCATCTTCCACTCCTGGGACATCATTCATGGGAAGCATTTCCAACTCCAAGGCTTTTAGGTCCACTGAAAACCGAAACCCTAAACCGTAAACCCTAAACCCAAAACATCTTTGCGGAGAGACTCTTCCGGGTTTAGGGTTTGGGATTTGGGTTTCAAGGTTTAGCGCCTTACAGTAGAAGCCAGAAAGTTGGAATATCATTATCCTAACCCCTTTAAGGTAAATTATAGGGGATCCTACCATTAATCCATATTCCAACTTTCTGGAGTTCCCTTTAGGGTTTAGTGTCCTGAATAGTAGGACCCCTGCAAAAGGAACTCCCAGTGTTAGCTTAGGGGAAGGTAGACGTCAGCGGAAGCATGTGGTACAGCTGGGACTGGGAGAGGTAAGACTAATTACTTCTTAACTTCTCAACCTCTGGGATACCCGTGGGGAGGTAAGGGCAGGAGCAGACCTGCAAAAGAAACATCTTTTTGTAAGGGTCCCGCGCAGGGCGACTCCACTCGTGTCTATGGTGTAGTTCTGTGCAGGGTGGGGTTCTGAAAAACTAAAGAGCCCGAATAGAGAACTCTGAACAGTGAGATACGTAACACAAGGATCACCGAACAAGGCATCCAAGTTTCTTCTCAAACTCCCAGATGGAACCATAACGACGACTACTTAAAGGATCATGGGACCTAGTAAATGGGGATATAAATACGGCACCTAAACCTACACGTACTTACAACCCCAATAATAACCCTACTTACTAAGTCCCATGATCCTCCAAGTATGAATGACAACCCTAAACATGCGTTAACCCTAGACCTAAGAGTACCCTAGGAATAAAAGGTGTGCCCTTTTCGGTTCAAAGGGGATTATAAGGGAACCTAGACCCTGAAAAAAGGGAATAAGGGTCTACTCTGGGTCCTAGAACCAAGAACCTACACAGTGTTTGCTCAGGTTCAGAACATAGAAGACCCCCCCCTCTCAACGCCGAGCTTCAAAGCCCCCGCCTTCATATAGCATTTAAAATAAGGTTTTAGGCATCTTATACAAATATAAGTAAACAGTATTTCAAGACTTTTAAGAAATTACGAATATTATTACACAGTTAGACCTTCGTTCTTACTATCACTACCCCACCTGGATACACCCAGCCCTTCTTGAGAGCTGTAGTGTACAACAGCATTTTCCGGAAGGTTTTGGGAGCAGGTGGGCTTGGACAAAAGCCTATCGGAGGGGCCAACAAGGACTATAACCACCACAAGCTTACTTTTACCCTACTCGAAGCAGTAACTATCGAGCTCCGAAGCCCATGATCAACCCTCGTGAAGCCCTTACAAACTTGTAAGACACTGACAACAAGTCAAGCAAAGCCCAACCCCGCTTAGAGGATCATGGGACTTAGTAAGTAAGCTTATCAATACCGTAGCTATCCTTAGCCTTTTAGTTTCTTATAACCCCAACTGAGGCACCTATAACCTTACTTACTAAGTCTTACTAAGTCCCATGATCCTCCAAGTGAATGCCATAGGATCTCAGGAGCTGTTGTTTCGCCCCAGGTACGCGGCTTCGAACTCCTGGCTTCAGGCTTTGTAGGGTTATAAGTACCTTAACTGAGGTTCTAAGTAGTGAGAGGGCGTTATATGTACCTTAATTGGTTATAAGTACTATAATTGGGGCTATAAGGAGCTATAGGTATACTTACCTTATTTATAGTCTCACTTACTAAGGCCCATGATCCTCCAAGTAGACCCTAAACCCTATAGATCCCCTTGAGGAACCCCTATAGATCCCTTTAAGGAGCCCTTTCCAGGAAGCCCACTTGCTAAGGCCCATCATCCTCCAAGTACAGTTACTAGGTCGAGGGTGCTGGGGCTCTCACTTGGAGGCCCTTTTGACTTAGTAAGTAGGGTTAGTAAGGTGGGCTATGGGGATTATAATGGGGTTTCTAGGGGATACTAAGTAGACTTACTAAGTCAAAAAGGCCTCCAAGTAACCCCTAAACCCTAAACCCTATAGATCCCTTTAAGGAACCCCTACAGATCCCTTTTAGGACCCCTTTAAAGGAACCCCTACTTACTAAGTCAAAAGGGCCTCCAAGTAGGGTCTGGGGCTGGGGTTTACCGGTCTATATGTTTTGTGCCCTACATTAGCTGGTTTAGGGTTTCAGGCTTAAGGGTTTAGGGTTTAGGGGTTTAGGGTTTAGGGGTTTAGGGCTTGAGGCTTAGGGTTTAGGGTTTAGGGTCTGGGGTTTTATGGGCTGTTGGACGATATTGCTTCTCTCGCTCCTGCTTTAAACGTGTGCAGCTGAAGACTTCCATTCAACTTGATTTCTACAGCATTGCAGGCGCTGTACGCAAGGCTTATGTTCTTGAACCCTACAGCCCAAGCCCTAAACCCTAAACCCTCAACCTTAAACCCTAACCCTACAGCCCAAAAAGCCCCGTGAAGAGTTGGGGATCCGTTTGGGGCAAACTTGAAGCTGAGACGACGCCAACATAAGGCCAAGGGGGCTAGGGTTCATTAGGGTTCCTTAAAGGGATCCATAGGATTCCTTAAAGGGATCCATAGGGTTCCTTAAAGGGATCCATAGGGTTCCTTAAAGGGGATCTATAGGGTTTAGGGTTTGGGGTCTACTTGGAGGATCACGGGACTTAGTAAGTAGGGTTACAGCTGCCTTAATTGGGGTTATAAGTACTTGTAAGTATAGTTCCTTATTTATAACCCCCCTTACTAAGTCCCATGATCCTTTAAGTAGGGTCTACGGTTTGGAGTTTGGGGCTTAAGGCTTCAGGCTTAAGATTCAGGGTTTCGAGTTTCGGGAAAGTTTACGGCCTTTAATTTAGACACACAACTAACTAAATTCAATGCTCGGGCGGCGAACTTGATGTCTGTGCAACGAAAAATCCAACCTTTGCGCAATGAACCTTCGACCAAGCCTGAAAACCCTTAAGCCTAAAACCCCATAACCCAAAGCTTTGAAACCCTACAACCCCAAATCGTTTAAGTCCTATCAAGAAGAACCCTCCTTCACAAGACCCAAAGCCTAAAACCTAAGCCCTAAACCCCTAAACCCTAGATCCTGAACCCTGAAACGCCGAACCCGCCTTCTTGGGAATGGCCCAACCTTTCAGATTGTAGCACTCCTGAGCGGTCCCGGACTTCCAACCCCCGCTACCTTTAAAAATGTATCGGGCTTAGGGTTCAGGATAGGGGCCTTAATAATTACCTACACCATTTCGGTGTCCCTAAACCCAAATGCCCTGGCTCCGACCGAGCCGTTTCAACAGGAGCCCTTATAAAACCCCTAGAGGAAGCTTCGCAAGGATCCTTGAACCCATCCTAAAACTCTAAAGCCGGTGGGACTCGGAACCCCTGATCCCCAAACCCTGAACCTTAACCCCTTTTCCGTGAACGCTCAACCCTGAACCCTGAACCCTCTAACTCCGAAACCTAGATCCTGAACCCGGAAGGCTGAGGAATCCAAGAGCCCTTGAAGGACCCCCCAACCCTATTTCCACCCGTTACGGAACCCTTCTAGACCCCTTTAAGGAACCCTTTGAGGAACCCTCACATACTGCCCCCCACTGGCACCATGACCCACCTAAGTCCTAAACCCGGAACCCTTCTAGACCCCTTCAAGGAACCTTTCAGGAACCCCTTAAGAAACTTACTTACTTCGTCCCAAGGCACCAAAGATCCCTTTAAGGAAACCCTTAAGCAACCAAGGCACCCAACCATAACCCACCAGGTCCTAAACGCCCAAAGGACTCCGAAAGCCTGACCCCCGGTTGAGGGCTTAGGGTTTAGGGAACCCTATTTCCTCCCCTTACAGAACTCTCATAGATCCTTTTAAAGGAACCCTTCCTTGAAACCCTGACCTTACTACGTCCCTCCCGTTGTCGAACCCCCAAGGCCCATTTAAAGGAGCTAAGTCCTACACCACTAACCCCTAAACCCTAAACCCTAAAACCCTAAACCCCTAAACCCCTAAACACCGAAGTCCTAAACCAACCCTAAACCTGAACCCCTAAACCCCTAAACCCCTAAACCCCTGAACCCCTAACCCTAACAGGAACCCACATTGATCAATCCTAAACCCTATAGATCCCTTAAGGGAACCCTGAAAGATAAGTCCTAATCCCTAAACCTTCTGGAGGCCAAACCCTAAACCCCAAACCCTATAGATTCCTTAAAGGAACCCTTATAGATCCCTTTTAAAGGAACAATAACCCCTTCTGGAGGCCATGGTTCGTCCACTGCATCTTGGAGCTCCTGCAAGGGCTTAGGGCTTGGGGATTTGGGGGTTTGAGGTCTTAGGATTTAGGGGTTTAGGACTTAGGGGTTTAGGGGTTTTGGGGTTTGAGGGTTCAGGGTTTTTAGGGTTCAGGGTTTAGGGGTTTGAGGTCTTAGGATTTAGGTTTTTTTTTTTTTCTTTTATGGGCCCTTTTTCGAACTGCAGAACAGTTAGAGTTCCTGTACTAGGATTTAGGGTTTAAGGTTTAAGGTTTTGAGTCTAGGGTTTAAGGCTTAAGGCTTGGGGTTTGGGGGTTTAGGGTTTGAGGCTGAGGGTTCGGCGTTTAAGGTTTAAGGCTTTGGGTCTGGGCTTAAAGTTTAGGGTCAGGGGGTCAGGGGGGTTTAGGGTTTGAGGTGCAGGGTCTGGGGTTTAAGGCTTCAGGGCGCTTGGGGGTTTTGGACTTGAGGTTTAGGGTTTAGGGTGTATAGGAAACTCCAGAAAGTTGGAATATGGTTTCAGGATAGGATACCCTATAATTTACCATAGAAGGGTTAGGATAATCATATTCCAACTTTCTGGCTTTTACCTTAAGGCCCAGGGTTGAGAGTTCAGGGTGTAGTTTCGCTTGGAGGCCCTTTTGACTTAGTAAGTCTACTTAGTATCCCCTAGAAACCCCCATTATAATCCCCATAACCCACCTTACTGACCCTACCTTACTAAGTCAAGAGGGCCTCCAAGTAACCCCTAAACCCTAAACCCTATAGATCCCTTTAAGGAACCCCTATAGATCCCTTTAAGGAACCCCTATAGATCCCTTTAAGGAACCCCTATAGATCCCTTTTAGGACCCCTTTAAAGGAACCCCTAACCTGGCTTTTAGAATCGGTCTCCGGCTCGCGGCTCTATGCAAAAAGTCAGTCTTTGAGGGGGAGGGCTTAGGGGCGGTTTAGGGTTTAGGGTTTAGGGTTTAGGGTTTAGGGTTTAGGGTTTAGGGTTTAGGGTTTTTTTTTTAGGGTTTAGGGTTTGGGGGGTTTCCGAACATAAGGGACCCTAATATAGGACCCCTGAATAGTAGGATCCTTATTATAAGGACCCCCCCAAAAGAAAGTACCCTCCATGTTCGGAAGCTCTAAACCCTAAACCCTTTGTAGAACCCCTTATAGATCCCTTTAAGGAACCCTTAACGGGGTATGAAGACTTAGGGTTCAGAGTTCAACCTGCTCTGTGGACCGTCGGGCCTCTTGCGTGAGGAAGGTCTCGACCACGCAGACACCCTTCCTGGCACACCGTGAAGGATTAAGTGGGGTTCCTTAAAAGGCTCCTTAAAGGCATCTATAGGGGCTCCTTAAAGGGATTTATAGGGTTTAGGGTTTAGGGTCTACTTAAAGGATCATGGGACTTAGTAAGTGGGGTTAAAATCAGAGTACTTATAACCCCAATTAAGGCACTTATGACACCACTTACTAAATCCCGTGATCCTCCAAGCAGGACCCCGCATACCCCTTTAATAGAGCCTCTTATGGCCCTTAATTGTAGGTACTTGGGGTATATTAGTAAATTAGAGGGTAGTTGGGGGGGGTCTAGATAGACAGTTTGGGTACTGCCCCGCATACAGTAAAATTCTCTAATGGTATTCTGATTAGGATGTCCTCAAGGGGGGGTGGTCCAAGGGGGGTAGGTAACCTAGTAATCCCCATTATTCCCCAATACTCCCTAAGCTTCCCTAAGGTTCCCCAAAGCTCCCTAGTACCCTCCCCCCTTGAACCACCCCCCCTTAAGGATCCTATAATCTGAATACTATCCAACTGTTACTGAGTGGGGGCGTACCCAACACGCCATGAAGGTTTGGGTTTAGCGCCTCGGGCCTAGGATCTGCCCCCACATGGGAAATATATCCAACCCCTAGCATCAAAAGACCAACAGCCTCGAGCCTAATACAGAAGCCTAAATGGTAACAGTATTCCTTTTTTTGAATTAACGTAGAGCATATCCAAAAACACTATTCAGATTATTACGGCCCCTAAACTAGACTGGAATGCTCCAGGCCCAAAGTCACAAAAGCAAAAGCCCGCACTCCTACAGTAAACCCCATAAAGCTGGAAACCGGATCAAGGGCAAATAGTGCTGCGATTCCCTATACATTATTCTTAACGATTTAAGGCTGTTCGGTTTCCAACTCTTGGGGCTTCTACTGTAAGCCAAAACCCTAAGCCCTAAACTCCAAACCCCTAAACCCTAAACCCGAGCCCCCCTAAACCTGAAACCCTGAACCCTAAACTCCTAAGCCAAAAGCTCCAACCCAAGAGCTCCGACTGCCGTTCTAGTCGCGTCCAACAACAGACCGGAAACCTTGTCACCAAACGATCGTGCACACGCAAGTCCAGAAGTCCAAAGTCCAATGGCAATCGAGCACAACAGAGTGATGTGGCTAAGAGTCGATGCAACCCACATCACCTCCAGTCGACAAGTATCAAACGCTTCACAGCTCAATTCCACCCAAAAGCAGAGAGTCTTAATCTTAATCAGGTTCATACATTACTACCCTTATAGATCCCTTATAGTAACCCTTATAGACCCCTTTAAAGGAACCCTTATAGCAATCCAGGCAAAGCGGATCAACCCCGAGCCCCAATAAAGTTTGGAGCCTGGGATCTAGGCTCTGACTCAGGTAATGTAGGAACCTGATTAAGAAACCCTGGGCCTATAAGGGTTCCTTGAAAGGGGTCTATAAGGGTTACTATAAGGGATCTATAAGGGTATTATAGTAATGTAGGAACCTGATTAAGATTAAGAAACCCTGGGCCTATAACCTCAAAATAGTAGGATTCATATAAGGAACCCTAATAAAGGCCCAAGGTCTCTTAATCAGGTGGGTCTACAGAGTCTTTAGTTTAGGGTTTAGGTTGATAGGGCGTCTTGCACTAAGTCGCCTTTGGGGATCCTCCCCCCCCCCCCTTGTGTGAACCCTCGCTCCCGAAACCCTAAACACCGCAAGCCCTTTCTGCTTGCCGCTTTCATGGGACCTATGCCGACCTACGCTTCGAGAAACAATCCGTGACCCTGACCTATGGTTTAGAAGCTGCCCCTACCCTGTAATAGTGGTATAATAGGAATATAGTAGGGCCCTAATAGAATCCTCTATAATCCTTATGGTCACTATTACTTCTAACCTATGGTCCGGGAAGCAAGTGCTAGACTCCGAAAGCCCCAGAACTCCCAAACCCGAAGACCCTATAAGCCCTATACTTGGGGGCCCTTTTGACTTAGTAAGGTTAGGGGTTCCTTTAAAGGGGTCCAAAAAGGGATCTATAGGGGTTCCTTAAAGGGATCTATAGGGTTTAGGGTTTAGGGGTTACTTGGAGGCCCTTTTGACTTAGTAAGTAGGGTTAGTAAGGTGGGTTATGGGGATTATAATAGGGTTTCTAGGGGATACTAAGTAGACTTACTAAGTCAACAGGGCCTCCAAGTAGAACCTTTAAATCCTAAGCCCTGGCAAGCCCTCAGCAAACAGCCTGGCGATGCAGTCCACCAGAAGCTGCGGGAAGACCCACGCCTCCTCCACACGTACTTTTCTGATGTTTCTATGGCGTGAGGGACTCCTCCCAACGGATGTACCGGATGATTTTCTAGTGTTCCTCTAGTGCTTAAGGTTCAGGTTTTCGGCTTTGGGGGTTTCGGCGTTAAGCATTGGGGCTGCAGGGAGCTATTCAGGTTTAGGATTGAGCACTAGCTTGCAGTTCTAGCGATTCCAAGATTGTTATCATTGGTTCCTTTCGGGTGGGTTTTAACGCTTCGGGTTTCAGCACGTTGGGGGGTTTCGGTGTTTTTGGGGTCGGGCTCCTGGGCTTCAGGGATTTGAGTCTTGAGGTGTTTTTTGGAACGGATGAGGGGTCAAACCTGTTTGGGGGGTTAAGATCTTAGGTACCCTACACCCTAAGCCTTAGTGCTTCAAACCTCCAAGGATTTAGAGAGTCCGTGGCAACCTCGCCTCTGCTGTGCGGGTTGTATGGCTTGCGGCTTTAGGGTGTACAGAATTTAAGAGGACAAATGCAAGTTGTAATGGCAACGATCATGCTAAAGCGGCAGACACTAATGACTTCATTACAGGAAAAAGGAACATGGCAATAAGAGGCCGATGCTCAAGCATATGACGGTACATCTAAACCTTAAACCCCAAATTCTAAACCCTGAGCTTAAATCCTCGACCCTAGACCCTAAACCCACTTGAAGCAGGAAGGATGAGAAAATGTGAAATCTTCACTCGTCGATGCCCCCTTCGTGTTTGGACGCAAGGCTTCGGGCTTCGGGTGTAGGGTGAACCCGAAAATCCAGAAGCCTTCCAGAACCCTTGCAGACCTTGATAGAACATTCTCAACCCTTGTTGGGAGTTTCCGAAAGTAGGGGACCCAAATTAGCACCCAAATAGTGGGAGCCGTATTATCAGGACCCCAGAATAAGGTACCCCTAATTTCAGGAAACTCCCCTACAGAACGAGACAGGATCCAAAAAGGACCCCTGAAAAATCAACCCCCGACCAGGCCACCGTCCGTGCCCTAAACAAACCGGAATCCTAAACAACCCTTAACCCTATAAACCCTATAAGCCCTATAAGCCCTACAGGGCCCGATAAGCCCAAAAAAAACCTATAAACCCTATAATGCAGATCTGAACACCAAGACCCGGCAGTCGAAAACATAAAATCAGCCTTCTCCACCACCCAGACAGTCCCATACCCTCGGAAGTAAGGTTTAGGGTTTAAGGTTGGGTCCAATGTTTTACTACAAAGACTTCTGAAGCCCTCCAAAAAGTTAAACTTTTTGCCTCCTTATTAGAGTTCATATAGAAAATCAAAAGTTAAAGTCCTAAGAGTCAACCAGAAGAACGCCAAATTTACACACCTAAAACAATGAATGTACCTTGAATCAGGACACGAAGACCCATAACGGCACATTTCTTAATTACAAAGTCTTGGGCTCTCTCCGCAGACATATCAACGGTTTAGAGCTTAGGGTTTAGGTTTAGGTGGCCTGATGAACGTTCGGGCTCTCAACTACGAAACAGCCTGCTGGCTTGAATTTTAGATGAGGTCCTTCAGCCTCAGCAACATAAACAAGGAATAAACCGGTTCTTGGCAACCGAAAAAGCTAAAAAAGCGAGAGTCCTAAACTGAAAGAGAAAGCTCCCTTAAGCCTAAGCCCGCAAGCCCAAACTTGAACTGTTGGTTCTCACCCTCTACCCTCGACCCTAACCCCTACACTCTCCTATGAACATGTACAAAAATATGTATGTTGTCTTATTTTGTATTCTATCAGGCGCTAAATCCTGAACCCTCAACTCCAACGGGAAAAGGAGGGACCCTTAATACGGACCCCAAGGGAGATACCCTTAATATAACTATTATATACCCATTATATAACCCATTATAGGGTAGGGCTCCTTATTAAGGGTCCCTTCTTTTACCCTTAAACCAACTGAAACCCTTAACCAAACTGACGTCCTCGGGGCTCCGAGGCATCTGCAGGTCGCAGTCATTCAGGGCCAGCGTGTTGGTCTCCTTCCCAGCCGAGTTAGTTGTAGGGTTTAGGGTTTAGGATTTAGGGTTTAGGGTTTAGGGTCGAATCATAATATTTAGGGTTGAGGGTGCAGCCCGCCAGAACCTAACGTATATTCTTAACCAAAAGATATTGGGCTCTGTGAGTTCGGTCGTATTACTATTGAGCTGTTGGGTTCAGAGTCAGAGGCTCCCACTTGCTTGTCTCTAACACCGAAGCCCCTGCAGTAAACCCCATACAGTTGTAATATACGGGCCTAAATAATTACAATAGGATTTTGGGATATATTTTGCTATAAATAAAATAGGAACCCCCAAAATAGTCCTATGGTAAGCCCCATAAAGTTGGAAACCAGGTTAAGGCCAAATAGTGCTGGGATTCCCTATACATTACTCTCAAGGATTGAGGCTATTGACACCCGGACTCCTACTGTAATCCGTTGCGCTGAAGATTTCGAGTTTGGTTGGGGTCTGTTCAGGGTTTGTGCACCTGGACCCGCAACACCTCCGAGTAAGGATTGTAGCTTTAGCGTTGAGAGTTGAGGGCTGTAGGGTCGACCTCGACACTGCACTGTCGTTCTTGATGGCTTCTGTGTTAATTCTCAGGTTCGCATAAGCATGACCACTCCAATTTCTAGGGATCAAGATAGCCCAAAAGCCTTATTTAGTATGGTCTTTTGGGCCCAAAAGCCTTCATATATGAGTCCTTAGATCCCTAGGGAATGACCAGAAGAATGATCAGATTCTGGAACCTTGGTGAGGGGCTCCTTCTCCAGAAGGAACCAACTTGGACGGCTCTGGGCTTGTACCACAGGGCTGCAGCTCGCAGGCTTAGGGACCCTAAACCCTAAACCCTAACCCTAAGGCTCTGGGGTTCTGAAGGTTTTGGGCTTTGGTTCTTGAGCATTTCCGGCCCAGAACACTTGCACATGCCGGCGTTTGGACGTTTAGTGAATCGGCACCGTTCCTGCGGGTTCGGGTAGGATAACGTCCAACTTTTGATGTCTCGCTGAGTGCTGTGTGTTGCGAGCAACACACCTGCAACTTTGTTCGACGTAGGATGTATCGCATGAGGTCGTAGCATATTAGTCCTGGCTGGCACAACCTCCAAGTGCCCTTCCTGAGCTACCATACCCACGGTAGTGTAGCAGCTGATTATCCGGTTCTCGTTTTCCACCTTGGCCTCCAACAAGATGCAAGAAGCATCCATATGCCCCTGCAAGCTGCGATGCAACCGTCCGTGCAGCCGGCAACATGCAAACGGGTGGCAGCCAAGTTCGGGTCCTTTTCATTGTCAGTCTCGGCCTCTACCAAAAGCCTCGCAACCTCGACCTGCCCTCTCTGTATCGCCGCAAACAAGGGGGTTGCGCGGTTGTTTGCGGTCTTGTCCTTGTCAGCCTTCGCATGGATCAAAAGGCGCACAACCTCCAACTGCCCATTCCGAGCTGCAATGCCCAGAGGGGTGGTGCCGTCATGCATCGCCTTGTCTTTGTCAGCATTGGCCTCCAGCAACCGCCTTGCTACCTCCCACCGCCCTTGCCGAGCTGCAACGTGCAGAGGGCTGGCACCATCAACGATCAGCACCTTGTCCACGTCAGCCGCGGCTTCCAGCAAGAGGTGTGCAACCTCCAACTGCCCCTGCTGAGCTGAAACGTAAAGGGGCGTGGCCCCTATGTGAGTCGTGGCCTTGTCCTTGTCAGCCTTGGCCTCCAGCAATAGGCGCACAACCTCCAACTGTCCATTCTGAGCTGCAACCAACAAGGGGCTGGTGCCATCACGCATGGCTTTGTCCATGTACACATTCGCCAACGGCAGAAGACGTGCAACCTCCAAATACCCCAGCTGACCTGCTACGAGCAACGGGGTTGCGACGAAGGCCAAGGCCTTGTCCTTGTCCGCCTTGGCCTCCAGCAGAAGACGGACACCTTCCAACTCCCCGTTCTGAGCCGCGATATAGAGAGCAGTGGCACCATCAATGCAAGCCTTGTCCTTGTCAGCCTTGGCCTCCAGCAAAACACGTGCAATTTCGGTCTGCCCACTTCCAGCTGCGATGAACAAAGGGGTGGTGCCATCATCGATAGCCTTGTTCATGTCTGCTCTGGATTCCAATAATAAGCGCACAACCTCCAACTGCTCGTTCTGAGCTGCAACGAACCTAGTTCATAGTTGGGCTAGGACTAAATATGTACATGTTTATTCCTTATTGGGTTTAAGTACCCATAAACATGTAAAATGACACCCAACTATGACAAAGGAACAAGGGGGTGGTGCCGTCATCCATCGCCTTGTCCTTGTCAGCCTTTGCCTCCAGCAGGAGGCGTGCGATTTCCAAGTGGCCGTGCGCGGAGGCGATGAGCAATGGGACCGGATGGCCTGGAGACTCCAATATCCCTTAATTAGGGAATATACACCTTAAACTATAATCGGATCCCTAATATGACTTAGGGAATATTCCTTGATTAAGGGATATTGGAGTCTCTGGGGGCCTGGATGGCCCAGATCTGGGTCTTGTGGCTTCTGCAGAATTGTCTCTACCACTGATGTCAGACCACTTGCTGCAGCACGCCGAAGCTCTTGGACTTGCTCTTCAGATGTTGAGCTGAACTTTAAAAGCACGAGCTGCGCATCGCCCGGTCTCAAGATGCAGTCATCTTCCGCACGAGACACACCGTCGGCTAAGAACACCAGTCGCTGTCTGAATCTCGACTGCCCGCAGAAGCTGTGCAAGTGTTGCTTCAGTGCCCGGACGGGATCACTCCCTGTAGCAAGCGTTTCCAGAAAACTCGCCAACTCAATCGTGACAAGGACCTCTCCCGACACGGAGCGAATGCGCAACATCTGCGGCTATAGTCATGCAGTATCGCGGCCTTCATGACTCGATTGTGAGCAAGAAGGATTTTTTGGGGTAGATGATCTAAGTGTCATAGTAAGCACCAAGGGCAAGTAATATCATTATTCATTCCGACCACTACATATGAGAGTAGAAATTATAGTAGGGACACCTAAGGGATGATACTACGAGTTATACAGACCCCTACTTAAAGGATCATAGGACTTCGTAAGTGGGGTTATGAATAGGGTAACTGTATTTATAAGTACTTATAACCCCAATTAAGGCACTTATAACCCTACTTACTAAGTCCCATGATCCTCCAAGTACAGTCGCGCCCAAGCTGCAAGACTCTATCGCTCTCGGCGGAAGTTCTGAGCCCGGGCATGCCATGCACCTTAAGGCAAAGGCTAAAACCCGGAAGCACCAGAATCCCCCAAACTTTCCCCAGAGCTTTAAAGCCCCCGGAACCTTGCGGCACTTAAGTGCCAAACATCCTAGGCCCTAAAACCTGGTATGAATTTGCGGCCTTCCGCAGAATGTGAAATCGGTTTCTTCAACGAGAACACTGCTGCTCTTGCGTTTTGTCGTTTGAAAGGCTTGCATGCCTAACCCTGCACACCAACTCCGAGACTCAAAACAAAAACCCAAAACCCAAACCGTGGTGGGACATTCACCTTGTCATGTTTACGCCAGATCAATTGAGTTTTAGGAGTTTCCGAAAATAGGGGTCCCTAATATAGTACCCTAAATAGTAGGGTCCCTAATATAAGGACCCCAGAATAAGGTACCCCTAATTTTCGGAAACCCCCCATTTAGGAATTACCTTTTGGGACTTTGGGTTTCGGTTCCGCTGGCCTTGCGGTCACAGTTGCCGCGCAGATGGAGACTGGGGTGTAGTAAGTAGGGGTTCCTTTAAAGGGGTCCTAAAAGGGATCTAGAGGGGTTCCTTAAAGGGATCTATAGGGTTTAGGGTTTTGGGGTTACTTGGAGGCCCTTTTGACTTAGTAAGTCTACTTAGTATCCCCTAGGAACCCCATTATAATCCCCATAACCCACCTTACTAACCCTACCTACTAAGTCAAAAGGGCCTCCAAGTAGCATAAAGGGTTGAGGTTAGAGTTTGAAGCGAAAAGCTTAAAGTCACACGAAAACCCCACACCCTAAATCCCAAACCCTGAACCCTAAGCCCTAAACCCCAAACCCTAAACCCAAAGCCCTAAACCCCAAACCCTAAACCCAAAGCCCTAAACCCCAAACCCTAAACCCAAAGCCCTAAACCCAAAGCCCTAAACCCCAAACCCTAAACCCAAAGCCCTAAACCCAAAACCGGTGCTCCTGCCCCTGGACAGCCGTGAGCTGCAGAGCGCCAGCAGCCATCGTGAGCTGACCCTTCCGTAGGGCCTCAGGAGCACCTGGCGAATGACTTTGCTTGGGGTTTAGGGTTTAGGGTTTAGGGTTTAGGGTTTAGGGTTTAGGGTTGGGTTGGGACCCCTAAAGGATCTTGAGACCCCGAAATTTAGGAGCCTAAACCTCTGAAGGGTACTTGATAGGAGCCCCCCAAGGGATCTACTTCGGTTTAGAGTTTAGGGTTCAGGGTTGGGTTGGGTTCAGAGTTTTGGGGTTTAGGGTTTAAGGTTGGGTTTGGTTTAGGGCTTTGGGTTTAGGGTTTAGGGTTTACAGGGGAGCACCTGGCGAATGGCTTTGGCTTGGAGCCCTTTAAAGGTAACCCTTAGGGAATGCTTCAAGGGTTCCTTTGAGGGATCGTTAAGGGTTCCTTCAAAGGAACTTGATACCCAGACCATCACTTGGAGGATCAGGGACTTAGTACGTATGGTTACAAGGATGTTGGGTTTAGAGTTCGGGTGTAAGATCTTCCTTAAGCAAGGATAACCTACCATTTTAAGGTCCTTCTTATGATCTCCTTATATGAATCCTTAAAAAGGTAGGTCCTACAGGGTTAAGGTTAGGTCTAAGCTGTTGGCACAGTGCTTAAGGCCCTATGGTTCTGGTATCTTCGACTTTCTCCCTTTGTTTCATACGGGAGTTTCCGCAAATTAGGGGTACCATATTTTGGGGCCCTTATAATAAGGATCCTACTATTTGGGGGGTCCCCTATTTTCGGAGACTCCCATGTAATTTGCTTGCTTTGGGGATTTCAAGATCCCAGCCTAAAACCTGAACGGTCTAGGTCTGGGACTGAGGTCTCCCTCTCTGGGCCAGGACCCATGAGCAAACGCAACTGTCGAGTTCTCTTCTAAGAACACGAGATTGGGGCTGACTGAGGCTGAGGAATGAGCATTATCAAGATAGGATTTTTGAGGCATCTTATACTCTGAATATGATAGCGAATCCTAACGAGCATCATTATCCTACCTGTATATTGTTCCAGACTTTTTTCCGCAAATCCTGCGGAAGTCGGCTGAAGGAGTGAGCCTGCTCATTAAACCCTAGCCCCTAAACCCTAAACCCTGAACCCTAAACCCTAAACCCTAGCCCCGAAACCTTAAACCCTGAACCCTGAGCCCTCTTTTTCAATAACCCCTCGCCGGCCGGAACGAACCCGCTTAGCGCGACTTTCTTCGCTTTCGAGGCTTGGCAGAGTTTCAGATAAGAGCCTTATGAGATTTGACAAGAGCTGTATGTGGGACAGTAACTGATGTTTATGTGGTCTGACAAGGGTGCAAGGCTTGAAGCTTTAGGAGGATAGGCAGTTAGAGTAAGCTTCTGGTGCTACAAACGCGTTATGGATCCAGAAATCCCTGATTATGACCTGCGTCCTACGCGTTCTGCTTGTGAGTTTAGGCTTTAGAAATTACAATAGGATCCCGAATATGAATATTAAGGGATATTTGCTTAATTAAGGGATCTTGGAAGGTCTGGCTTCGAGCTTTGGAAGCGGAGAGTTTCGGGTCTGATCTGCCCAGCCACTTGCGGCCGCTGCGAAGAGCGCCCATCACGAAGCCCACCGGATTCGAAAAAGGGAGCTTAAGGGTTTTGAGTTGAGGGTGGGGGGTGTCAGGGCTGAACAGCTTGGGATTCAAACGTTTAGGGTCAAGAGTTAGAGGTTTTGGCTTTACAAGGCCCATGAGGTCCATCGCTGAGCAGTCTCAGGTATGCCTGGATTTATGGAGCCTTGATGCTGCAGCGGCTGTCGAGGGGCCACAACATCCACCTTCATGATGTCCTCCCAACTTCGGCATTGAGCCCGCCGAAGCCTAAGGCACCCAACCCGTGAGCCATGGACCCATGCTGATCACTGCTCCTGCTCTCGATCTCGCTCGGCTTTTTGAAGTTTTCGCAGCTGGAGAGGTACGCCCCAGGTGAGGAAGGAAGGACCACTGCCCCTGTCGGGAGCGATCTAGGCTTCTGACCCGTGCACTGGGCCACAGGGTCTTTCTGGAGGGCGTACTACGGGTCTGCGAAATGCAGGCTCCTCCTCACAACACGGATGACGCTGAGAAGCCTGCAGAAGCGGAGGCGGTTTATGGCTCAGGGATGCAAGCACCCCCTAACTCTAAACCCGCAACTACTGAAGCACGAACTCCGCCAGTCACAGCACGTTCAAGAGAAGCCCATGGTTTGTAAGACACCGGGAACGGAATCCACAAGGTCACACATGCTTCTAGTAGACTGGGGGGCTACCATACTTACAGGGACCCTACCAAAAAAGCAGGTTATGTCTCGGTAAGGTCTCACTTTGAACTTGATGACCATAACGGTTTGACGCTATATAGGGGCTCGAAACCATCAAACCTCAGTGCCACAGTCTCATTATCTTCATTGATGAATATGAGAAGGGGTCCTCGTACATGGGCTCTACCTTGTCATGCGTGTCATGATGGGACCTTGTCGTTGTAAGGAAACCTCTGCTTGCAATTTCCGAGTCGTGGTAACACCTGTATAGACCCCTGTATAGACCCATGACATTGCTTGAGGTTTCGGGTGAAAAAATTCTGCAAGGCACATAGCATCTACCTCACTTGGATCGGGGCAAGTAGTAACAGGGATCCTAGTTGCGGTGCAAGCTCGCCAACCAGAAACACCAAACTGCACACCTCATTCCAATACTATTGTGGGGTTCCTCATTTAGGTTACATATGGCTATAGTATAATGTATTCTAGATACTAAGGCCCCAATATTGCGGGCTTTTTCACCTGGTCTGTCTCCTTGCCTCGCTGGCTGCGGAATGTCCGTGAAGGAAGCCTGCGCTTAGGGTGAGGGAGTTTTGACTTTTGGCTGAGGGCTCCGGGTTTGGGGTTCCTTTACAGGAACCCTACTTGGAGGCCCTTTTGACTTAGTAAGTCTACTTAGTATCCCCTAGGAACCCCATTATAATCCCCATAACCCACCTTACTAACCCTACTTACTAAGTCAAAAGGGCCTCCAAGTAGGGGTTCCGGGTTTAGAGTTTAAGGTTTTGCCTGCTCATCATCAAAACGTTTGTTGGCAACAGAACCCGGAAGAGAGATGTGGGAGTTTCCGGAAATTAGGGGTACCTTATTTTGGGGTCCTTTGCAATAAGGATCCTACTACTTAGGGTATTACATTAAGGGTCCCCTCTTTTCGGATACTCCCATGTGGCTCGGTGAGTGAAACCCCAAACCTTAAACTAATTCGGATTAACAAGCACCCGGAAGATTTTAGATACGGTGTGTGCGCAACATGCCCCGCACACCTCCTGCAGCAGATCCTATCTGCAACGACTGACGACACGACTTGAAGGCTTAGGAGTGTAGGGCTTAAGAGTTAGGGTCTAGGGTTTAGTGATCCTTTCTGCAGTAAAGTCACACTCCCTTTGCAGGTAGGTCGCCACATCCCAGGCGTGCAGAACACCGATTTGAAAGTGGTCTGACTCCTGAGCTTTGGACATGCACTCCAAAAAGCTGAAAATATGGAGTCCAAAAGAACTAAACACAAACCATAAGGTTGGGATATCCCACAAGTCCGTATTAACAAGGCAAAAAGGTCGGCATATGCCATCTTAAAGTTTATGTTTGGGCGCTTTGTTGGTCCTGATAAAGAAGGACTCTGAAACCCACGATCTGGGATGGTCGATGTAACCCCTCGAAGACAAGAAGTCTCAGTCTGTGCCCTAAAACCCCCAAACTACACTGAAATGAGCCAAGCAGCGGGGATCCAAAGAAGAGCCATCTGCGCGTAGATCAAGCTGCGCCTCTTTCTCATGACCGCGTCCCTCTCCACCGACCTCATGGGATCCCTCGCCTCCCGCGCCGTCAGCGCTGGGCTAGGCACGGCGGTACTGTTCCCCCGCCCCAGGCTTGGCTATGTGCCCTTGCCTGCACGGACGCCGCAGAGAGAAGCCTGGAAGATGAAAGCCGGGGTTTGAGGGCGGCAGCGGATCGAGGTCCCGCGGTGGGAGAGGGCCTCAAAGGAGGGAAACCTGTCCCAGAACCCCGGCCCTCGTGGGTCCAGCAAGCAGACACCGCCAAGTCTTAGCCCGCAAACCTCGGAGCAGAAGGCCAGGAAGGAAGCGACGAGTTCGCCAAAACTCCACGCCAACAGCCTCAGCCCCTCTGTCGGAGGCACACCGACGCGGCTCAAGATCAAGGGTCCATGGGCAGGGGACAGGGCGGCGGAGATCAAAGGTCCATGGTAGAGAGGGACGAGATTTTGCCTTCAAGCAGCTTCACAATTTCATTGAAGGAGTCGCTGTGAAAAGAGCTTTCAAACCTGGCACCGCTGATGGCCAGCAGGCGGCATCTCCAGGGCGCAGCGGCCTCGACGCAAGGGCTTCCCGGACGCTCGGATCCCGTGCCACAAGTTGGGCCCCTGAGCCCTAAACCCTCAATTTTGGTGAAGCACACGGCAACAAAGACTCTGTCAACTTCGACCGCGGGCTTGCGAATTGTTGAGTTCTCTATGCGCAGCGCAGGCAGGCAGGGGCCTTCTCTGAAGGAAAGCGCTCTGTCCGATAGAGTATCTCGATCTTCCTGCAAAGGGCCTGCTAACTTGGGCGCCAAAGGATTTTACAGAGATTCGGCGGCGTATGGGTTTGAAGGATTGATGCGGGTCTAGCTTCTTAAGATAACGTGGCATGTGACACCACCCACTCACAACAGCATTCAAACGGCAGGGGCATCACCACCCACAAAGCACGCTGGTCGTGAGGTGAGCAGAGAAGTGTGGAAGGAGATATGCAGCTCGCAGCTTGGGGGCGTGCTCAGTGACTCCGCATTCCACTAACTAATCCTCCCATGTTGAGGTTCACGACTGTGATCCACGGAATGCTTCTTCAGGGAACTATGCAGCAGTTTCTCGCTGCAGCAGTGTGAAGGGTTTAGGCGGTTTAGGGTATGAAATTCACACTGTAAGGCTTCTAAGGCCGAAACCTTTGATGGACCGACAGTCTGCGAGCTTGCCGTGAGAAATGAGCTTACCTGGTGGCCTATTCTTGCACACTCGCAGTGCTACGGCGAGTATCGTCGAAACTTCAGCAAAGCCATGTCTTCACCACTTCCCGCAGCACGATCTGCTGCCGTTCATTATCCGCGGTGAGCCGAACTGAGTTGAACAGTTCATTCAGTATTGTGGGCATCAACATCTCTTGTCACACCTCAAGCTCTCACACTTGGCTTGAGGGTTTTCAGGCGCCACTCGACCCTACACCCAGGAAGCACAGCAATGCCGAGGCTGGGCGCGGCCCTCTGCCATTTGGCGTCTTCTCATGGGGTCTTTTCTCAGCTGAAGAAACCCATGCTGCCGGATAGATGCGAAGGGTACCTGCATGTGCCCCCGTAGTTGATGCATCCTGGGCCGCAATTGCAAACTGCAAATCACATCAGAACACCACGTCCCACAGTTTGTGAGCGAGAACTACAGTGGCCCCCAAGCCGTTTCTATTGCAGAACTCTCTTGGCAAGCACTTTTGCGTGCAGGTCGGAATCCTCGAGTGGGCGGGGTGCGGAGCCGCGAACGCTTCATCTTCCAGGCATGTCTTCCGTATGTCAGAGAAGGACTGTGCTCGAACGTGCAGAAGGCCATGCCGCTGAAGCACTTGATGGAGTCCACATCGTGCGTGTAACTCCTGTCTTGGCTCTGCATCGGCCCCCGAAAGGATCCCAAAATGGAAGGTCCCACAAGCAGCCTTACCTAACCAGTGGTTTTGGGGGTTCCTTTGGCTCTTTAGCTCCCTGGCTCCTTAGCTCCCATAATATCAATGGTTAGTTACTAGGACTCCTCATAGGATCTCCTTCGAAGGACCCCGAGAAAGGAAGCCGGGGCGGAGCTCCGACCACATGGCGAGAGGGTCCCTCAGAGCAAGCCGAGACCCACGAGAAGTGACAAAAGAAGGACTCTTACGGGGATCTCCTCTCCCACTCCCCTTTAAGCACCGGTATGTAAAGGACTCACCGAAACTGAGCCCTACTTTCGGGATTTGCGTCAGTGTTTCGTCAAATGTCGACCCCTGATGAACAAACCCCCTTGCTCATGGGAATCCTGATGTGCAAGGCCCTTTTGAAGAAAGGGAGTTCCTTCATCGGGGGTCTACACTGGGCTTGAGACGTGAAGGTGGCAGGCTTCGAGCTTCACAAGTCGAGGAGCCAGCGGTTCCTCAATGAAACCTCTGATAGGAGGGTTTTGGGTTTAGGGACGGCTTTAGGGTTTAGGGGGTTTAGGGTTTAGGGTTTAGGGTTTAGGGACGGCTGCTGGGTTTAGGATCCATATTTGGGTTAGAGCTCAGGGCAGCGAGCTCTGGGCCCTAGGCACAACCGACTCGCGCAAGCCCTCATCGCAGACCCGACCCAAACCCTCCCGCTGAAGGAAAGTGTGCCTCTCTTCGTCTGCGAAGAAGTCCGACACAACACGACGTCGGTCTCAAGACGAAACCAATAGCTGCACACTGGGCTACGCGCACGATTCGTGGCAAATCGAAGATCACCGACAAAAGCTCAAAAATGTTACCTCTCAACATCAGGAAGTGGACGTGCCCTTGCAGGCTATTTTCGCAGTGCAATTGCGAACACCAGCTCTACAAGCTTTCCATTCCTTGCTTGGCGGCTTCTTGCGAACCTCCAAAGGCTCTGCAGTCGTAAGCTTGTAGGAGTGTTGTTCTTTGAGGCTCAGGGCTGAACGATTAAGGGTTTAGGGTTTAGGGTTTAGGGGGTTTAGGGTTGAGGGCATCCCGACAAGAGAGACACAAGAGCCGCTGGACAAGAGTCCGCGTTGCCCCCTGCCAAAACCGAGAGAGGGCCCAGGGATGAAATGCTCCTAGGCTTCTAGGGATGTGGGGGAACTCCTGCAGCACCCGAAGTTGTGCTGGGCAGCCAATGCACCTTTACAAGAAATGACGAGATGCGGGATCTCTATTTCCCTGGTTTAGGGACCTCGGATACTCCACGTCGGGCCTAGGCCAACGTTTTGTGGCAAGGAGTCCGTGTCTCCACGGTTTAGGGCTTAGGGTGTCTCCAATCCATTATGCGGCACAAGTCGGCGAAAAGAGGCGGAGATCACGGCAGCCTCGTTATGCCCCGGAATCCCAGGCCCTGCAGCGCGCCTCTGACGCCAAGTGCAACTGGGATCCTAAAGTTCAGGAAGGCCCCGAACCCGTGACCGCTCCAAGGGTGTAGAGTTAAGGGTTTAGGGTTTAGGGTTTTGGCGGCTTGAGACAGAAGGCTCTTCAGGCCAACGGCTTCAGCATTGGTCAGCTTCGACAGCGGAGACATAGAAGCCACATCCGCTCCAGCGTGGAGCACAGTGCCTCCAAGTGCCCCCGTCTACCTGGATCCTAACCCTAAGCCCTCAGCCCCAAGCGACTCTCCGACCAATCTTCTTGAACATGGACGGGCTGTCACTGAGACTTTGTCCTGCTCGCCTTTGAAAAACAAGCAGCGGAATGCCTCAAGATTACACGGTTATGGGAGGAAGTGGTGGGGCAAAGCACGACCACGAAGGCACCGGCAGGTTGATGACAAGTGCAGAACATCCCAAGCCTGGCTGAAACTACATAGTGGCAGAAAGATGCCATGAAGCTCAGACGAATAATGGAAGCAGCCTAGCACGACACGATCTTCGCTGCTCGAACCGGGCGGCCAACATCATATCTTCGAAGTGCACAAGCTTGCATGTATGAGCCTCTTGCTTTCTTGTCAACGACAGAAGAAGACCGGAAGGGCAATTCGCCAGTCGAGGAACAACAAAAACGATGACAGCAGTGGTGGTGACGGTGATGGCGACGATGAGCACGAGCTTTCCCACGACTTACCTGCACTGCAACAGGCTTCAAGAGTGCAGCCTGTGTGATTGTTGGTCGGTTGCGGGAAGTAGGAACGCAACAACGACAGGACCTGCACGAGACAGGGGCTAATGCAGCAACCTGATTAAGAAACCCTGGCCCTATCATCCCCAATATATTAGGGTTCATATAAGGAACCCGAATATAGGCCCAAGGATTCTTAATCAGGTTCCTACACTACCCAATAGACACGCTTGATCCCTGTATCTACAAGAGAAACACGAGAGGCTCTGCAGCGGTGAATCGGAGAACGTGGAAAGCATCAGCCCTCGCCAAGCTCCAGAGTCACCGGCATGCAGCGTTATCACAACACACCGGATTCTGCGATGTCGCGGATCCCGAAGACCAGCCATGAAATGCAGAACACGGTTCAGAAACACTGAGCACCTCAATGCAACAGTAGATGCATGTAGAGTCAACTGTGTGGGATGATGAAAGCATGCTTCAAAGCTACTCATGGCTGGGGCAAGAAGCTCAGGGGTGCCTTGCAGAAGTGCGACGCTGTGCGAGTTCAGGGCTCGAGCTTCGGATCTAGAGCTTTTCAGGGAGCCCCTCCGAGTCCGAAGACTTTCCACGCTGGCCCTAACGGGGGTTGCGGCAGTTTAGGGTTTAGGCCGTAACGGGGGTTCCGGCGACATCCGCCATGAAAGCACGCGCCACCGCCGCCGCCGCAGTTCGACAACTCAGCATGTCAAGAAGCTTTGCTGTCTATTGCAGCCGGAGCCGAACAAAGGAGCCTCTATACTCGGAAGCTGTGCCAAGCTTGCCACACAGAAGCGCCCTGCTTGCAAACAAGAGCTTCGTTTGCAGCCTGTGGCAATAAGTTGATGCCAGGGCCATTTTTAGGGCTTAGAGCCCTCACCCCCAAACCCTAAACCCTAGACCGTTTGCTTGAGGATCGCGTCCCTTGGGCTCTGGTTCAGGTTTCTTGCCACCATGCGGAGTTTCAAAATCTCGCTCATGTGTGGAGAAGCTCTAGGAATTCAAGACCTTCGGAGCTAAATCAAGGCTTGGGATGTTCTTAGGGCCTGGCTTAGGGTTTTGGGTTTAGGGCTTAGTTAGGTTCGGCACGGCATATGTCCCAACCTGGACTCACAAACGCGACCCACAACTGAGCCCGCTGGAACTTGACTCACGTGACCGTCGGCCCTTTCGAGAAAGGGCCTGCGTGGGACTGTCTAGAACGTTGATGTTCCGGCAGGTGGCAGGGAAGTCACAGTGAGCCCGTTAAGAACGAATGCTCCCAAGAGGTTCATTGTCAGATGACGCTCCTCCGAGAAACGAATCGAAACTGGCCAGCAATTTGTCATCCCTGGCGCCACCTCAAAGAAGAAAGCTGCTGAAGCAGCGGGAAACGTCTCAAAGACCAGGGATTCAGAACCTACCGGGGTCAAACGTAAGAGCTTGAATAGCCAAGAAGATGCGCGAAAGCTCCGGCACCATAGGACCTCCCTTTAGCTCGTGCTTTCAAGACGGCTGACCCCGCAACTGCCCGGATTGAGTGGATGGCCGGGATCAAAGAGGTTGAACAGATCTGGCCAGCAGCAAGCTTACGTGGCGAAAGTTGACCATCTGCACGTCTGGAAGATGTGTAGAACAACCTCACGCGAGGAGGCTAGTCAGCCGTCTGTTCATTGAAGTCGTGAACGGGTCAGAAAGGTAAGAATTGAACACCCCTGCCTTCAGAAAGTCATTGGGAAGACAGGCATTCGATAGAGTGAACGACTCCGCACGAAGATGCAGCAGAGCACACAGCACGTTCTGGGCAGGCCAGCAGGGTCTGGGGTCTGCAGGTTCAGCAGAAAGCTTCAAGACCACGATAATAGAAGATGGTATAAACCCGTTAACTGAGCACTGCTGGGCATCTCCGATGAGCACTCATGCTTTAAGCTGTCCACTCTTCAGAGGGTGTTGTGGTTTGCTGATCTCAGAAATCGGCAATGCAGAGGCACCTGCTAGCTGCTCGCAAAGTGACCTTCAGTTCTTCATTGATCAGGCCACGGGCATCCGGCAAGTACCTCTAAGATGAAGGCACGACGATCCCAGAAGATAGCCGGGATACGTACCTTCACAACACTAAGCCCCCTTGTCCTTAGGGTGGCGGAGCCCCGAGCGTGCACAGACTGAACATCTCCTCGTCTGCCAGCTGCCAAGCCTTTCCTTGTTGGGGAGCTATCTGTCTAGGGTTAAGGGTTTGGGGTTGAGAGTTTAGGATTGATCACTGCTGCCACGGCCCCCCACGAAAAGAAGCAGGCACCCATATTGCAGCACCTGCCGCAAGAAGCTCCATACGAGGCGCGACCACGCTGACAAACTCTGACACCGCTTGGCAGACGGAAGACCCAACCCACATCTCGAGTGACGCAGGGTGTTGAGGAACTGCAACAAACACAAAGTCCTACTAGATGCGTGCAAGCACCTACTAATCCTTAGGTCCTACCCAAAACATCAATTCCCTTCAATAGCCGTCACGGCAGCTCCTCACACAAAGAGGCTTCCCTTAGCGGCCGACGGAGCATGCGGAGCAAGCCCTGCACTTGGACGTCCTTGGGGTCGAAGGCGCAGCTCTGTGAAGGCTTGCATCTTGCCAAAAACGAGGTTTGCCGGCGTCCTACGGTTTTGGACCCGGGATCGCGGATTGGGGCTCCTGCAACTTCAGGGCAGAGGCTCGGAAGACGAAGACTACACACCACGACACGCAAAGTCCAGCAAAACCCCACCAGCCGCTGTGATCAACCCAAAAGCTCATGTGGCTGAGGGGTGCGGCACTTAAGGCTTTAGGGCCTTTAGGGGTTTGAGTCATTGAGGTGCAGGCTTTGGAGTTCAGGAGGCCAAGGGTTCTAAGGGCGAAGGGCTTGGGATTGAGTGCTTGAAGCTTGACACCTGCGAAGTGCTTGACTGGCGCAATGATTTGGGCTGCAGGCTGACAGGTTTGAGGCCAGAGCCACGAAGGATGGGTGTAAGGCCAGAGCTCAACACCCTTCTCAGGGTGTCAACTTGCGGCCTGGACCAACTCTGAAGCCTTACACAGCTGCTGCCTCGGGCTGTGGACATCACTGCGACCGCAACTGAAACAACCTCGAAGTCCAACAACACATCTGGACTACCAACCACCAACAGAAGCCAAACAGGCAGTTGCCGTGCCACTCCTTTCCGGTATCCTCAGTCCCAGTTCGGCTAGAATGAAGACGCAAGTCTAGGCCGACGCCTAATCCTGAAAGCGGGCGTAGAACCACTGGGGACCCAAAGAAGCACAGTAGCATAGCCTATTGACACCTACCCGCTTATGGGGTTGCTATCCTGAGAAGTTCATGCTTAGGTTCCTAACCACAAACGACTACGGGCTCAAACACTGGACTCCAGACGGGAATTACGGTGCGTGTTGGTGCGTCATAATCACGTTTTTGGCTCCTTCCCACATCAGGCGACTGCGGCACAGTGCATACGCATAATGCTGATTGCCACTGACTGCGAGCTAACCGTGGTTGGTCAAACGACACCAAGCTATGTGCGCACCACCATTCTGTCAACACTTCTGTTCGAAGAAACCTCCTGCCTCCCGCATGTCCATGATTCAGCAGTTGCAAAGAAGTCAGACTGTTGATTATGTCTCTGCATGCGCTGTTTAAGAATGTGACATGATGTTCGCCGTCGAGGCGTGGTGTTGCGAACACTTCGCCCCAGTGCGGCATTGCGTTCCAAGATCCAGCAATGAGGACTGCTCATTGCCGCATCAGGTCATCGCAGTTCGCCAGATGACAGGTTTATCAGGAACCGTTGACATGTTCGGCCACAGAGCCACAGGTCATAAACCTGGGGTCGGCTTCCTGGTGAACCCTGAAGTGTGGACTTTGGGCCAACGTCAGCCTACCTCGCTCCGAGAGTTGCTCCGACACAACTCGGCCATCCGCGCGCCAGCATAGCTCCAGGTCGGAGTTGCTTCATCTCCGGCCTCAGACCGACCCACCGACAGACTCAGAGGGAAGGTCCATAAGTTCCACAAATAAACACAACCTTCGGACCCCGAATGCCTACATAATAGCAACCCACATACCTTGGTAAAACAGTAAAACCCAACACAACCCAAAATATTCGAAATGTATACCCTCGTTACGGAATTTTGTTGTAGAATGGTTTGTAAAACTTGTTATCAAAATGCATTACGTGTCAAGACAAGGTGAAACGACGAGTGCATTGCACAATGCCGTGACAAGAAAGCACTGTGTGTCGACAGGGATTGGCTAGAGCTGCCAATAACAATATTTAAAAGAACATGAAAACCGCATGTTCAGCTTGCAACCCGCAAAATGATTGTGGAGTCATCGCTCTTTTCCGGAAACAGAATCAACCATACCTTACCATTGGGCGGCAAGCCGTTGACAAATTGAGCGAAAGCGAGTTTGCTAGCCCGGCTTGCCACCCACAATGCAATGAGACCTGCGTAGGCCGACATGTGCAACAAACTGTCGAGAAAAAAAGATTGGGCTGGCGTCGGTTTACAATGCAACAACCACGGTATGCACGGAATCCATGGCCGCATGCAGCTGAACAAATTGCCGATTGCAACTGCAAGCAAGCTGCATCCGTTGATGTGCCAGTCTCCTTCTTCTATGGCAGCCAGTGATTTGAGCCCAAAACCCAAACTCGTCAAGTAGACACACCGCCCGCAAGTCAAACAGAAGGGGTTTCGGCATGATTTTCCAGCGTGCTGGCAATGCGTATCTGTGGGTGTTTTGCGTAGCTAAACTACAGACTTCATTCACGTGTCGCAAAGAACTATCAATCACTCAAGCCCGACCCCACATCGGGTTTTTGGCATGGGTTTGGACAACGACAAAAAAACAAACCAAAAAAACAATTGCCCAACCAGTTCATTGACAAACTGGGATGCCGTTGCGGATCATGGAAACATGTGCATGACGCCTGTGCAAAACATTGGCAGCGTTGCAGGTGAGGATTTCGGATTTTTTCAAGCAGCGCACGGCACACGCAGATTTTTAGGGACACGAGCTAGTTGCTTCTCGAAGAAGTTTAACGAAAAGCTTAGAACCTGACATTCGAAGATCACCAACACATTCATGAAAACAACTACATGGAATGCGAAACGCACTGCAAAAAAACTCACGCAAGAAGACATACTTTTGCATGGTTCGACTTAAGACGCAAGTCCGACACAAACACACAAAACCTTAAGCAGCTACCATGATCATACAATGCAGTCGAGTCATGTCACATCACGTCATCATGCAAAGTACGGGGCCGTGGCGTGGTGTTGGGACTGTTGGACGAGGCGTGCAGACCCGAACAAAGGGGAGCAGAGCAGAATGTCGGAATGCTTTTGTGTGGTTGCTTTTCTATCATTTTGGTGTTTTTTTGTGGTTTTGTTTTTTTTTGCACCGTTATGGATGTTTGTGCTATCTTTTCTGTGGTTTGGAGGTCTGCGACAGAGTCTTGCGTCCGGAGCACACACCAGGCATCAGATGAGAAAACCAGCCCTGCACGATTCTGCACGACATTGCACGCTGTTTGCACGACGCTTGCACGACTTGCACGACACTGCACGACACTTGAACAATGCTGCACGATGCTTGATCTCCATGATTGCACTTTGCACTCTTGCATCCTTGCATCTTGCCCGCCCTTGCATCTTCCAGCATTGTGGCCAGTGCCAAGGTGTGACTCTAAGCCTTATCACACCAGGACATACCAGTAAATCACCTACTCGGATACTGGGGTCACTAGGTCATCAGGTCACGGGGACTTGGGATTATAGAGTCTACAGTCTAGAGTCTAGAGTTTATAGCAAGTCTATAGTCTGTAGTAGTATATAGTCGATGGGTCTATGTCTATGTGTCCAGGGGGCCTATACGATACAAATAGGGCAGGGCCAACACGCCCACAAAAAGCCCTAGTAACTAGTATAGTACAGGATGATATATTGACTACATGACTATATTATATTTGGCTTCTATCGACTCTAATTGGTATACTATACTGTACTAGACCACTATACCGGTTCCGTCCGAGATGCAAGTTGAGCACAGCTTCGCGGTGAGCTGTGTACCGGTCCGGAACTTCCCCGATAAAGATGACAAGTCTCTCTTTGATCACCTCATACACGATGTTCCTCAACGCGCGCCGAGCTCCTCCCCCTCGCTGCGACAAAGCAACATGTAACAAACCTGACACGTGCAGCTCGGCATGCGAGAACTGTTTCGTTTGGGTCTGTGAAGCTTTGTGGACTCTGCAATAAAAGTGGGTGGATGCTCCGTTCGGGGTCGCAGTGTTGAGCTCACGCTCTGCGCGGATGTTCGCCGATGCTCTGTCTGTGACAGGAATGTTGAACACCACATCTGCTTTCTGGCTCAAACGATGCAATGATGGAATAATCGACTCTGCTTCAGATTGAACTCTCACGATGTTTTCTGCCGAGGCAGAATCAACACAAGCCATCATAGAAGGAAGTGTCATCTTCATCAAGCATGAATCACCAGTAGCAGCATTGTACAAGAGCATTCCACAGCATAACTCGGTCTGAAAAAGCTTCGCCACTTCAGCTGTAGCCTCTGACTTACCAAGCTGCTCGAAGCGAAAAGGCTCCTCACGAACTGTGATACGTGTTGGTGTTTCGTCATAGCGGCGGCGCTTGATGATAGCAAGACACTTCCACGCCGAGTTTGGTTGGGAAGCAAACGAAGCACATCTCGCCAGCATTGCACCAGTCAAAAGCCCACTGAACTGCAGCGCACACGCTGCCACTCGCTTTTCATCTTTGGATACAGTCTGCCGGGAACCGTAGTCAAAGATGTGCTGCTGCGTGCCAAGATTCAGAATGGGCATACAGTCTATAAGTGAACTGGCAGGATAGGCTTGGTTTTGTGAGATGATGCTGCTGCTATCTGCCGATGGAAGCTCGGGCGCGGCTTTAGCACAGTACTTGGACAAGGTCTCCCAGAGCCTCACCTGAAAGAAACTGCCCACACTGGCGAAAGCATCTCGGAACCTTGCAGCCAAGTTCTCAACAACCGACTTGCCAGAACGTGAGGATTGTAACATGGCTGCTTGTGTCACATCTTCACGCGGTGCAGGAGGTGCCGGCGCCACAGTGGCCTTTCTCGGCCTGCCTCAAGCCCTTTTCGGTGCCGGTGGCCCCTGAGTCGGACGGAGCTCCTCCTGCACTAAAGAAGATGCGACTGCTCCCCAGCCAATGTCCTCATCAGCCATTAGGACTCATCCTGCGCATTCTTTCGAGCCTTCGATCCAGTCAGTCACAGCCGTTCTGAGCCATGGAAAAAGATTCCGACTCCACCATGGTCACCCATGGTCACCACAGAATGTGAAACTTGGAGCCCCGAAGGGCTTGAATCTTATGAATCTTGTGTCCTACGCCTTCTGCATATCTGACCGATGCAAGGGACCTAACTAACAGACAAGTTCCAGCCTGTGCAAAACTGCTGGACTCTGCCTTACTCTGCCGTTCTCGCGAAGTCTAAAATGTAGTCTAAAATCTAATCTATCTAACTAGCTAACATGATGCAATCCAAACATTGTGCATCAACATGGCTCCTCTGACTCTATTTGATTCTATCTGGAATGTCTCAAAGTCTTCGAGGGAGGCAAGTGCCTGTGCCACTAATAGCACCAACACTAAAGTCCACTAAATCCCACTTTGGAGTCTGGTCACGAGTCTGGTCTGGAATTAGCATTAGCTCGAATTTTGGGGAAGTCTGGGAGTCTAAAGACTTCTACAGAATCCTAGCAGGCCCTAGCGGCCCTTGCAGCAGTGACTAGTGAGGCTACTGGCTAGTGAGGCGAGCGAGTTAGTGGCCAGTCACTGGTGTCACTAGTGACACGAGTGACTAGTGACGAGTGACTAGCTGCTCAGTGCACGGTTAGCTGGTCAGCTATACTGGTATACGTTAGCCTTAGCTGCGGCTAGCGGCTAGGACTAGGACTAATGACTAGGAGCGGCTATGATGCTAAAGCGATGGGGACCATCTCTGGTGAATCTAGTGACTCTGGTGGTGACTCTTGGCTAACTAAAGTGACGATTGTAACTCATGAAGCACGGCCAGCCCATCCGAGCCAATGAACGATTCGGCGCAAGCCACCAGTCTTTGTCAGGTTATATATGGCCTGGAAAGCTTAGGGCTTAGGGCTGGCACTGGGTTTAAAGTCGGTCCTCTGGGCCTGGGGGTTTTGGGCTATGGCTTAGTCTTGGGCCTTTCAGGCTGTACGGTGGCAATAAAGGTCAGTAAAGGTTTAGTGATTTAGCATGTGTTTTGAGTTTGGGCTGGGGTTTGCTTTAAAGCAGTTTCAAAATCGAGGTCGTCGGTCAAGCTTGGTTCTGCCGAAGCACAAAAGACTGTGGAACACCCAAACCAAACCAATCCACCTCCCAACAACCGCAACCGATCTTCAAAATGCGTCCACCACCTCAACCTAAAACCAGCGGCCTGGAGACTACTGTTTAAAGTCTAAAGTCTGGAAAGTCAGTGGCAACGTGTGCTCCGAAATGAAGAACCCAGAATATTTAAATCTTGAGTCTAGAGTCTAGAGTCTAGAATGAATCTAGAATCTAGAACACACGAGCAACTACCAAGGACCTCGGGACCAAGTGCGAAATGCCTAGGCGCAGGGCCTAGGGCCTAGGGCTCAGGACCGCTGAGTAACTCGAGAATCCCACATTGGCCAACCCCCGAACAAATGAACGAAGGAATCCTACCCTGACACAAGTGAGCTGAGCACATGTCCTGGGGCGTGAAATGTTCACGAAGTCCGACATGTCCATCTCAAAGACAGCCGTGTGGTAGCCCTTGTTGGGCTCGAACTCGGTCTCTTGCAGCACCTTGAGGTACCTGCGAAAAAATTGCACATCACAAGCTGGGGATGAAGCAGGTAGGGCCAGGTAGGGGCTGCGGAGGCTAAAGTTGGGTAGGGCATTGACTGAATCACTTCAGAAAATTATGAGGTTTCGGTCTACAGTCTCTACATACACTCGATTCATAATGGTAGCTGGTACTGCCGCTAGCTGCTAGCTGGCTGGCTGCACTGTGAGTTAGTTGTTAATTTCAGCATGTGAAATGTCGGTTGATTCAACAAAATCTACGACTCTATGACTCTATGACACTAGGTCACTAGGTCACTAGGACACTACGACTACGATCTGTGTCAAGGTTCCAAGCTCACATCCTTTTAGACACTGGGACACCTGGGATCTGTGCAGCTAGCTCAAGTCGGTCGAGCTGGATCCAAGCACGAGCTAGTAGCAGCTAGTAGAGTTAGCAGAGTAAAGTTAGTCAGCAGCTAGTATAGTAAGTATAGTATAGACTCGAGGGCAAATCTTGAGTAGAGTAGTGGCCTCGCGAGTCTGAGAAGCAGGCTTCGGCTTCAGCAGTTCGCAGGCCCAAGTCACGCAAACGAACATGGAAGCCGTGTCTGCAAGTGCTTATGATTTCAGGAATGGCAACAATGTGATCCCAAGACTCTCAAGATTGACTGGTGCTGTTATTGAAATGAACATGTGGAGGCCTAGGCCGAGGGCTTCAGTGTGTAGCAAAAGAGTATACCCAGTAGACAGCGGGCAACCTACACGTATCCAAGGGTACGGCTACACGGATCTGGCTATGGCTACAGACTACCTTGATCACTCATTGCGGCTACCGGCTACCGGAGCGACTACCGTGATTACCGGACTACCTGACTACCACGACCACAACAAGACTACCAGACTACCACGACCATCAGACTGACCAGGACTTCCAACCTACCAGACAACCAAGCATCCCAGACAACCAAGCATCAGCATAATGTGAGACCACACTGCACCTCATTACAAGCCGCTACACTGTCACGTCACTAGTCATTGCACTCACTACAGTCACTACACCACTTCAGCAAAACCCGGCCTCTGCAGAGAAGTGCAGCTGGAGTCTTTGCACTCGGGTTCATCGAACCCACACACTTGCTCAAGTATCACTGATACAGGCGCATGCTTCTGAAGCCGCTCGACTGAGTCACAAAACATAACCTGGTGGTGAGGGTGCTCCTGCACACTTCCATTCACTCGGCGCTTCTGTCGCATCACTGAATACGGAGGGCAGGGACACCCCAAGACCGCCAGAGAATGCCCTCGACCTACCTTGCAACCACAGGAGTCAGGATGCATCTCACACGGGGTCTCTGCTGTCTGGTCGGAAAGGGTCAGATGCATATGCTCAATGCAGCCCCCATGGTTGGAAGCCTGGAACTCCCGGTACTTTGCCTCCGGCTCACTCGTCCCGACACAGGTGAAGGGGATCCCAAGAGCCTGGCGCGCAGGTGAAGTTTGGAGGCACAGCACGGTTGAGTCAGGTTGGGTCGGGAGTGAGGCCTGGGCATGTGGTGTGGGGTCTCAGCTCTGGTGGGAGCTTCAACTCTGACTGCATCTATTCAACTATTCATATTCAATCGCTTGGGAGCCCTTGTGCTGCAGTCTGGAACTTGGGTGCTTCAAGACTTTGGGCGAGGCACCCTCATGACCTAATAACATGGCCAAGTGGCTCTGGCCTTAGTCGCCTTAGTCATGGTCCCAAGAAGACTGCCTAAACATTGATGATCGAGGAACTCGATTTTGGAGCAACCGATGGCCCCACACCCTAGATGTTTGGACCCGTGATCTGAAGCAGCACCCTTCAAGATTCATGCCTCGAACTGCCTGCTGACGATGACTGTGAGACTTACATAGACTTACATCAAACAACCAAAACGACACCGTGATGTTCCTGCTTTCTTCCTAACACTAACAATGCTTGGAGTGGCGCTATGGCTGCGGTGGCTGGATACCATCAAAGTCATGAAAGCAATATCAATACCAAGTAAGAGAGTCTAACAGTCTAACAGAGGCACGCAAACAAGCTCGGTCAGGCCTTCATGACCATGATGTCTGCACCCGATGCCGTGCAGCCAGATAACAAATCGCGGGGAGTTTTAGGCGGCGGGGGTCGCGGGTTGCCACTCAGGTGCCGTTTAACTTTGTTAACCCACCAAAGACTTGGGTCTGGCAGGCTGTCACTCGCATCCGTTTCGGAACGGCATGCTTCGGTCTCCTTACACAGACTTACCTCTAAGTCTTGGGAAGCCATGAGCTCATTCACTATCTCCCCCCATCCACTCGGAGCGTCCTCATCAACCATGGTAGCCATGGCTTTCAAGCACGGACGATAAAAAACACGGTTTTGATGGCCCTTATGCCTTATGTGACTCTTACCCTTCGCTGGCACCTGAGACCTGGAGCTTGGCTGGCTTAGCCACAGCCACAACCTATTTGCAATGTGCTGCTGCAGGTGGCTTTATTGACAACTCCAAATGAATGGCTCCCAAAACAAAACTTTAATCCAGAAAAATTGCGAAAATTGGATAGCAACATCCATACCTACCCAGGTCTACTACAACTACAACTGCAACAACATACCTGGCCAACTTGGACCTAATTGCTCTACTTGCACTGCACACCGTTCCCAGTGATCTGTGGCAGACACCGAGCAGCTGGAGTTAGGCACACCGATTCAGTTTCTTAGTTACTAGTCACTATACACTTCACTACTATAAAAAAATACTACACTTTACTGTACTGTACTACAATCACGAAAATCGAATCATTTCACACCAGTCACAACACATACTGACATCTTACAATTGAATACACTTAATACACATACATACACTTATACATATAACTTTGGCGCACGAGCACCTTGAGACTGGAGCTCGGGTCTCTGCAATTGGCCAAAACCCTACTGACACTTCCGAAGACACCCGTTGCCATGGTATGGGTTTTACCATATCACACACTTTTCTAAAAAATCCAAAGTTTTGTAAAAATGCTTCTTCATATTTAGAACTTGAACGCGTAACCGGCAGAGCATAGCCACATATACCGTAAGAACTACAAGAATACAAGATCTTAAAGAAAGCTGTTGTCCAGCATAAGCAGCCAAAAACATGCAACCCTTCCAACCAGCCAACGATGCCGCACTCGGGCAGGTCCAGCCACCCAAAATAAGTTTTCTCAAGCATTCCAGCAACAGAGGCGCCTTGCAAAAACAAAACAGTTCGCTCTCAGCATAACATGTACTTGACGCGGCTTCCCAATTGTTATCTTTCGTTTGCAGCTTTTGAGTCTTGCACAAAGCAATAACGCCGTGCAGTGGAATTTGCCATCTGGCAATGAGGTCTGCCATTTTAGGCGGTGTCTGCAACAATCGCTATTGCCGCACAGCTGCCAAAGTTAAACCGAATCTTTATTACAGCTGCAAACCAATTCCAATTCAATGGTATTACAGTGCCATCATGCTGGACAGCTATGTTTTTTCTTGCAATCCGGCCCACCTTTGTCCGTCTCGTTCCTCCAAGCGGTGGAGTCGGCTGCCCGCGCTCCTCACTTTCCAGCTGCTCCAAATCTCAAGCCGGCCGAGTTTGTAGCGCTCAAGAAGCGCATCCTTGCTCTTCATCCAGTGGCTAAACGCAGCAATTCTAGGGAGGAGTTGCACATCTTGGCCGCCCTAATGGGACAAACATTTTGCCGCCACATCGACGAGTTACTCAACAGTCCGGATGGACTCCTGTATGGACACATATCGGCCATGGTGGCCGCCCGCACAAGGACGCAGCTCGCTTAGCATCTTGGAGTGCGCGGGATCTTCCAAAACTTTCTCCCTGTGGTGCGCCTTGGTCTGCATGGATGCTGTGTTGGAGCAAACTGTGTTTTGGACAGCACAGCAGCATTCAGCGCTCATCGCGGTCGTGCGTATCGCGTCCAACCTCTTAGCCGATGCCCCAGATTGGCTGCGCCCGCTCGTTGTTGTGCGGAGGGTCTCTGGCGATGCGGAAATGATCGACCCATCCTTTGACCATGTACTCTTCACTGAGGCTGCTGAGCACCAGGCGGCTGGGCTTGGGGACATTGCCACGGCTCAGCCGGAAGTAACGGGGCGCAGTCCGCGTCTTGCCTCCCTTCAGTCAGCAGTGCTCACATGCTGCTGCTCACGCAGGGGTCGGCCTGCAGCTGCAATATGCCTCCTACAGTGAGGTTAAAACTTTCCTCAACAACGCGCATGTCATCGTCATGAGAAACAACAGAAGGGACAGCCTGCATCGGCTGCCATCCTTGCTAATGCAGCTGGCCAGCTTGTCATCCGCACGGGCGACCCCAACCTGCTGGAGGCGGCAAAGGTGAGGTTCAACTGCGCACGTTGGCGCGACTCATCGCCAAGCCCGTTGGCATCCGTGGAGTCGCCCAGCTGGCCTCGCAGTGTCTTCGGGGCGCCTTGTCGTGGCACTTCGAGACTGGGTGCAGTCTACCCCGCAGGGAACCACTGCACACAGTCAGGTGGACTTGCCTGGGACATCGCCACAATGGCCATCATTCGCCGTCTGCCGAGAGTTGTCGGAATGCCTCTTTGGACTTGACGAATTGAGGTAGTCTTGACTTGGATCTTCCGGAGCTCCGCGGATGTCGGGTAACCCGACAAGAGCTAAAACAGACGATCGACTGTATCCACACCCCGGCCGCCTCACGCCAGCAGCTATTGCGGTGGATTTCCTCCACCAGTCAGCGTCCCATAGTGAAGCGATTCTGTGTTACCTCAACCGTCTGTCGGCCGTCGGAGCAATACTTGCACCGGCCAATACAGCTCTGCTGAGAGCCTCGCCCCTATTATGGAGTTTGCTTGAACCTGGCCCTAGTTGCCTCCACCAGGTTGCTGGCCAATCTTTATCTGCTCATTACTCCGTTCGGTACCCATAATTCATTGTCGCACAGGGCTCTGACGTCTCCGTGTCTGGTTACCATCGGCGAACTGGCAGCGAGTACCACTGCACAGCGACTTCAACGTGTTGCAGCAGATGGCTCCTATCAGCCGGAAGTGTGGGTCAGCTAGCGCTCGGTGAGAAAGAACAGCAGCTGTTCTGGCAACACACCGCAGTGCAGCAGTGGTGTTCCCTGCGTCGCTTCAACACTTGTGCTGCCTCCTCCAGCAGTGCCGCTGGCTGGAACCAGCGCCCCACCGGCGATTTATCGGCAAGGGGTCTGGCTTGGCGGTGGTCTTGCTTGGGAGCCAAGGACATTTGCACCAGGCTGCTGTCTCGGACTGGGGACTCCCGTCCCGCCCGAGCACGGAGAAGCGATCCGTTGAGTCCTGCAAGCTCATGGAGCAGCCACCATGAAATCTCAAGGCGGGCAAGTTCATACCAGGAAAGGTCGTCAGCAGTCGTTGTTGGACAGAAATTGTTGCAGTGCCCCACACATTCTATTCCATCGACAGGCTGCTGTAGTCGGCTTCGAGCTTGGTAGCGCCGAAGGGTCATGCTTCTCATTCTGGTACACCGGGCAATTGAGGAACAAGTCCAATAAGGCCGCTACTTGGCTCCATGAAGCGTGGATGCAACCGGAGGGAGACAGCACAGCTTTGACTGCGCAGCTCTGGACGGACCTGCAGGGTAGAGGGCGCGTAGTCGGCTAGTAGCAACTGGCGACAGCAAGACGGTTTCAGAGCAAGAATGGTGTATCTGCGACTCCAAGCGCGTCCTATTGATCGTATCGGAGGCAATGGCATAAAGATAAAACGTTCTTCGGAACAGCGGTGACCATCGACTCCAATGTGCTCGCTTGGCTCCAGCACACAGTTGCTGTCATCGCAAGAGTCATGTCCTGATGAGAGACCTTGGTGAGTGGAGCGGAGTGCATTGTATAATGGTCATAAAAGAAGGCAAAGAGAGATGAAACCTACTCCTGCGTTGTGAGTTGCCCCGGAGGAGGAAGCTCTGGAAGCCATTCCGAATGAAATCCGCAAAGGAGGTGCTCTCAGACACGACTCTGTGCGCGAGGCCAAGACCTGCTTGAGAGAGTCAAAAACTCTAGTGGTTGGTGTGACGACTGCCTGGACAGCAAAACGATGCCTGCAGACATTGTAAGCGAGAACCAGAAAGACACAGAGCAATTCCACGAGGCCACTTTGGTGCATGGTCGAGGATGTCTGCTTTGGTAGTCGGATGAAGACGGCCGCTCCACTTCTGCAGCTCACCAACCCCTACCCGTGACGGCCAGCACATTCAGGTGCGAGGTTCCCGCTGTCTTGGTGGGCCAGTCGCCCAAGAGGAAACCAGGCGCAGTCACTACCAAATGGCGAACGCCCCTGGTTCAGATTGGGGCACCCTCGGGCGCAGGACCGCTGGAAGGATGCAGCGGAGGAGTTTCGCAGGGAAGGGGGCCTGGGGCCCGGCCTCCAATTTCCTTGCATCTCCACCGAGTTAATGCCACCTCCATTGCGAAGACCTTGACAACCATCAGTATTCATTTACTCGTCTGACGAAATCTACAAACTACAGTTGCTCTATCTTCTGAAGGAGAGTCAATTTCCTTCGAGCGGTCGTGACATGCAACGAATGCTCGACAGCTGGCCGCAGGATGCAGCGGCTGGCTCCTCCAGGTGACCTCTGCCCTTTGTCGACCGTGGGACTGACGACATACGATTCTCTTCCCAGCTGTACGCAAGGGCTGCATGACCCTGGCCGAGACCGGGCTCAACTGGGAAGGCTGGCGGAATTTGCCGCCTTGTCGAATAGACGCTGATAGTGCAGGCTCTGCGGCCAGAACACCTGGCAATGGTCTCGCTGTGTGACGGACCTCGTGCGGCACGTGCTTCATCTCTTGAGGAGTCTCCAGGTGATGCCGCGGCAACCGACGACATACGTCGTTGAGGTTCATTCTCTTTGCTGCTCTTGTTTTGGCACGACGACCGCCTGAGTCTTGCTTGGGACAGAGTGCACTTTCGCGATGGCTGCCTTTGGCCGTGCTTACCCTTGCAGTGGAGAGTGGAAGGGGGGGTGGCTGTGCTTTCCGGTTGTTGTGGCGCAATGTCGTCGTCTGGTGTGACGGACCCCCAAAAGCTGGTCGGGTCGTCTCTGACCGACAATGCTTTCTTGTTGGAGCCGCTGTAACCGACGACATACGTCGTTGAGGTTCTTCTCCCTTCTTGTTACTCCTGAGCGGAAGCTACAACCACTACGTGGGAACCTGGGCCCTGGGTGCACGCTCTACTTGGGCGACCCATTCTTGGGACTTTAAGGCATCTCTCCGCTTGCGCTGCACTGGGTTTCGACACATAACAAGTTTTTCCCACGGTCTACATCCTGCCCGGCAGCGTGCTGTGGCAGCGATAGGTGGCCGTCGGTCCCTTGCATCCAAGACGCCACTTCGGTGTGCGTTCGCATGGCCGGCTTTGAGTTGCACGACTCTGGCCACGATCGTGACGGAAGAAGACACAGGGGCTGTCCGTTGTCTGGCGAGACTAGAACGGCTGCCGGAGCTTGGTCTTGGCTCCACCTGTTGTTTTGGGCGGCACAAAGCGACGGCTCTTTGTTGCTCCGGACCGGTCGCTGAAGCTCCGTAGTTAGCGCTGAACGGCCAACACAGTAAACCCGTGCGCCGCAGCCCATTCGTAGAGCTTCTTTTCTGTTTCACCGCTTGTTGTAGTTAGTTTGTTTGTCGTCTGTTTGTTTGTAGGGACCGAGTGCTACAGCCGTAGTCGACGAGGCCCAGTCAAGCCAAAAAACCGGTTTCAGCCCACGCCCAAACGTCGCAATTAGTCGTGTGAGTTGTAACTTGAACTTTGCGTCAGTTGCAGTGTGCAAGCCTTGTTTGTGGTTGAGCACAAATGTTTTGCCTTTCAAAAATCCGGAAACCCGTAAGTCCTCAGCTTCTAAACCCGTGAACCCCGAAAGTCCCGACCATTGAAACTTTCAAGGCTTAAACTGGTCAACCTCAAAGCCAAGCAGGGCTTCTCGAGAAGCCCACAAAGCACCAGAGCTTAAGAGACAAGCGAAAGAAGAAGAGAAGGCTGCACCAGACGGAGTTGGGCTTTATTGATTGGAGTAGGGTTAGTTTCAGGTTGCAAGCCCAGCGTAATCCCCAAGTCTGACTTTTTTCAGGGCACCATCACTGTTTATGGAAACTGAATCCAACGTGGCAGGTATTTTCCCGGCAACATGCAAATCCTAAAGTGCCTCAAACTTTTGACATTGTTACATTCTTCCGAAATTCCAGCCCCTGCTCGGACCACTTAGAGCTTAAAGTTTAGGGATTATTTTGTCGACTAACTCCAGACAGCAATGCGCCGGAAGGAATGGAGCCTAAAAGGGATGTCTAGAGAAATTGTCACTGGTATTTGTAGGGTTGAGGGTTTTAAGACTCGTAAAGCGTGCTAAAATGGACATTTAGTAATTTAAGTTTTATGTCTTGATTTGGGTTGGAACTTAAAAAATGCCAATGTAAAACTTCAACCCTGGACTTGGGGTTTTTGGGTGTAGTATGAGGGCTTCTTTTGTAAAAACGAAACTTGGTTGAAATATCCAGGCCAGCACAGTACATGAAGGATCATGGGACTGAGCAGGGAGTGTCAGAAGTAAGATAACGGTTATTTAAGTGTAAAGGAAGGTACTCATAACTTGACAGTTTTAGGGTGTAGCATGTAGGGCTCCTGTAATTTAATTTATCTTAGGGTTTAGGGTGCAGGCCAGATCAGGTTCGCGGTTCACGAGCTGCTGGACGTCTAAGACCTGAGAGGTTCCGATCGGATTCCAGGGTCCCAGCGTTTTCAGGGTTTATTTAGTAGTGTTTGGTTGAGGTTTTCAGGGTTTAGGTTTCGGAGTTGCGTGCTTTCTTGGAGTTCAGAATTCAGGGCCTTGGGTAAAATTGTTCAGCTTGGAAACTGAGCTGCCTTCGCAATTTAAACGTAAACCCTGAAGTCGAAAGTGTAGATTCTTGTTGGTTTGATGCATGATATATCGCAGCTGCAAAGTAGTCGAGTCGATTCCGCATCAATTTGCTGTTTTGGGGAGCAGCAAATCGTGAAGCTGAAATTTGTAATCGAGTGTCCGGGATACACGGTGCCGGGCAGCAAGGGAAACGCGCCAGGACGTACGTGTGGTTGATGGTGGCGGGGGCTGACGCCACGAGATAGTTGTTCATGCCTTGGCACGAAAGTGATGGACCGTCAGCAGTACATGGCGGATCAACAAATACGCTATTCCGCCTTTTGCGAGACCGGAAGTCTCCGAGTCCAAAGCATAAGAGATGCGGCAGCCTCGGCGAGGAGATGGAAGAGACGCCAGTATACCAGTCGTTGCTGGAGACGGATGACATGCGCATGCTTGCTGTTTGCTTCATTCCCACCAAAACCTTGAGCCCTGAATCTTTACATTTCGTAGCCGAATGACTTGGCAGCTGTCAACCCACTTTCCCTAGCAGGTTTCTAAACCTCAACCCTTCCTGGAGGATTATGGGACTTAGTGTCCTTAAGGGGTTTCTTGAATAATTTCTTAAAGGGTTTTAGGAGGGATCTATAGGGTTCAAAGTTTCGAGTCTAAATGGAAAATCATGGGACTTTGTAAGGAAGGTTAGAAGTATCTTAGTTAGGGTTATAAGTCATTGTACGTAGAGTTGCCGTATGTATAGTTTTAGTTACCTAAACCGTAGGACCCTAAACCCTAGTCCCTAAACCGTAGGTTCCCAACGCTTTCGAAAACTAACTCAACCCTATTGCTGACAGCCTGAAACCCTGAGCACTTGAAGCTTGTGCCGTAGCCGTTCGACCACCCTACAAATTCACCTCCATGCTCCTACAGTGCTCCCAATGCCGACTCGCGATCAAACGGTGTAGGGCTCGGGGTTTCGGGCTCCGGATTTTGGTTTGTCAAAGGGACCTTAAGAAGTATTCGGTTCATCGTTGTAATCTGCAGTCTGCAGTATCTCTGAGCGCTAAACCCTGTAATTAATCCATATGTCAGCCCTACAAACTCTTCTTATATCCTTAGCTGTAGATCTTACTAAACCTTATGTACGTATATATGCATAGGTATGTACTGTATATTCATACATACAGATTATGAGGTACATATATGTGTATATATGTATACACATACATACATCTTTCATATCTATAATAAGCGCAACCGGAAACCGGAAGCCTCAAAGCCGAAAGCTTGTTAAGGATCTTATACTGTCGGGCTGAGGCCTCAAGCTTTGGCTCTAAGGGTCGGGGTTGCTTGGGCAGGGCCTGCAGGGCAGGCCGACGTCGTTCTGGAAGATTGCCGAGAATTGCAGGAGCCAGGGTCAAGTTCTCAATTCGAAGGTTTATCGCTTGAAGGCTTGAAGTTTGAAGTTCTGGCAGTTCGGGCGTAGCGTAGTTTGAGGTTGGACGATGGTTTTGCGGGCAGCGCAGAAGCCCATTGAAAACCGGAAACGCTGAAGCTGCATGGCAGCCCGAGAAAACAGCATGGTTTCTCATCCTGCAACTTCGCCGGCAGGAGCCCAGCGCCCACCAGGGATGTGTGACGGCAGAAATGTATGCATATATGGGAAACTCCCATATCCCTGGTAGTAGAGTAGGTAACTTTTATTGTCTTGGGGGGTAGTGTGTATGATGTTCTAGAAACATTACATAAGCGACGAGGCTTATCCTTAAGCTTCCATGATACCCGACAAGTAGGTATTTGACCCGGCGGTTGCAATGAAGAGCGAACCATGATAGTTTGGGTTTAGGGCGTTAAGGTTGATTTTAGTTGCGAGAATCGGGGTCTGTTGAAAATAATGGCGTTTTCCCTAAACCGTTTTCCAAAACCCAGACCCTGGTCCACCACGACCTTCGCATCACTCTGTTCAAAGGGTTCGCCGCAATTAAGGCAAAGAGGTTTAGCAAGTTGCAATGCAGAGCGGACTACGATAGTTCGGGTTTAGGGTGGGAGTAAAGTGTTACAGCTTGAAACATGCAACAGGAGGAGTGGAGATACCCGTGCTGCGGGTAGAAAGCTGCTGCGCGTTTGCCGAAGGTTCTGGTCGCTCGCATATAGTACAGGCTCGTAGTAGTGTTCGGAGCAGTACCAGTATGTCGCGTGTTTGCGACTGTGTAGTGGGAAGCAGCGGTAGGCGTGTTTCGAATTTGGAAACTTGAACTGCGAAAACAAATTGTTTTCTGTAGTGTACTGGGTATGGTACGTAGTATGTGTAAACAGCTCAGTTGCCGACAGCAAGTACAAAGCGTGCAGATGTATGACACGGATCCGGGCAACCGCACGAAGAACACACGGGTGCTGTGCGCAGCTGTTGGTTTTTCGAGTTGATTTTTGGTTCGAAGTCTGCATGTAGCTTGCCGACTGCGAGATGGGAAGAGGGGAGGCCTCGGCACCTGCGTTTGAACCATGGAAGGGCGTATCGTATAAGTGCTGATTTTGTTTCAGGCAGCAGCGAGCGGATCTGTGAAATGTGAAGAGAGGTGGGAAATCGAGCAAAAGTAAAACGTAGGACAGGGTTGCAGAAGACGTATGCGGCAAACTAAGGTCACGGTCTCGAAGGCGCAAAATAAGGAAGGAGGATTTGGGCCGGAGGCGAATGGGAAGGGAGGGAGGAAGTCCGGCTTATCGCGATCATGAAAGGGATGAAGTGGGCCGAGAATCGGGGCGACGCAAGCACCGGCAGCATAAGGGTGAGGCAAGATGCTCTCGCAGCCGAGGGCGGCGACGCCGGCGCAGCGCCAGGGAGCATAGAGAGGTGGAAGTTGAACCGCCAGAACGCCGAACGTGCTTGGCGTGCAACCGAGTCTTCAAGGATTCATGGGGCTTACAGCAGCACATCAGGTCCCGCCACGGCATGAGTGTTGGAAGAAGCAGCCGAGCTGGAGGTAATAGATGTGAACGCGGTGTCGGACCTTCACAGGCTTCCGGAGAATACGTTAGTGAACCTCACCACGTGCAGTGTGTTGTGGGTCGATCAGTCGGTGCGCCAGGTCGGGCGGGGGCTGCAGGTTACCTCAGCGATTTTGGCAGATGCATCGGGGTTTGTTCTAGCGTCTTTCTGGCGGAAAACCGCAGAAATCGCACGCGAGCGCCTCGGCGAGATTGTATCGGCGGCAGATGAAAGTGAGACAGGAATGTTTGGCCGGGTTGGGCTGAAAAAGTTTCGTGTCCAGAAAGTTCGCGGAAAAGAGTGGACTCCCCTGCGCGGCATCCACAGCACGGCTGGGAGCGAACTGGAGAAGCTGAGTGCCGGGAGTTTGGAATTCGCGTTGGATTTCAATCTTTTCGAAACTCGCTTCGAGGTGTTTCAAACGCCCGAGCCGGGGCAGGCATCCGTTCGCAGAGTTGTGCTCGAACTTTCCGAGATGAAGCGTGCCAGTTCTGGCAAACCCATGTGCCATTTCGTTCTGAAGGGCGACGACGACGTGAAGCTCAACGCGACGGCTGTTGGCGACAACGCCGGGGGCTTTGAAGCGGGCCAGAGTGTGGCGGTTTTCAATTGCCAAGTTGCCATAGACGACAACGGCGAAGGCAAGCTGCTGATTTTCGACGAAGCATATGTTCAAGTCGTGGGGCAAGCATGAAATGGCGGTTCGTGGCGCGCGGCGGGCAGTGAGAGCATACACGTATCATGTGCAGATTTAAGCAGAGCGTCGCTTCGAAAGGCGTTGGTGGTAGCATTTGTGATGTTAGTAGCAGTAGTTAAGGTAGTAGGTCATCGGCATGAGAATAGCCACAGTGGTGGTGGTGGTAGTAGTAGTAGTAGCAGCAGCAGCAGCTTTTTTTGGTGCATTAAGCAAATTCGGTTGCCATTTCCATCCATTTGAGCGGTGCATTGGGCAAATTCAGTTCTTGGTTCATAGTAGTTGAGACCTTTTCTTTGGTGCATTAAGCAAATTCGGTTGGCATTTGCATCTAGCCGAGTGGTGCATTAAGCAAGTTCAGCCCATGTCCATCCTTTCAAGCGGTGCATTAAGCAAATTCAGTGCCTGGTGCCTAGAAGTTGAGACCTTGTCTTGGGTGCATTATGCAAATCCGGTTGCATTTTCCATCTACCCGAGCGGTGCATTTAGCAAGTTCAGGCCATTTCCATACATTTGAGCGGTGCTTGAAGCAAATTCAGTCTCTGGTTCATAGTAGTTGAAAGCTTTTCCTCGTGCACGAAGCAAATTTGGTGGCCATTTTCGTTCAGTCGAGCGGTGCATTGAGCAAATTAAGTTCCTGATCCTTGTCATTAGTAAAGGGGGACTTTGGTTGGCGGGACCATTAATGGAATTCAGTTTTGGCTCATCGACCCACCATCGTACCAACAGATTATTCGTTGAAGACGTGACTTTCTGAACCCGATGTGTTTGTGTAGAACGTATTGGCAGGCCAGGTTTAGGTTAAGGACCGGAGACGGAAGCGATGCCAAAGAGAGGCGAAGCATGCAGTCAGAGCAAGCCAACGCGCGCATTTGGTGTGCACAGGCGCTGCAAGGAGAGTGTCGTTACACGTTGTGGCAGTCAGTTGGCACGCACACGGAAAGAGCGCAGGTCGCACATCGTTTCATAGGACTCACAACTCAGTGGTAAGCACGTGCGACGCTTTCCGAACGGAGGGGTGAGGTTCGTATGGAGTCTGTAGTGTAGAATCGCGCAACACCTGAGTGTGCAGTTCCCTGTGGGAAAAAGTTGCAGCTAGTGTGCTCCATTGCAGGAAACTTGTGCAGTTCCCTGTGTGAAAAAGTTCGAGCTTGCGTGGTCCATTGCAGGAAACCTGACCTAGTTCGCAGTCCCTGCTGCTTGCAGTTGAAGGTCAAGCAAGAGCCGGAGTGGGGTTTGCCATCTGGCAATGAGGTCTGCCATCTGAGCCGGTGAATGAACTTTTCGGCTAGTCAGTGACGAAGCCTTGCTTTGACGTAATCCCAGCCTTCTTTTTCTGAAGGCCACCAAAACGTGGCTGCGTTGCGGTGTGGGGTTTAGGATGAGTAAGTGAGCCTTGCTGTAGTCCATGTGGGCAGCCAAAACTCTTTGTTGACATGTAGCAACGAATGCACGAATGTGAGCCCGTCATATCATGCTCATTCGCAAGTGCTTCCGAAATGTTGAGTCTGTTGCAAGGTCGAAGCTGAGCGCCGTAGTCTTTTAAGTAGAGCAACACGCAGCATGGGAAATCTGGATCCGAAGCTGTCCGCTTGCAGAAAGCTAGGACGGGCAGACCCCACTGATCCGCCGCAGTTTGATTCGAGATTGTATGCTGCAGGGTGTGAGGATACAGACGAGGGAACCTGAACGAGCCCAGCGGTGCCAGGCAAATGATTTCACCCTTAGGACCAAGCCGGTGGTATAATACTCAGCTGCCAACTGAGTTTGATTGACTCCGGCATGTCTGGGACCTTCCTACCCAAAGGGTGTGTAAGTGGGTTCCCTTGGTTTTTGCAGCAGATGGGGTGGGTTCCCTGTGGGTTCCCTTGTTTTTTGCAACACTTCAGGTGGGCTACATATGGGTTCCCGTGTTTTTTGCAGCATTTCGGGTGGGTCTGTGTATGTTCTTCACTTAGCTTTCTTGTAGATTCCCATGGTTTTTGCAGCATGGACGGTGGGTTCCCTGTGGGTTCCCTGGTTTTTGCAGCATTTTTGAGTGGGTTCGCATGGTTTGTGGCAGTATCGACGGTGGGTTCTCTGTGGGTTCGCTTATTTTGTGCAACACTTCAGGTGGGCTACATATGGGTTCCCTTGTTTTTTGCAGCATTTCGGGTGGGTCTGTGTCTGTTCTTCACTTAGCTTTCTTGTAGATGTCCAGAGCGTCGCGCAAAGCACAGAAAGTCTTTCGTTGCAGTAACGTTGCTCTCATTAATGTTCCTTCTTGCCCATGGGGCGTCCATTGTTGCGAAACGTCATTTCCAAGCCCAGCATCATTTTTCTGCTGCTGTGCCGAAATTCGCTTCCACGTCGACGATCCCTCTGCGCACGTTTCAAGCCTCAACTAAGCTTGAAGAAGTTTCTGGCCAAATTGAAAACATCAAATCCAAGGGTTTTTTCTTTTCGTGGTGGCAGTAATCGTCGTAGTAGTAGTAGGAGTGGTAGTAGTGGTATAGTTGTAGTTGTAGTTGTTGTAGCAGTGGAAAGCCTCTCGGCTCAGGAAAGGTCAGGCTAGTACAGTTGCCTTTTTCCTTTCTTGCCATGGCATTTGTCAGCGCCTGAGCAGTCCCGGTCCCAAGTCCGGGAGGGAGTATTAGATCTACAGCTCTCTAACATCTCCCAGAGGTGAGGGTTGTCGGTATTGCGAAGCCGACAGGAGCCGTACTCAACATGAGTGCTGCGAAACAGCCTAGTGGTTCGACCAAGCATCAGCCCGTTCCTAAAGGGAAGGGTAAACGCTCTTATCAAAGGGCAGCACGTAAAGCTCTGCTTGAAGGTAGTGCGGTCTACAAGGGAAGGACGATGTCGTCAACAGAGCTTGGAGTTGCTCCGGCACATGTAAAGCCCACCAATCCCGGCAGAAGGACTCGGCCTTCAAAATTTACAGAAGATAAGAATCTCAGCTATCTATCCTGGAACGCAGGATCTCTCACAACAGCAGTTTGGGAAGAGTTACTCTCCGTACTGCAAAGTGCAGCATTTCAGGATGTGAAGCTGGTAGCAATTCAGGAAACACACTGGAGGGGCTCATGGCAATTCAGCAAGTCAGGTTGGCACGTGATCAGCTCTGGTTCCACAGGGGAGAAGGGAGCCGGGGTCCTCATAATGGTGCACTCCACGCTGTGCAAGTCACAGGATCTTCGCTACAACGAGGTTGTTCCAGGAAGAGTTCTCCAGGTCCGGGTGCCGAGCAACGGCATCTCACTGGACGTCTTCAGCTGCTATCAATACGTTTGGCGCTCTAAGGAGACAGTCGCTCAGAATAAGGAAACCCGGAAGCAGACCCTTCACGCCCTAAGTAAGTCCATCCGAGCTGTTCCCAATCGCAACACTCTCCTTGTGCTAGGAGATTTTAACTCCTCGCTCAAGACCGACAACAAACACGTAGGGCCATGCACGATCCAGGCTTGCAGACTAGGGCATCGCGGATCTAAGGATCTCCAGACCCTACTGTCGGAGCACCAGCTAGTCGCAACCAACACTTGGGGAGTGCATAGACCAGCCACCCACGAACAAGGCAACTCTGTTTCACAGATTGACTTCTCGTTTGTCAGGATTGCACAGTCCCAAGGCCCTGCCAGGTTTTGCCGGCCACTAAGGACCTTCCCAGTGGCATCCTGGAGGGATGGTAGTAGGCATTTCCCCCTTCTTGGTAAACTGAGGCACAGCAGGAGATACTCCGCCCAAGCCTCAAAACCCTATGACCAGCAGGCAATGGAGGACTGCTACAGACACCGTTCCCCGAAAATACAGGCATTTGCCAGGGAGGTAGACTCCCTCCTTCAGGATCATCCCCAAACCTGGCAGAGTCTCCATCAAGCAATGAACTCAGCCCTCGCGACTCACTTTCCCAAGAGAAAGGGAGCAGCACAAAGAACAGATCTCAGCATTTGGGCAGAGCGCACAGTGTTGCGCTCACTCCCAATGTCAGTCAAGGTCTTAGCAGAGTTCTTGCCGGAGTTGCAGGTCCGAATGGTATTTCGCTGCTGGCTGTCGCTGTCTCAGCAAAGTGCACAGGCGAGGGTAGCAAAGCGTCAGAAGCAGGAAAGGCGACGACAGGAAATAGATGAACAACTTGAGCAGGCAGAGCTTAAATCCAAGCAAGACGGGAGTCATTCCCTCTACAAGGTGATCAAGCGCTTCCGGTCGGGGAGGCCTCAGGAAAGAGTTCAGCTACGTGACTCAGAGGGTCGCTTCCTAACAGCCAAGGAAGAACGTAGACAATTAGAGGAATACTCCATTGAACTGTTTGGAGCAGGGGACGACTTCCCGCTCACAGGGATACAAGGCAGCCTGCACATCACCGAGCAAGAAGTTCAAGAACAGCTAGGCACTATAAAGCTTGGCAAAGCAGTTCCTAAAGAAAGTCCTCCCATAGTAGCTTGGCGCTCCCTAGGCCCCAACGCTATTCGGCTTATCTCGGACACTCTCAATAGGGAGGTCACTGCAGGAAGGCTTTCGGACAGCGTCACCTCGTCACAGATCTCTTGGCTCCCAAAGCCCCCCAAGAAGCCAGATAAGCCAACATCACTCCGTCCGATCGGGGTGATAGCACCTGAGGGCAAGGTCCTGGCAGGACTTGTGAGGCAGAGACTCAAGTCCACCCTCCATCAAGCAATGCAAGGAGTCTCTCAGTTTGGCTTCGTACCAGGTAGGGGCACAGAGGAGGCGATCTGTAAGGCCCTCACACATGTGGATCAGGCCAGGTTCAGGCAGGCCCTTACAACTAGAGCGGCTGGTAAGGGACAACAGGGGCTTAAGCTCAGGGGCAGTCTCACGATGAGCGTTGACATGAGCAAAGCTTTTGACACTGTGGACAGGCTACGATTAAGAGAAGCCCTGGAAGCTGAACAAGCAGACCCTCTTCTTATAGAGGTGGTGGGCCATCTCCACATCAAAGCCTTGTACAAGATGACAGCCAGCGATCAGAGCTTTGAGATAGCCACACGCAGGGGAATCAAGCAGGGATGCAAGCTTGCACCTTCCCTATTCGCCTTTGCATCCGGGCTTCTCTTTAGGAAGCTCTCTGGAAAAATCAGCCCCCCCGAACTAGTTAAACTTCTCACCATGTATGCGGATGACAGCTTGATTCAGTCGCATTTCGAGTCTGAGTCTGGCCTCATTACAGCACTAGGGTACTGCGACCTTCTTCTGGATCAATTGGTTGAACTTGGGTTCAAGGTCAATCCGTCCAAGTCAGCAATACTGCTGCAGCTACAAGGAGGTTCAGCCTCGACAATTAGGAAAAAGCTATTTCGCCAGGTAGATGGAGAGAAGTTTGTGGAACTCCCTTCGGGCAAGTTGATATCGCTGCGGTACCAGGTCCCATACCTGGGGGTCATTCTTTCTTATCATGACTATGAAATGAAGACCCTTAAACATCGGCTGTCATCCAGTAAGCTAGCAATGTCAGAAGTCGCCCATGCAGTTAGGAACCATCGAGTCCTATCAGACAGACGTCGTCTGTCAATTTGGACAATAACTGCGTGGGCCTCTGCTCTGTATGCCCTTCACGTGGTAGGACTGACACAGCAGGGATTGCAGAAGCTCCATTCACACATGATGTACCAACTTCGGTTTGTCCTGCGGAGCTACTCCCAGGAAACGAAGGAATCCAACCAGGAGTTACTCCGGAGAGTACGGATTCCTCACGTGAAGGAGCAGCTGCAAAAGAGGCTTACACAGTTCATTAAGAGACAGCAACACTCAGATCCTCAGCTCCTCCCACACTACAAGCTGCGCGCTGAGGCAATCAGCCAGGCTCTGGAAGGCCTTGCCATTGACTTCTCCTCGCAATCAGTAGAGGATAAGATCCTGACCTGCGGCGAGTGTGGAGCATGTCTCTCTGGTACCGGGGCACTCCGTCGCCACCTGCAGAAGGCCCACCCAGATTCGCAGCAAAGCTTGAAAGGACCCAGATTTGACCCTATTTTGCATTCAATGCCAGGGTCAGCAACTTGCATCGCCTGTAGAGCAACATTCCGAACAGTGTTCTCTCTGCGCAAACACGTCGAAGCTTCTACATGTCCTCGGGTAGAGCTCTTGCTTCGACAGCAGGAAGAGCTCCCTCTAGAAGCCCAGAACCGGATTTCACTTACAGAAAGTCTACAGTCTGATGCTCAGGAAAATCCGGAAGGAGCAGCTCGAAATCCGGTGTTCCATGATTACCTGATGGAGCACTGTGCACTCTGCGGTCAGGTCCTTGTTGGTCAGAAAGGAGCCAAACAGCACCTAAACAAGCAGCATCCTGAAGTGATGGCCAAGCTTGAGAAAACTCTCCAACCAAGACTTGCTCAGTTCAAGGTCTTCTTTCACAAAGGAGATAGCTGTCGCTATTGCAAACTCCGTGTGGATGCCCCGGGTAGACATGCTCAGCAGTGCGTTCCACTACTGCAGGTGCACGTACTGCAGGAGGTAGCGCGTCAGCAGCTCAGTAAGCAGCCCCGAGAATATACTCGAGCAAGGCCCACGACCTCGGCGAAGACAGCCACAAAGAAGCCCACAGATTCAATGCCAGGTATTCCCCTTCCCGAATTTAGACTGGAAGGCTTTCTCCTGCTAGCCAACACTCGCAACCACTGCTATGCCAACTCAGGTCTACAGTGTCTGCACTGGCTATCTGATCCCACAGAGGCGCCTTTTCACGAGGCATCTCGGATCAGTCTACTCGCGAGAATAACCCCTGAACACAGAGTCTTCTCGGAGCTCACCACGGGCTGGCTCTTTGACGGAGGACAGCATGATTCTGCAGAGTTCCTGCAGCAAGTGTTTCGGAATCTCTCTGCATCAAAATTTGGACAGTGGGAAACTCGAGCATCAGTTCCAGAGGGTGTGATAGTCGATGAAGAAGGGGGTTCTCCCATTCATCTCGCCACGGCGATCAAGCCCAACCTGCAGGACATGCTAGTGGCATGGTCGTCTCAGGAGCGCTCATGTGCTCTCATAGAAGCTGCACAACAGGTGTGCTTAGCCTTACCGAGATTTGCAGGTGAAGCAAAGGATCACAACTGCATTGCCATTCCACAGCAAGTTCAGATTCCTGTCTTCCTAGATCACACTTCCCGAGTCTCCTTCTGTACCTACACAACTGAGGCAGTAATCATTCACCTAGGCATGGAGGCCACTAGTGGTCATTATCGAGCAGCAGTACACAAACTAGATTCTTGGTATATTGGCGATGACTCTCACCCTCCTAGCCCCTGCACCCTTGAAGATCCCCTGCTGCAACAAAATTGTTACGTCATTTTCTTATCTCGCAGCGCCGTCTCTCACGAGCTCCACGCCGTAGACATTCACCCGAACAATGTCTCTGCAAGAGCTCTTCCAGCGAGCCTCGATGGATGAGAGCTTCTCCTCTAAAAGGGGAGAGGCCGCCCCCTCAGGAGGAGATTCTCCCCTGAAACGCCAACGCGGTGGAGTTACTCCCCAGCAGGGCGGCAAAGGACAAAAAAGAGGGGGCAGAAGCAGGGGACGAGGAAGCGGAGGTCGAGGGAGAGGAGCAGCCAGAGTGCAAAACGGGAACGGTGGAAACATCACCAGGCACAAGGCAATGTATCGCAAGAGCTGATCAACGCAATAGCGCGGCTGGCGCTCCGACATGATGAGCAAATCACAGCGATCGCCTCGGATGTGACATTCGTCTCTTATGTCCGAACCGAAGATCACTCGATCCTACCTCATCTTTACGAGGAGTCTCAGCGAATCAAGAACAGTCCCATCGGGATTCCTCCCAGGGCAGCTTTGACCCTGAAGTTTCTCCGTGAACTCAAGGAGAGATTGGTGACTACCAGCCGTGATAAGAGCATACAGGAGCGCCTGCAGAACGATGAGCTGATGACGCAGGACGGCGAATGGCCGTTCCTGGAGTGGAGCCCCACCGATCAGAAGATGACCGAGACGGTGGAAGACCCTCTCACCACGGCTCAAGTCGTTTCAGGCCTGGGGGACGCAATCACTAGAATATCCTCAGATCCGGAACACATCAAGCTCTTCAAAACCTCGCGGCCATTGACCGAAGGCATGACGGGAGGTCCGGTCCGAATCCAGATCCAACTGTCAACCAGGGCGGCCACATCTGAACTGCAGGAAACCTTGCAGTCCTTAATTGGCAACACTGCATTTTCGCTCATAAACGCGGATTTCCAGCGAATGGGAACTCAGCCATCGCCGCTGGTTCGTCAGATTCGCGATTTGCTCTCCTGATCTTCTCCAGAGGACAAGATCTCTTCAGCTCTGCCCCACGAGTGGGCGGGACTGGAACCAAGAGCTCAGTAGAAGCGAAGCAAATCTTACGAAGAGGAGTTGCTCCCACCTAGCCCCTTGCCCTAGTATGCTCATGCTCGTGAGGAGATTGAAGCGTCTTCGACGAATGGCGAGGAGGCCCTCCCGCGGAGCACTGCACTCATGTTGGCACCGCTTGAATTGCTGCACATGTTCCTCCATGACGAAGCTCTCAGGCTCAAAAGCTAATCAATTAGACTGTGGTTCAACTCCTCGACCATGTATGATCAGACGCCAACTCGACTGGCCATGATGCTGCTCCCGACGATAGCAGCGGTGCACTTTCTGCACCAGAAGTCCCAAGGTGTGGAGATACTCCCCTGGGCCGTGCTCACAGAGCTGCTAGAGAGAGTGAAGGGGCTTGGGCTCATCACTAAGGATGAGATCCTGAACCTTGCCGTGGAGATACTCCCGGAAGGTGGGATTCGAAAGGTGCTCACACACCTCCACTCCATATCGGGCATCGATGAATGGGGACAAATCCGGCACAGAAGACGAAGAGCCCTGGTCGAACAGGGGATGCAGTACCTCTCTTTGGTTCGCATCCACGCTGGAGACCTGCTTTCCCCAGCAAGCCTCGGTTACCACCGGTACGACTTGGAGATAATGGAACGAGAATCCCATATTACGGGATACATCGCCAAATATCTCCCTGCTGAGTACCAAGAGGCATATCAAGCTGATGTGCAGACGTTGAGGTCTCAGTTTTTTGCTGAAGACGGCAGACTTAACCTGGCCTCGGCGACGTGGGAGGTATCTTACAATCACCTCATGGCCGCCACTTCCTGAGCCAAGTGAGAAGAGGAGATGCTCCCTAAGCAAGAGCTCCTGTAACAATAGAGGAGTTTCTCCCTCGTTAGGCGTAGAGCTGGCGGAGTTACTCCCCAGGGGTTTTTGAACTAGTAAAGAGTCACAGGTGGAGCTTCTCCCCTAGTTGGTGGAGCTTCTCCCCCAACGAGGGGTGTACAGCTGGTGGAGTCTCTCCCTAGGGGTTTTTAAAAGCTTTGAGTCGCTGCCTGCAATAATTCTGCCTGCACTGAGACACACTGAGCCAACAGCAATCCACCATCCGTGATGCAGGTCTCCTCGTGGTGGCCTGGAGCTCAGTGGCCTAGGCCCAGCTGCCTGCTTAGAAGCCAGCTTGAGCCAGCTTCAGCCAGCTTGAGCCAACAACCGCAGCTTTCTCTCAAGACTCAGCATCATGTCCAGACCTGAGTCAACACAGGATCCCTCGTTTCAAGCGGAGTACGAGGAATTCTGCCAGCGACGGATACGTGAACAACTTCCGCATGTCACGTATCGCAATTTCCTGCGCCAGTGGAGGCGCTCCGCTCGTGCTCACGGCGAAAGCTATCCTGCATATAAAGGAGTCTCTAAAGGTACTGGTGGACAGGAAGAGCTGGGAAGCGGAAAGGGTGGAGTCACTCCCCCTCCTCCTCCTTCCAAGAAAAGAAGTACAGGGCAAAGCGAGGGTGGAGATACTCCCCCAGCAGCAAAGGCCAAGAGTGGAGATCCTCCCTCGGGGGACCCAAACACGGAAGCTGCGATCAAAGTTCTTCAGTCAGCTGGTTATACGCCCTTTCCCAGTCTGATCTCAGACTGTGATGGGAACATCACTGACCTGAACAATCACCGAATTATGGTGACAGTAACTCAGCAGCTGCGAGATGGCCTCACTCAGGTGGAACGACCCTCCCCGGAGATAGCCAATGCTCTCCTGGAGACCTTCCTGGCCTCTCGCCGGGGACTTGCCAATGAGCCTCTGCAGCCGAAGCTTGGATATCCCACAGCTGAGGAGAATGGGTGGTTTCGATTTGAGTATTCCTCACCGAACATTCTTCCCGCAGGGGACAGCGAGGTTGCGTTCCACGGCACACACCTGGAATGTTTGCATGGGATATTGGCCACAGGCAGGCTACTACCTTCGACACCTGACCTCTCCGGCACGCGAAGCTTCGAGGCACGACCAGGAGTGTATCTCCACAGGATGTCAAACAGGCATCTTGCTGCCGGTTACAGTTGTCTGGTGAGGATAGGACCTCGGCACATATTCGTGCGGCCCATGTTTGAGGTGGAGGCTGCGCACTCTGGATCGCAAAAACGTGGTAAGAAAACAAACCAACTGATATACTCCTATGATGCAGTCAAAATCCGAGCGCTGCTACTGCAAATATCAACCAAGGAGACACTCACCTTAGGTGAGTACCTCCGAGAGTGGAGTGGCTTGTTGGAGATACCACTGAGACAAGCACGGGAATCCTTCTTGGCGTTGGGATACGAACTGTCTGGCGAAGCCTCGTCAAGTGGAGTCAAGGAAGGAGGAGTTGCTCCCCTTCCGGTTTATGAGCAGGCGTCCAGCTCCCAGGGTGGAGTTACTCCCCCGACCGTGGCGTCAGAGATCGCCCACAGCTCAACAACGCCACGTAGCTCCACTATAGTGGCCTGGGAGGGCCAACCAGGCGATCTAGGGGACTATTGCACTGCCTCTACGAAGCCGGAGACCAGCTTCTCGTTCGAAGTCTCGAAGGCTCTAGCAGCTTCGCTCCGGCACGGACATAAACCCTACATCAGCGTCACTTCAGCTGGTTGGGCCAAATTAGAGGACGTCCTGAGATGGCCAAGAGTGCAGGCCCAGCACGCCACGGCAGGCGACCTCATGGAGGTCGTTCGGAGTAACGCAAAAGGCAGGTACGAGCTGGGCGATTGCCAAGGCCAGAAGTACATCAGGGCTCTGCAAGGACATTCTCGCTCTGATGTGGACTCCAATGAGGTGTTGGAGGAACTCACGGAGGAGATGCTCCCCAGAATGCTGTATCATGGCACATTCTGGTCCTTGTATGACTCCATACGCCAACGAGGCCTTCTGCCTCAGAACAAGATTTCCAAGGGCCGCGGCAAAGGTGGACGTGGCAGAGAGGGACGACAGCATGTTCACTTCGTCTCGGATCGGGACTATGGGAGACCTGGTGTTTCTGGATTCAGAGATAGCTCGTCGATGCTGGTGGCGGTCGATCCACGCAGAGCCATGCAGGTAGGGGTGCAATTTTTCCGTAGCAAGAACGGCGTCATTCTCACCCCTTCCGAAGTGCCCCCTTCTGTCATAGAATACTACCAGAGCCTGAAATCAGGTACTAAGTACGGAGGCGACAACAGGCCGCTCTGATCGTGAGGACCCTCACCTAATGGTGGAGTCCCTCCCCACACTGATAATGCAGCTGCTCTCGCAAAAATCTATGTTATGAGGCTGAAGGTCACTTCAATTTCATCACCAGACAGTAAGTATACCCCGAGGTCGCAAGTGAAGCTCCGTGCGAAGTCGTGGGCCCGGATCTGCAAGTGAGTTGTCAGCCAAAAGTTTTCTGGAAGCTCTACTTGCCTTCTCGTACAGGCTCAACTCACCAGCTGTCTCGACTGTAGAAGCCATGCCTGAAACACCGAAGAAGAGTGGCAACAGAGCGACCTCCCGAACCCCTCCTCCAGTGCGACGTCGGCCCCACCTATCCAGGTCGCCGCCAGCCAGTGACTCCATTCGGGAGTCCGACTCCGAAGACACAGCAGCCCCTAAAGCAGCCCCCAAAGCAGCTGGGCCTAAGGGCCCGCCGCCTCCGATGCCTGTTAACCTGTCAGGAAGTGGATCTAGCACAGATCGGACATCGGGACCAGGTAAGGCACCTGGAGTGCCAGCGAAAGGTGGAGTCCCGGGAGGAGTTTCTCCCCTGGGACCACCGCCAAAGGCTGTGACCTCAACGATCTCCCATCCAGGGACAGGAGAGCTTCATGTCACCAGCACAAGTCCGGCAGGAGTTGCTCCGCCATCTACAAATAGCAACAACGGGCTGGAAATGGCGCCTGGCCTGCCATTACTGAGTGTTTCATTGCCTCACCGCCTCTACTATAACATAGAGCTAGTGGTTCGTACCGAGCCTTCACAGCGAGGCTAGACACTCTCGCGAGACAGCAGTGTGCAAAATGGACGTCGCCAATCAGTCAGCGATACATTGCAAATCAGCAGGTTAACTTCTTCATTAGTGCCAGAGTCTGCAGCTCGAGTCACTGAAGACACGTCCGATTCCGACTTCATTGCTTGCAGCCTTGAGGGGCGGAGCGTGTGCGAGTGCTGTGTTAAGGCACGGCTCGTCATGAAGTGACCGCGCGAGTAGCAAGCAGAGCAGCAGGTCGATCCCTCGCAAAGCGTGGACGTTAAGTTTCACCTCAGACAGTATCCTCCCGCTGCGTGTGAATGAAATGTAGCAGTGGTAGTAGTAGTGGTAGTAGTAGTAGCAGTAGTTGTAGTAGGAGGAGTAGTAGTAGTAGTTGTTGTTGTTGTTGTTGTCGTAGTAGTATAACAAGGGCGACACAGCTACCTATCAGTGGCATCGTCAGCGCGAGCTGCGCGAGCAACGCGAACAGCGTGACAAGCGCTCTGGAGAAGAGACACAGTCTCACACAGACAAGCGCCATAGGGACGGTGACACCTGGACCCGAGGAGGTTGGTGGAATCGGGGATCGGAATCCGGGGCCAGTGGCAGCCGCTCCTGGCATCAGTGAGTTCCAACTCAACCAACGGTGCCAATGGCAGCCTACGCAGTACACCGCGGAGGCCATGCCTGCTTTTCCATTTCGTCTCTTCCGGAACGGACTGACGGCCTTTCTGCCGGATGCCGCCGCTGTCAGTGAGAAAACAAGCGCTAGCCTTCCGCCGGTCGCGTTGCTGTGGCTCTGCTATCTGCGATGCACAATCGCTATCCATGTTCAGGTACACACAGCAATCTGAAGCTTGATGCCTGGCAGCCTGCAAAGTTGCTTTGGCTGATTACTGCCAGTTAGCTCGAAGCCTGTACGCCGCCAAAACCCAAAGGTTTTTGACCTGGGCTGATCTGATCAGCTATAGGGTCTGAGTCAGTTTCACACCAAGTGAGTGCACCGCGGCAATCGCCCGCTATGTGTTGAGCCCGCTCGCACAGCGTTCAATTGAAAATTGTCGTAGTAGTAGTAGTAGTAGTAGCAGTAGCAGTAGCAGTAGCAGTAGCAGTAGCAGTAGTAGTAGTAGTAGTAGTAGTAGTAGTAGTAGTCGTAGTAGTAGTAGCAGTAGTAGTAGAGCAGTGGGAGCAGTAGTAGTAGTAGTAGTAGTAGTAGCAGCAGTAGTAGTAGTACTAGTAGGAGTCGTAGTAGTACTAGTATTACTACTAGTACTAGCACAAGTACTAGTACTAGTACTAGTACTCGTACTATAGTACCAGTACTAATACTAGTACTAGTACTAGTACTAATACAAGTGCTAGTGCTAGTCGTCGTCGTCGTAGTCCCACTGCGCTGCCTGACACATGAACATTGACTGGAGAAGAGTGCTTCGCACCCCCTCGCCCCGGCAAGCGGTGCCTCAAGTCAAAATATCAGTAACTTCTGTGTGTCTGAAACTCTGCCAGTTTCGTTTCGCGTCATTGCTTGGGAGAGCTCATTTGCATAGCAGATTCAATCTTCTCAGCTGCGTTCTCACCGTGGATGTACATGAGACTTGCCGTCCCTCTTTTGTGCGCCTTTTGACAATTTTGTTGCGGCAGAATGCTGGCACTCTATTGCACATTCCCATTCTTCGCCACGATCCGCCACCGGAAAGAGGTCACACTGTGCGACTAGACCCCAGTTGTGCATGGCAGATTGGCTGCTCGGAAGACCAGCTGTAATGTCTTGGGCGCGTTGGATCTGCTGGACATTTGTGGCTTCGAAAAAAACACGTTATGGTCGACGCTGAATACGGATTTCTTTTGTGAACTAGCAGACTTTGAGGCATTCCGAAACAAAACTGAAGTGAATAATTTAACATGTTACATGTCTAAAGGGCTCTTCCAGAGCAAATGCGGCCGTTCAGGATGATTGAAGAAACTGACGTCTGAACTTCCATCTCAGCGACCTCAAACGGCCCTTTGCCTCTTCGGAAGCGAAACAGGGTGTCAGACATGTCGTTGATCTGCTTTAACAGGAAAGTGAAATGGAATGTTATCGTGGCCTGACTGCAGGAAGCGCTCGTGTTTTTGGTGCCAACCCTGGTGCGTTGGAGTGCCGGCGGCAGTCAAGGTTCTGAAGTGTTGATTGGAAAAAGATTATTTCTTGTTTTCCACGGTGTGGTCGCTTTACGTGTCGTGGACAGAGTGTGTAGTGGATGGAGCTACGTCGTGTATTCCAGTGTTGCGGGTTGCTCATCGTGACACTGGTTTGCCGCCATCGCTCAGTTTAGGCAGCTTGTAATCGATGCCGTAAATGATTTTAACTGATTTTGTGGCGACCAACACGTCCAATCGATCGCACAGTAGCGCAAAGCTCGTCGAATTGAACGTTTGGCTTTCTTTGCTTCGGTGTCACGACCGACCAGTCCTGTACTGCAGCGACTGGTTTTGTTGTTTTGTTGCGTGTTACTTGTTTCCAATTGTTTTTTGTTTTCTTCAGTGAAATTCCTTGTGTAAACTGTTTTTTCAGTGCCACGGCCAACAGCAGTTTCGTTTTGACGGGTTTGCTGCGGCGACGTAAAGATGCGGGGTCAGCCAAAAAAGGACCGCTTGTATTGTTGAGGCGAAGCGAAGCAAAACAAGTTGCTGTCACTGGATGCCGAGATGATGGGTTTTGGTCAGCACTGGCCTTCGCATGGTATCGTATCGTGGATTGTCGTCATCCCCATTCGTTTTGTCGCACTATCGTGTCCTTGCCGAGCTTCCCGGTACCCTCCAGATCGCCACAGTTTTGGTGTGTGGCCACTGCAGCCGTGAATCTCAGTTCCGTTAAAGCATCATGTTACTGGCGACAAATGCCTCCGATGGTGTATCATCGAAATTCTTTGAAGCAGCATGCAGTCTTTAATGTAATTGTTTAACTATGTACCGGTGAGACCCGAGGCTTTGGGGCTGAGAACTTCAACACAACTATCGCAACTCCACTTTTTTCAAAAGCCCCCCCATAACGAATCATGGATCCACGCATGGTCCTCGTGCAATCGGGGTCGGACTCCGGCAGCAGCGACAGCGAAGGCTGTTTGCAATTGATGCCATCTTTTGCAACACAGTTTGCCTTATCTGAATGAGTTCCACTGGCTCTGAATTGGATTAGGGTTTAGGGTTTAGGGCTCAAGGAAACACAGTCCTTCAGGCCGCTCCAAGAGTGCGGAAGGAAGCCTGCCGTGCGCCTGAGCTCTGGAAGAATCGCTTGCAATCTACCGGAACTCTAACAACCCCAGGCCCTGAACCCCTAACTCAACGAAGGAACCTGAGGTGCGGGGGCTTGGGGATTTGAAAAGATATCCATCAAAAGTAAAAGGGCCCACAAGTTGGGGTTTAGCGGTTCCTCTGCAGGTTTCTCACCAGGGTCTAGGTTGCAGGGTCACGCTTGGCAGGGCTTTGGGGAGGTGCGTTTAAACTTTGCATGTGGTATGTTTCGCTGTCAGGCGTACGCAACCTAGACGCAGAGTCGCTGGAGGATGTCGTTGACGAAGTCTGCAAAGAGGCACGGTTACCTAGTGCTCTTGTTTGAAATCTCCTTTAAACCCCAAGCCTTCATCACCAAACCGTTGGCTTCGTGCTGAAACACCCAACTATCTTCCGGCTGAGGCTGGCGACTAAGTAGATTCTGGTGAATCAGAAAGCCCTAAACCTTAAACTCTTTTCACTGGCGATCCCTACACCTTTAACTCAAACCCTAACTTAGAGCTCCTGGGCCATGAAAAGTCACAAAGCTCCCTGAAAATCCGAGCCCTCTCGATAACCTTCTTGCGGAGCCAAGCTGTCCTGCACCTCGCAAGGAAACAGAGCCGCACGACGTTTTCACGTAAATGCGAGTTTCCGAAAATCAGGGGTACTTATTTTGGGGTCCTTATAACAAGGGTCCTACTACTCGGAACCTACCAAATGCTGACACCAGTGTTTCAGGGCTTTGGGTTTGAAGGCGGTTTGCGGGCTTAGAGCTTTGGGTCTTTGTCCAGAGCTTCTCAAGGCCTTTTGAAACACAGGCCGACAGCGACCGAACAGGAAGTTCTTTGAGGCCAAGGAATACAATACAACATATTTAACACATAGTACGATTTGGAAACTCTAAAACCTTCAAGCCCTAGGACCCTTGTAGAACCCTGATAGGAATCAGGATCCCGTGAATGTACCCTTACAGTGACGGAGCCCCTGTGTCACAAACTGAATCCCAAACCCAAACCCTGAAACCCAAAACCTCGGCCGTGACAGAACCACTCTATCCGTGACAGAACCACTCTTTCACAAAGTCTAGGATCCAAGGTCCCCTAAAGGATCCCTTGAAGGAATACTTGAAAGGAAGCCTTAAAAGAACGCTGAAGAGGAACTCTTACAAGAACCCCCCAAAAGCATCCTTGTTTTGGGACGAACCCCTCTGTCGCAGGTTCAGGGGCGCTTCCGCAAAGACGGCTTGCTTAAGACCTATTACAAGCCGGACGAGGCCTTGAAAGCTTCTTCGCCCTGGAATAGAGTCTAGGTTTAGAGGTCAAGCGGGTTAGGGTTACGGGTTTGTAGAATAGACTTTAAAGGAACGGTTAGTGCTATAGGAGGAACTTTAATGGAGGATCCCCTAAAGGAGCCCATAGGGGATACAGTAAAGGAACCCTTGGAGAACCTCTTCAAGGGAGCCCATAAAGGAATCCTTAGAGGATCCCTTAAAGGAGCCCTTATGGGTTTAGGGTTTCGGTACTGCCGGGTTTCGGGGGTCAGGGTTCATGGCTTAGGGTTTTGGGCTTTGGGGTTTAGGGTTTAGGGGCTTAGGGTTTAAGGATTAGGGTCTAGGGTAGGTATCGATTTGGGATATTTGTTAGTTGCCCATATTGTTCAATATATAGAGCCTTAACGATAAATTGTTTTGGGGACTGTTGACATCGACAACTCGTTTGAGTATTAGGGTCTCAGAGTTTTTAGTGGGGTCAGGGCATTTTGTTCTTCTGCCCAGAAAGCCCAATATCCCTTGGTTCAGGAACATACCTTAAATTATAGGGTCCTTCAGATTATGATTTAAGGTATATTCCTTACTTATTGGGTATTGGGCTCTCTGGGTGCTCCCCATGCTTAAGCTCCGGTTTTTGTGCTTTCAATGGATGGCTTGGTTGGTGATGCCGTGAAAGCGGGCATGATTGCAAGACCCCACACCCTAAACCCTAAACCGTGCAAATTTTCAGAGCCCGGAGCCATGGCCCAAAGACTTGCGTAGTTGTTTGAGGTACCATACGGGTAGTTGTCAAAATCATGGTCCCTTTCTCGGTGCTCTAGATATTACGTGCCGTACTATATTAGGGAGCCAAAAAACGGACCATAATTTTGACAACCTCCCGTATAATGTTTGAAGTACGAAAAAGGAACCCTTGCGATCAAGGAACCCTGCAACCGTAGGTTGCCCAGGGTCCAGCTGAACCCGAGCCCCGTTCGGGAAGCTTAATCTTACGGGGTTTTTGGGTGCCCAACACGCTGTAATAAGGGTGTTCGGGGTTCCATAAGCGCTTTTAGGTTTTTTTGACTCCCCCTCGAAATGAGAAACGACGGACGTACCTCGACCTCGTGGGGGTGTTACTGAAAGGTACATTGCATCATTAAGGGCACCAGAGAGGTTTTACCGTTTGTGGGGCATTGGGTTCAGGGTTTCAGGGGTTGTAAGGTTTAAGGCAGGTTTCAGGGCAGGGGTATTGTTTGAGGAGGTAGGGTGAGGTTTCAGCTTCCGAATCATGCAGCTCCTTGCAAGAAGCTCACAACACAATACAGAAACAGAATCAGGCTTTATGCAGCACCTTCTAAAGTCTTGTATGTTGCTTAGTCCTTCAACAAAGCCTTGCATCCTAAACCCTAAACCCTAAACCTAATAAAAAAGCGGATGAGCCAGGTGGACTGCTCCAGTGCCAAAAAGGTTTACATGGACGTCCGTCCTCACGATCTGAAACGGATCGACGATGCGCGGGAGCAGTTCGGGCTCGTCTTCGTGCTGCAGCTTTGGTGGATGGACCCTTTGTTTCGGGGTAGTGGGGATATGGGAAGAAGACTTAGATCTGGATCAGCTTTGTTTTTCTTCTAAGCCCCCAACCCTAAACCCTAAACCCTCATCCTTGAACTCCAGGACCCTGACTTGAGAGACTTCCAGTCAAAGCTGGTCCTTCGGAAGCCGGACGCACCGGGAGATGTGCCCTATATCCAAGAGATCGACGTGGTGGTAAGGCGCCTAAAGCCTAAACCCAAAACCCTCAAAGCCCTAATCCCTAAACCCAAAACCCTCAAGACCCTAATCCCTAAACCCAAAACCCTGAAAACCCTAATCCCTGAACCCAAAACCCTGAAAACCCTAATCCCTAAACCCAAAACCCTAAAAACCCTAATCCCTAAACCCAAAACTCTAAAACCCTAATGCCTAAATCCAAAACCCTGAAAACCCCTAATGCCTGGCCCCCCACACAGGCGCCTGGATCTCGACGGCACCCTGACATATGAGGAGCTCCCCCATCGGCGTGGGGGCCGTTTGACGGCCAAGAAGGACGAGTACGTCTACCTGCATCCGCCGGCATGGAAGTATCACTTCTTCCCCAAGTACACCATCATGAACAAGGTCTTCGATAAGCCCCAAATCCGAAACTGCCGAAACCCTACTTCCTTCTTCCTAAATCCCGTTTCCTCAACCTTCATCCCAAAACCGTAAGCCCCAGACCCTAATTTCTTACTCCTAGTTCCTGATTCCCAAAGCCTAAACCCCAAAAGCCCAAAGCCTCAAACCCTTAACCCAAATGCACAAACCTTAAGAACCTCCCCAACACCCATAAACCAGGGTTCAGGACCCCAAAGCCCCGAAGCTTAAACCTGCTTAAAACCCTAGACCCTACCTGGGGGATCGTGGGACTTAGTAGGTAAGGTTATAAGTGCCTTGATTGGGGTTTCTAAGTACATATCAGTGTAGTTACCTTACTTATAACCCCACTTACTAAGTCCCATGATCCTTTAAGTAGACCCTAAACCCTAAACCCTATAGATCCCCTTAAGGAACCCTACAGATCCCTTTAAGGAGCCCTTTCAGGAAGCCCTACAACCCCCCAAAACCAGGTCTTCGACGAGGAGGCCAAGGAAGACCAAGCCTTTGAGCCAGAGCTGCTATGGTGCAACGAGGAGGGCGGCTTCGTGCAGTGCAGGGTTCGCTACGACACCACCTTCGAGGAGCGTAGGGGTTGAGGGGTTTGGAGTTCAGGGTTTAGGGGTTCAGGGTTTAGGGTGCATGGAAAGTCCTAGACCCCAGACCCTAGACCCTAAATTCCTTGAGCCCTAGCCCTCAGACTCCTCAATCCTGGACACTGAACTCCAAGTGTAAAAGGAGGGACCCTTAATAAGGACCCTAGGTATGTACCCTTAATATAGCTTTTATATACCCATTATATAGCCCATTATAGGGTAGGGGTCCCCATCAAGGTTCCCTCCTTTTCCCCTTTGATAAACCCTAAGCCCGAGGAGCCCGTGAGTCCTAGACCCCGCCAAGAGCCTTAAAAGCCTCCGAAAGTAATTGAAAACTTCTTAAGCATGAGACCTGATTTCTTGAGGAGCCGGTTGACCCGAAGCCCCTAAAACACCCCCTAAACCGCAAACTCCTTCACAAGGAGCCGCTAGAGCTGAACACCTTCCCCGTTGATCGCCAGCTCTGCCGACTGAAGATCACTGCCGAGATGCCCGTGGAGGAGTTCCAGTTCATCACGCTCGACACCTGCAGGCTAGGTGTTCCTTAGGAGCGTGGATGGAAGGCTTTTGAGGAATCATGTTTCATCCGTTGTAATTTAATGCAAACCAACAGGATTATGACCCAATATCATCTCCACTTCGGGCCCAAAGAAAGCTTATTGCAGGCGCCTGGCGAAGATCCAGGACATGTGGGAAGTCGACCCCGACCATCAGTGCGTGGTCTACGTGCGCCACCCGGATGAGCACCTCCCAGGTGGCATGATAACCCAAAGGTCGCTGGTGAACGTCGTACTGCACGTGCAGCGCCAGCCGGACTTCTTTTTTCATTCTGTGGCCTTCATGGTCATGCTCATCAACATCATTAGCCTCTGCTCCTTCGCTATAAGGCCGCACTACAGCTCTGGTAGGCTGTCCTTCCTGATCACCTGCTTCCTTGCTGTGGTCGCGTACCGCTACATCGTGAATGACTCGCTGCCCCGGAAATCCTACATGACCTCGGCAGATGTTTACATCACCTTCGCGTGCTTGTTTCAGACTGCTCAGTGCCTCTGGACGAGTGGCCTTATGGTCGGCCTGCGGATGTCTGGTGGCTACGATGAACACAGCGAAAGCTGGCATTGGGTGCTGATCCTGGACGCTACCTTCGGTGGGCTTTGCCTTCTCTCCCTCATCCTGTCTCACGCGTGGCTGAAGACAGGACTGTGTAGTAGAGCAGCTAAACTCTGATTTTTTGGTTTTTACAAACCTTGTTTTATCCCAAAGGTTAAGTTTGAGTTCCCCTATGATATTCGACAAACCAAACAAGAGGAGCCTTCCGGCGGAAGAGCTGGCGGGAAGTTTACGACTTCAACAAGGAGCCTTTCATGCCGGTGGAGGAGGGAGTTTCAGAAAATGACTAATGTAGGAACCTGATTAAGAAATCTTGGGCCTTTGTTGGGGTTCTTATTTGAATCCCACTGTTTTGGTTCCTACATTAACCCCACTATAAATCCTAAGCAGTGGGACTCTCGTCTGAAGGATTTCTTATCATGAGCCCTACGCCCCAAATTAGGGTTTAGGGTTTAGGGGTTTAGGGTTTGGGGTTCACTAAGTGCTAAATGACATGCTGGTTTTAAGTAACCTCCAGGAATGCAGCAGCTGTGGCTCCTTCCGACTGAGTCTGCAGTGCAGACACGGAGACAGAACCAAAGCCTGCCAAGTGTGCGGGGCCAAGGGCGTCGTCACGCGCTACTTGGAGCCCATGAAGAATCTAGGCCCTTCTGATGGCAGTCTGTGCTTTTAGTATCGTTTGCTCTGAGGAGGGAACAAGTGCCATGATCATGAACAGGCCTACTCGTTGTTTCTGTAGCTGCACATGGTCATTCTGGTAGCTTAAACCACGTTCGTTGCTGATTGGAAACCAGGCCGCACAGCCATTTCAACGATGAGCAGCAAGTAGAATCTTCGAAGGACAGACCTCAACCTTATCTCTACACACGGCCCTACTTGGAGGATCATGGGACTTAGTAAGAAAGGTTATAAGTGCCTTAATTGGGGTGAGAAGTACTTACAAGTATAGTTACCTTATTTATCACCCCACTTACTAAGTTCCATGATCCTTTAAGTAGACCCTCCTCCTGGAGCCCAGGAACGAGCCCTTCACCGTGGTGCCGTCGCTGACGGACCGCCTGCGCGCGCTGCGCAGCCACAACCAGGATTAGGGACCCAAAAAGCACATAAGCATAAGCATTTGATGGGGATATCCCTACCTTATTATTGGGCTTCATTATAAGGGGGATTTATATGGGATATCCCTATCCTAATTTTTGCTTATGTGTTTTTTGGGGCCCTACAGGAGCCGGACGTGGTGGAGGCGTACTTGGAAAAGGCGGAGCGCCTGAAGACCGGCAAGAAGTGAGCCTAACCTGGGTTTGGGGTTTAGGGTTTAGGGGTTAGGATTTAGGGATTAGGGTTTAGGGTTTAGGGGTTAGGATTTAGGGATTAGGGTTTAGGGTTTAGGGTTTAGGGGTTTAGGGTATAAGGTTTAGGGGTTTAGGGTTTAGGGTTTATGAGCCTAACCATAAAGGGATCCTTTAAAGGGTTCCTTAAAGGGATCTATAAGGGTTTAGGGTTTAGAGTTTCCGAAATGATGTTGTGTTTATCTAACCATTGATATTTCGGGACAAGGGAACCCCCAAAACCACTGGTTAGGTGAGCCGCCGCGATGCTACGATTCTAAGCCCTTAAATCTACTCCTTCTGTTCTTAGACGCTGTAATCCGTAATCCCTGATCCTTTAAACCGGACCTCCGCAAGCTTTTTGGCCCAATGATGGGTTTGCTTCCACTGGCTCAGGATTTCACATGGAAAGTTTCATTAGATTGTCTGCCGGATCTGATGGTTCTTATCCGTGACAGAACAAGACAAGTCAGTAAGATGTTCGCTAGATTAATTACCGAACCCTAAACCCCAGACCCCTAAGCTCCTAAGCCCTAAACCCTAAACCTTGAACCCTAAACCTCCCTAAACCCTGAACCCTAAACCCTAAACCCTTAAACCTTGAACCCTAAACCCTAAGCCCCTGAACTCTGAACCCTAACCCCTAAACCCTAATCCCTAAACCCTAAACCCTACACCCGAAACCATTTTAGTCTCCTCTCTAGAACTCGACCTCGTCTCCTTGGTCCCGCTTTCAGCTGCATGTGTGGTCATGAACAAGAAGGAGAAACGGGAAGTTTTCGAAAATTAGGGGGTACCTTTAAAGGGATCCTTAAAGGGATCTATAAGAGTTGTATAAAGGGTTTAGGGTTTAGAGTTTCCGAAAATTAGGGGGCCTTATCCTGCGGTCCTTAGAAGAAGGATCCTACTATTTTCGGGTACTATATTAGGGTCCCCTATTCTCGAAAACTCCATTGAAGATGAACATGATGGCAAAAGCTATTGTTGTATTCGCATTGATTGTGTTTCCGCTTCCCAGGACTGACATCAGTGCTTGGAGTATGCAGGGTGTTCTGTATGGGGTTCAGAGTAGGGTCTGGGATCTGTATTTGTCTCATGTAACTCATGTAATGTTATGTTTACAGTCCGGTGTACATGAAACTCTTTGCACTTTCATGATATGTTGTTTTCTTGTGCAGTTCATTGCGTCAGATTTTAGACCGCAAATCGCGCCGGTCTTGTTGCACATGTAGCTATATGACCTTATGGTGCACAACTGCAGACAAGCGTTTGTGTTATCATGACGCATTAGTGGCAGCATTGATTGTGCTCGTGTTTCCATCGACATGTGTTGTGTTTGCAGCTGATGGGGTCTTCCTTTTGTTCCTTTTATGGTACTGACCATAAGAAGGAATATGTCCAGGCAAGCGTGATGCTTCCCAGCTTGACTATTCTAGTTACTCGTGTTGATATCTGTTAGTGTAGCGTCGTCATGACTGCTATGGGATGGCTGCTGTCTTTCGTTCTATCAGTATTATCGTTGTCATGGTTGTTGTGATGATGACGAAGATGATGGTGACGACAACGATGATGGTGACACTGCTTATGACCATAGTTGTCTTTGCCGTTTAAGTTCTTATCAAATGGTTACGTAACTGCTCCTTCTGGGGAACGACAGCGGGCTTCATGCAGCTACTGAGTATTCATACCCCGGCAGACAAGTTAATGTCAGAGTCCCATGCCACCACGAAGTGGTGATGACTAGCAGGCATGACAACTCTTGTCCGCTTCTGTAGATTCCATTTGGGAAGCTCTACTCTTGTGCAGTGCAAGCCTCGGGCTTTGCATAAGTAAGCCGCGAGCTATTCGAAGTCCGAAGTTAGAGACTGCAAATCTCTCAAGCTTCCTCTAGAACCCGTGTGATATCTTCATACATAACTCCTTGGTGCCGCTACTTCAAGGATCATGGGACTTAGTAAGTGGGGTTATAAGTAAGGTAACTATACCTATAAGTACTTATAACCCCAATTAAGGCAGTTATAACCCTACTTACGTAGTCCCATGATCCTCCAAGTAGAGCAGCACTGCACATCTATTTTAACACGTCTGCTCAGGCAGACAAAGACCGCGTGGGTCAAAAGCCATGCAGCAAAAGCTGACAAACATCAGAGAGCTAAGGTTTATTTAGGGTTTGGGGTTCAAAGAGCCACAGCCTCAGGGTTTAGGGGGTTTAAACTTTGGGGTTTCGGGTTAAAGGTTAAGATTTTAGGGTTTCAGAGCCAGGAAACCTTGAATCCCTGGAAAGCTTCAGGTTGAAGTAAGATTTAGGGAGTCAGGGGTTTAGGGTGTTCTTCAGGGTGTTTGTTGACAGGCTTCTAGTAGGTTTTCGCAGGGTCTTGGAAGGGTCACACTTCAGTTCTAAAGACCCCAAATCCCTGACCTTAAAAAATCCTAAACCCTACACCCTCAACCCTGAACCCCTCAACCCTAAACTCTAAACCCTCCAACCCTGAACCCGTCAAGCCATGTCAAACCCTAAACCTCTTAAGCCCATGATGAGCTTTGCCCTCCCGAAACTGAGCACCCAGCACGAAATCCTTGAAGCCGGTGGGTTTGAGGCTGAGGGTTACGGGGTTTCGGGTTTAGGGATTGTGGGTGTAGGCTTTAGGGGTTCAGGGTTCAGAGATGGGTTTAGGGGTTTAGGGTTCAGGGTCTTCTGAACTTACTTGCAGCCTGCTTCCTGAATCACCTGATTCTCTGGGTAGCATCTTCGATTTCATGGCTTTCAGGCTTCCAGCGATTTCAGGGTTTGGGGGTTTAAGGGTCTTGCTTCACTGGGTGGCAATGTGGGAAACTTTTTAATTTCCCTTATGGTTCCTATAGAGGTACCCACTCATAAATACTTGTCAGAGCCCCAAAACTACAACCCAGTTCAGGGTTTCAGCATGTTTCGGTGTTTGGGGTTGGGAGTTCGGTGTCTGGCTCGGGGTCAGCTTCGGGCTCCGGCTTGCCAGAGGCGTAAAGAGAACTCCAGAAAGTTGGAATATGGTTTCAGGGCAGGATACCCGATAATTTACCACAGAGGGTTTAGGATATTCATATTCCAACTTTCTGGCTTTTACCGCAGGGCCGCAGAGCTCATGGGCTGATGCCAGGGCCAGATGATGAGCTGGAATGTCAGAGTGCGCAGCTGCAAAGCTTCCAGAGTGTTAGCTTGCTCCAGGTCACAACCCACATCCGGGGGGAGCAACTTTTGCCACATCTGACCGTCAAGCTGCTCATCGTCGCGGTGCCCTTTTTCATTGCTGCTTATTGGGTCTATGCCTACAGATCCCCGAGAGCGAGCCTTCAGAAGAGAGAGTCGGGCATGTCCGGCAGCATGCTCTTAGCCCTGGGATCCACTCTGCTCCTTGATTCTGGGCTCTTGTTTCAGAGATAGATTCATTTAACATTATCCCTGAATCCTAAACCCTAAACCCTGAACCAAATTATCTTGGAGGGCGCGGAAAGCTCTGGTAGATTCTTCACCTTTACTACAGTTTCACCTGAGGAAGGAACAAGTACGCACCACAGTTATGTCCGAAGCTTAAACCCGAAACCCTTAGCTCTAACTCTAAACTCAAAGCCCTTGAGCCTTAAACGCTTAAAGCCTAAACTGCCCTAGACCCTGAACCCAGGATTTTTTCTGCACCGACCAGTACCAGCCCAGCATGCCGGACATGGCAGAAGACTTTGGGGTAAAACCGGTGGAGATGGGTGCGACGATTCAAGTCCACTTGCTCTCGGGCTCCTTTATGGTTTAGTTCTTTACGGGTTTAGGGGTTTAGGGGTTTAGGGGTTTAGTTGTTTAGGGGTTTAGGGGTTAAGGGTTTGGGGTTCAGGGTTGAGGGGTTTAGGGTTTGAGGTTCGCTGTTGTAATGGTTCTGTGCAGTTTTTAGGGTTTCTTAGGGCTTTAGTAGAGGGGTAGGTATGATTAGTCTTGGTATCCTTGGTACAGTGCTCAGATATGACTATACTAACATCTCCACAGAAGTTTTCTTCTAATCATTCCGGCCCGCAAATCAGGCTTGATGGTGTGGGTTTCGGTTTGTTTTGGCTTTGGGCTCTGAGGGTCTGAGGGTGTCAGGGCTTACGTCACGGAGCGTTTGGAGATTTGTGTTTCGGCTCCAGCCTCACCAGGACAGCTTTCAAGTCCTACACCCTAAACCCTAAAACCTAAGCCCTAAACCCCGAAACCCTAAACCCCTAAACAAGCCTAAACCTTGGGTACAGCTCCCACTCGGTAATAGTTGAATAGTATTCATAATAGTAGATATCGTAGGACCTTAATAGTAGCCCTATTATAGACTCTTACTGTATGGGGGCCGTACCTAACCTAAACCCTAACCCCTACTTGGAGGATCATGGGACTTAGTAAGTAGGGTTATAACTGCCTTAATTAGGGTTATAAGTACTTATAAGTATAGTTACCTTATTTATAAACCCACTTACTAAATCCCATGATCCTTTAAGTAGATGTGAATCCCCAGAAGCGAAGAGGGGCCTCGAAGCCTCTGTTCACAAGTCCCAGCAGGCGCCGAAGAAGCCGCACGGTTTAGGGTTTAGGGTTTAGGGTTTAGGGTTTAGGGTGCCATGAATTAGCATCCGGTTTAGGGTTTAGGGTTTGCCAGGACTTAGCATCCACGGTTCCCGCTGGTATCTCCGTATTTCTTCGTTTGTGCAGTCTTCAGGGTATCTCAAAGTGTAGACTCCTGAGTGACAGAGCTCTCCGTCTGTACGGGCCTCGACATTTATTGGGATCCCCATAACTATCATGGCCTCTGAGTCGGGTTATGCATGCTGGTTTACATTTGCAAACCCTAAACCCTAAACCCCTAAACCCTAAACCCTACAAACCCTTGTAAAACCCATGAGCGAATCTGCAGGCAACAGGCCGAAACCACAAGCCCGTGTAACTAGTGGCCCTTTTTTACCCTGCACGAGACCCTTATAGTGACCACGATCACCCTTTAAAGCTCGTAATTTGGATATTGCCCCCACCCAGTAACAGTTGAATAATAGCTATAATGCAGAGATTTGTATGTGGGGCCCTTAAAAGCACTCTTATTACTACTTGGAGGCCCTTTTGACTTAGTAAGTCTACTTAGTATCCCCTAGATACCCCATTATAATCCCCATAACCCACCTTACTAACCCTACTTACTAAGTCAAAAGGGCCTCCAAGTAGACGGTTACTGTACCGCCGCAGTGCCCAACCCGCAAGCACTTAACCCGAAATTCTCAGTTTCACCAGCACCGTCTTTATGCTGCTTTTCGACCTAAACCCTGAACCCTACAGGAAAGCCTAAATCCCAAACGCTACAGCAGAAGCAAGAAAGTTGGAATATTATTATCCTCGTGCCCTTAAAGTAAAGCATAGGGAATTCCAGCACTTGACGTCCTAAATCCATGTTTTAACTTTCTAGGGTTCACTCTAAACCCTGAACCCTAACCCCTACTCTCTAAGCCCAAAACCCGAGAAACCCTAAGGTTCACCAGCGCCGTCTTTATGCTGCTCTTCGGCCCTCTGTCCGATACGATCGGCCGGCGCCCGGCCGCTCGGAGCCAGGACCCAGCGAGTGGATTCCGCCGTTTACCAAAGGCGATGTAGTCTACTTTGTCGTAGCATTGCAGTAGTATTATTACTATTATTACTGTTATTCCTATTATTGTTATTCTTGTGATTATTATTATTAGTAGTAGTAGTAGTAGTAGTAGTAACAGTAGTGATAGTAAGAGTTGTAACAGTAGAGGTCGTCGTCATGGTTGTCGCAGTGGTAGTGGTCGTGGTAGTAGTAGTAGTAGTAGGAGGAGTAGTCGCAGTTGCAGTAGCTAGTAGTTAGTAGTTTACAGGTTTAGGGTTTAGGGTTTTAGGGGTTTAGGGCTTCTGCAGAGGGCTTCGGGCTTAAGGATCTGGGGTGCAGGGTTTAGGGTCAAGCTTCCCGGGTACCAAACGCCGAACAAATGCTTTAAATCTCAGAGTTTAAAGCCCGGTTGTGCCTTGAAAACTTCTGCCTTCAATCCTGCACCTTAAAGCCCATTTAGGTTTCAGGGTTTAGGGTTTAGGGTTTAGGGCCTATGCCCTGGCCCAAGCCCATGAACCAGAAACCCCGAAGCCTGAACCCTCTGTCAACCGTAAAGTTCCATACCCGAGATTGAAATCTACCTGAACAGCGAGCAATACCTATTATACGGCCCTAAATAATTACCAACCCCATTTTGGCGGTTCCTTGTTATAATTGCAGTATTAAATCCCCCAATACCCTATTCTGATTACTAAGGCTCTGATGTTACTATAGCTCAGGTGATTCTGGGCGGCCAAGTGCTCCTGGCCATAAGCACTCTGTCACTTGAGTCGCAAATGGGAGCTGCTGCGTTTAGGGTTTAGGGTTTATTGTAGAGAGTTTGATGTTCCCGGTAGTTCACGCAGCTCCAGTGAGTCCGGCGGTCTAGGGAAAGTCCTTCATCGCTCATGGTGTAGAGTTCAGCGTTCGGGGTTGCGGGATCTTGCCAAACTTACCCTAAACCCTAAACCCTAAACAACCCTAAACCTTAAACCCTAAACCCTAAACCCTAAACCCTAAACCCAAAACCCTAAACCCTAAACCCTAAACAGCCCTAAACCTTAAACCCTAAACCCTAAACCCTAAACCCTAAACCGTGTATTGGCGTCTAGTGATTGGAGTCTAGGAGTCGGACGGAAGATAGGGACAAGCTGCTCCGACCTTCCAAAACTCCTTAATTAAGGAATATATATATATATATATGTATACATATATATATATATATACATATACATATATATATATATATATATATATATATATATATACATACATATATATATATATACATATATATACATATATATATATATATATATATATATATATATTAC
>CAJNDT010000269.1:0-155000 GCA_905221615.1 Symbiodinium sp. CCMP2592 | reverse complement strand
CCCTTTGAGTGGTAGTAGAGAGTGAGTTAACGAGGAGTCATTTCGACGTGATGATTAAGCGTTCTGATATCGTGCGGTCCGTGGTCCGGTATCGGCAACAGTCGAACGAATAGGGTCAGCATCTAGGTTTCAGGATTTGGATTTCAGGGTTAAGTTTTTAGGGCTTTCAGGTCTAAGGTGTAGGTTTTGAACTTAGGGTTTCAAGGGAAGGTTCCATGTGGAAAGGTTGATGCTGCGTTTGCTTCCTTGGGGCGTAAGTCCAGGGTTGAGGGTGCTTTGGGGTTTGGGATTTAAACCCGGATTAATGTTTCTCTAAGGACTGATAGAAGAAATCATATTCAGGAGCTGTAAAACGGTAGGTTGTTGGGGTTTCAGGCAGAGAGTGGGGATGGGTTTGGAGTCCTTGACTTCACGAGCTTTGAGGGCTTTGGGGTTGAGATTTCAGGCAACGGCAGGCTTTCATCTTCGAGCTCGGTGTCGGCTCAACTGTAGTTGAGAAGGGCTGAACAGGTTGGCTGCGGCTTTTAGAAGCCTTTCTTTATGAGGTGTTTTGCTGCGAAGTATTGATGTTACAGAACAGGGTTGAGAAGGAGGTCGCAACAGGGCCTAGGGTTGTAGAATTCATACTCGAGTCCCACCTCTGAACCTCCAAACCCAGAATGAAGGGCCCTAGGTCCTAGGTGCTTGGTGACCTTGATGACTCCTTCCCAGCTTGAGTGAATGTGAAGAATTCGTAATATAGAGTATAGAGTAGGTGACCCTGAACTTGTTTGGGGCATTACAACCCCTGTAGAATCCCAAAGGTTAACCGTTAATGCCACTATGGTATTGGACAGCTAAGATGAGTATTTGGTGTGTTTTACGACGACGACGCGACTGCGTCTAGGACCACCAGTTTTTTTGACGACCAGACGACCGTCGACCTTATCTGTGCTGTGTGACAATCTGTTGGCAAAAGAAGGACAAGATCGAACGTAATATCCCATCGATTCGTGATTGTGTACAAGGGGCAGATATTGGCAGCACGTCGTTGGTATTTGCACTACCACAACTACAGCTCCTGTCGTTGCTTTTCGTAATTCGGCACAGACAACAGCCGTTCATATTTACTGCTGTTGCTCGTGTTCTTGCGCTGTTTTTTTTCTCCTTTTTTTGCGTGTTTTGCTGTTGCGATTCACTGTCGTTTCTTTATAATGCTAGTTCTCTCCATTTCTGTTCATGTGTGGTTGTCACATACGATGCACGACCCGTGACTCATACAAATAGTAATTGTTGCAAAAGGGTTGCCCTAAGCTTGTTGCGAGTAGGTGGTTTCAATCGCGTACTGTTCGCCTGGGTTGTTGGACCGACCATGATGACTCGAGCGGGACTATGCCACATCATCCCTGTATCTAGCGATTGGGATCTCAACTCTGGCAGAATCAATCTGCGACTTTTGGTGATGCGAATGAATTCGCTAGTTTAGTGGCGTGAGCCATGTCAGAAGCGCATGCATTGTATTGTTGAAGGCTTTTCCGTCGTTCCGTCGCTTTCGGGATCCGTAGTTTCGGTTCAGGAGTGCCCGTAGTTCTTGGGTTTCGAAGGTTAAAGGTTGTTAGGGGTTGGGTGGTGGTGTGATGCCAGGCTTGGCAATTTATTTGCCAGCAAAAATGTTTACACCCGAAACAGTAGACTTCCAACATTAATGTCAACCTCCTATTAATACCCCCCCCCCCCTGATTGATTTGGCGCCCGGGGAGGGGGGGATTGATTATTGAGGGGGGGTCGGTCGTCGTAGTACAGTAGTATAGTATCACAATAGTACAGTAGTACAGTAGTATAGTACAGTAGCAGTACAGTAGTAGCACAGCCTCTGAGTCCAGCTCTTCCGTCGGACAAGGCACGTTTGGTAAAGTACCAGCAATGAACAATGATCCTGCTGTCCTCTCCCTCCTCCTTTGAAAGCCGAAGTTTTCGCAAGCAAGGGCATGGCTGCTAAAGGTAGGTTATTCCAACCAACGACTCTGCTCCCACAGCTTGCTTTTCCAATGAAGGGCTTGGCCTGTAAAGCTTGCTGTCCTTTTCAAGGCCTTTAAAGGCACCACCAAAAGGCCCTCCCCGGCGGGAGTTTATAATTGAGGGGGTGTTTATAGTTGCGAAGAACGGCCTTTGTTAGTACTCCGTCAGGATGGATTGATTTTTTGCTCCGGGAATAAGGAATTTTATTAAGGAAGGCATGGTTTCTGAGGCCCTCTAAATCTGAGTAGCTGCAGTTTCTCTCTCTCTGCAGACCTGAAGCAGTCGTAGTAGTTGCAGTTTCTCTCTTTCTGCAGACCTCAAGCAGCCCTAGTAGCTGCAGTTTCTCTCTCTCTGCAGACCTCAAGCTCTCGCAGTAGCTGCAGTTTCTCTCTCTCTGCAGACCTCAAGCTCTCGCAGTAGCTGCAGTTCTCTCTCTCTGCAGACCTCAAGCTCTCGCAGTAGCTGCAGTTTTTCTCTTTCTCTCTCTCTCTCTGCAGACCTCAAGCTCTCGTAGTAGCTGCAGTTTCTCTCCCTTTTTTTTTTTTTCTCCCTCTCTCTCTCTCTCTCTCTCTCTCTCAACCAACACACAACAACACAGAACAAGAAGTATCTAATTTTGGGGATTTGGGCCGGCAGGTTTTCTAATTGAGGGGGGGTTTATAATTGAGTTCCGGGGGTGGGGTTTTATAATTGAGGGGGTATTTATAAAAAGTAGGTCAACATTAAGTTTTGATTTGAAGCTTGCATAAACCCAAAAGCCCATGAAACGAGACACAGCGCACAACTTGCTACACTCTACAAAATGACATGCCGGAGACCCATTGTAAAGGGCCCCAAGTACTTGAACCCTACACCCCAAAGGCTGGACCCTACACTCCCTACACTCTAATGCTTGACCTCACAGCTCAAATGTAAGAAAAGCCCGGAAGCCGAAAGCACAAATGTTTTGGGGTTTCGTACACATGGCGAATAAAGTGCAACACTTCCTTCTGAGTTGTATAAAGGTAGGGGGTTTCGGGTGTAGGGTTGCGTAAGTGGGGTGCAAAGGAGTTTTCTTTTCAAGACAACGTTGACTTCGAAATCCTCGAAACCCGTAAGGCTTGAAAAGACGAAGTTTTGCGGAACCCGTATAGAAACCCACAGAGCAACTATGCTCGTTCCTTCAAAGCGAGTCTGGGAAAGCTTTGGTGGCTGAGTTGGTCATAGAGTGTAGGGTTTAGGGTTTTTTTATTCAGCCTTGTACAACAACTGAGAAGCCTTGAACCCTAACGCTTGGAAGCCAAAACCCCTTATTGTGACCCTGGAAGAACCCCCGTAATAGAACCTTTTTTGGAGTGTCAATACCCCAGGTTTTTAGCTGCGAGAACCCCTGAACCCCAAACCCGACACTCTAGCGCTCTAAACCCCATTCGGACTCTAAGCTCAAGCCCCCCTAAACCCTAAACCCTAAACCCTAAACCCTAAACCCTAAACCGTATTCGGACTCTAAGCTCAAGCCCGGGGTTCTGTCTCGGGAAGCTCAGCTTGAGGTTTCACAGACATGGAGGACCGTCTCCGTCACCAGGGAGCCCTTGGGATGCTAATGCCACCGGGCAGCTTTTATTTTCTTAAACATTCGGCTCTTGGGGTGTAGTGTAGGTGTTGAGGTTTAGGGTTTAGGGTTTCGGGGTGTGATTTTTGAGAGTTTGGATTTTTTGGGGGTATGTGCGGCTGTGTGGGAGGCGGCTGCGCTATTTTCCACCTCCAGTCTTCTTGGCGCGTGATTTTTGAGACATGTCCGTCTTCATGGTCTTGATGTTCTTAAGTTCAAACTTTCAGGGCTATAGGGCTTGAATTCAGGTCTAGGTGCAGGATGGTGCAGGGCTCTTAAGGTTTTCGGACGGTTTTATGCACCTCAGGAAGTGCATGGGAGAGGTTGACAGGGCCTTTCTGTATGTGGTTGCCGTGCGCTTCTTTTCTCAGGGTTTTACCCTTGCTGCAAAAGTTCTAAAATTTTGCTAGAAGGTTTTTTCTCTCAATCCCATGCTCCGTTAAGGTATACTGCTGCCAAAACCCTAAACCCTCCAAAAGCGCCGAAACCCCGCCGTAAAACTTCTGTAGAATCGTTGAGGAAGTCAGGAACCCCTGTGCTAGTTAAAGCACCTTATAATGATAAGACGTCTGTTCAACCTCTCCAGGCTGTGCGGCATCGTCTGGAAGGTCAGGTAGAACACCCTATCAAGCCTCCAGAGAAAAACCATCCAGAACGCTTTATGAAAACTCGGAGAAAACGATAACACACATCAGGAGGCGCCTCTTATCAAATCGCTAGAAAGCCTTGTGCTAGACACCCAAGAAAGACATAAGCATAAAAAAGTCTTCCCTACCTTGTTGGGATTCAGTACAAAAGTGTTCCTTTATGGGGTATCCCTATACTATTTCTTGCTTCTGTGCCTTTCCGGGGGCCCTTGTTGTAGAAGGCAGCTGGGACCGTTAGCTGCGCCTGCAGCTGGGGGCTTTCTGGCTGACGCGTTCGGTTGGTGCCTCCGGGCTTGCAGTTCTGGGGCTTGGGGGTTCCTGAAAGGGTTCCTTTAAAGGGTTCCTGAAAGGGTTCCTTTAAAGGGTTCCTTAAAGGGTTCCTTAAAGGGTTCCTTAAAGGGTTCCTTAAAGGGTTCCTTTCAGGGTTCCTTGAAGGGTTCTCATACAGCTACTGCAAGGCTTTAGGTTTCGAGGTTTAGGGTTTGATGTTTAGAGTTTGGGGCCTAAGACTTAGGGAACTTTGGGCGTAGGTTGTAGGGCATTGGAATTCGGGGGTTTGGGACCTTGGTTTCGTTGCTGCAGCTTCCCACTTACCTTTTGCGACCTCCGTGAAGTGCTAGCGTGGTCTCTTCAAAAGAAGACTAGGGCGTTTCTCAATGCTTAGGGGGATTCTTTTGCTTTTCTTTTTGGGGTGGGGGTCCTTGTATTGAGGATCGCATTTGACTTATTTGTCGGGATCCCTGCATTTTCAGAAGTTTCCTGCCCGTGCAGGTGTGCACTTTTATGATTCGGTGGACGATTGCTTAAGTTCTCCTCACCATATCATTCCTCACCATGTAAGGTTCAGGGCATACCCTGAGCCAGGATTCGGGGTTCATTGCTTCAGGGCTGTAGGGGGTCCGGGTTTAGGAAATTGATTAAGACTTCAGGGTTTAGGAGTTGGATACTGTCAGAAACCCTAAACCCCATACCCTGAACTTTAAACCGGAGGCGGTGCCCCTTCTTCCTGCTCTCCGGACTCTCCGCCCTCCTGGTGATCTTTAGCCTCTTCGTCGTGGAGGAAAGGATGGTTGAAAAGGTTTAGGGCTTTTGGGGTTTTGGGTTTAGGGTTTGGGGAGTTTAGTGTTCCAGGGTTGCTTTAAAGGGTTCCTCTGGTAGGGTTTAGGGTTCCCTTCAAGGGTACTATGGGGTTCTATAGTAGGGTTCCCTTTTTAGGGGTTTAGGGGTTTAGGGGCTCCTTTTTCAAGTGTTCTTTAGGGGCTTCAACTGGTCCTCTAGAGAGTCTCTGAAGCCAAGACTGGATCCCAGTCCCAGAGAGCCCAAGACCCCTTAATTAAGGAATATGGCTTAAATTATAAGGGGCTTCATATTATGATTTAAGCCATATTCCTTAATTGAGGGGTCTTGGGTCCTTGTAAAGTGTTCCGGGGTTCTTCGAAGGGGGCTCCTTGAAAATGACAGTCTGTCTTGGTTCTTAGGATGGTTATGGAGGGTTTAGGGTTTAGGGTTTAGGCTTCAGGGTTTAGGCTTCAGGCTTTAGGCTTTAGGGTTTAGGGTTTAGGGTTAATGAAGGGTTTAGGGTTTAGGGTTCTACAAGTAGGATGCTTTCTTTAAGCTCAGTGGTTTTTTTCTTCATGGTATCAGCCCAAGGGTAAGTCAGCCTGCTGTTTCCAAGGACCACCTTTCGCTTTCAATATAGACTGTCAGAGCACCTTGTGTTTATCCGCAGCAGGGCCTAAAGGTTGAGGCGCGCATTTGAAGGTTCGGTGGGTTTCGTAAGGGCTACATACAGGGGTTCAGAAAGAATTTTCCGAAGGTTGTTTGTACAGGCGTTCTAGTGGCTAAGGCGGCTAAGGGATCAGGGTTCATGGGATATAGGGCCAGCTCCTAGCTTAGGTCTTTTTATGAAGGATCCAGGGTGTGCGGCTTAGTGTCACCGTTGTGAGTGTTGGGTATGCAGCGCCATTTTGACTACCGCTGTCATGTTTGCAACGATGCTGATGACCCTAAGCCCTTAATCCCTTAGCCCTAAGCTCCGAACCTTGTTGTTCTTGCTGCGAGAGGCCCCGCCGGCCCCACCCCTCTTCCCGAAAAACAACAGACATTAGAAGATTCAGACATTTGAGATTGATATCGATTTCAAGGGTGGGTTGTGTTGTAGAATCAGCAAGGCCATTCGGAGCTGGCAGGAACTTGTCAAGCATGTCTTTCAGGATCAGGGAGCACATCAGCCATGATCTCAGGAGGATAACTTCGATAGTGAGGAGTGGTGCCTTTAGTTTCGATGGTCATGGCGTGCTGATTCAGTGGTGCGAATGCGAATGCTGATGCTGATTAAGATAACATCGATGCTGCTGCCGCCGGCTCTGCGGCTGCTGCTGGCAGCCAAAATGAAGATGGTGTTGGTAGTGATGGGGACAGCGATGGCAATGATGCTTGTGATGGTGAAGATGAAGAAGATGCTGATGAGGATGGAAGACCCTGCTGACGTTCTGATGAGTATTGCAATGATGCTGGTGGTGAAGATTGTGATAAAACTCCCAGACGATGCTGCTGTTGCTCATCGTGGATGCCCAGTTGAAGCTGATGATGTGATGAGGGTTGCGATGTTGGTGTTCCCTTAAAGAGTCTTGATAGCGATTACACTGGGGATGATGGTGGTCACGATGGAGATAACTGCAAGCTTCGCATTTAGCTTTGATTTCGATCTTCGTGTCTGGAGGAAACGGCGCCTGCGACCGTGGATGTGAGCCGCGGCAGATGATTGGGTGATTGGTCTTCTATTGCTTTGCCTAGGCTTGCGGCCTTGGACCGTCGAAGGTTCATGAGTGGCTCTAAGTCGCTTTGAAAGTAACCGAACTTTAGTTAGAAGTACTTACACACTTCGTGTAGAACTCTATGTAGGACATGAGGTCTTAGGGGGAAGATGGGGGAAGTCTCTTTTCCGCCCCAAGCTCCTAAACTCTAAACCTTAAACGCAATACATCCATCAAAGGACGAGCCTACTTCTTGCACGGGTTTACGGGCTAGGGTGTGGAGGGGCGATTTGGAACCCAAAATCCTGAGACCTAACCTCTAGAAGACTGAGCCACAGAGCCAGACGTATAGAGCCCTGAACCCTACATAGAGCCCCAACCCTTAGACCCTGATTCCACGGTGCTTTGAGGATGGGGCTGAGGTCTGCAAGGTGTAGACTTCCCTGAGGCACGGATTCCAGCTCTTCCTTGCTCGAATGCCTAAGCCGGGTTTGGGAACAGGATATGGGGTTGAGGGTTTCGGGTTCAGGGTTTCAGGTTCAGGTCTTAGGGTTTAGGGTTTAGGTAGAATCACCGGTGCAGGTGTTGATTTGGACATTGGAGTAGAAGCCGAATATTCGGAAACCTGAAACAGTAGGGTCTCAGTCCCTAGTATCCCCGGCAAGGAAACCAAAGATGCCACCACTACTTGGAGGCCCTTTTGACTTAGTAAGTAGGGTTAGTAAGGTGGGTTATGGGGATTATAATAGGGTTTCTAGGGGATACTAAGTAGACTTACTAAGTCAACAGGGCCTCCAAGTATTATCCCTAAAGACTCCTAGTTACTCTCCATACTTGCAATGACAACGATAACCTCTATATGCCTCATCTCAACTGAAATATTACAGTATCCCGTACCGTAATCCTTACTACAGTAACGCTTAAAAAACCCTGGCACCCGACTGTACACCCTTCCTGAAGAGAGAATGCTTCGATTTCGTCTGCATCTGCTGCGGCGTCTCGCCGAGGAAGTATGTGGCTTGTGCCAAGCGCACGCTGGGGCACTGGTCCAGATGTCCGATCCTCAGAAGTTTTTATTTGAGGGTTCAGAGCTTAGGGTTTGGTGCTGCTGTGGGTTTGAGGGGGTTTACAGTGCGGTATCGGGTTCTACAGAGGTTTTAAGTGTATGGAGATTCTCAACGGTTTTTAAGGGGTTCACAGCGTCTTGTAGCGCTGTCCAGAGTATAAGGTCTTGGGTCTTACGGTTGCCCTTTTTGGTCCAAAAGAAAGAGCGCAAAGGTCTGATCCTTTGTGGCTGCCTCTTCATCAAGAGCTGCTGAGCCGCACGTTTAGGAATGCCTAGACCCTAAAACCCTGAAACCTTAAATTCCGTATGTAGCTGATTTCGGGTGGTACTTTACGGTTCAAGTGTCAGCCCTTCTCCATGAAATTTTGGGGCTTCGGGTTTAGGGTTTGGGGCTTTAATGCACCTTATACTTGAAGGGTCATGGGACTTAGTAAGGTGGGGTTATAAATAAGGCAACTATACTTATGACTACTTATAGCCCCAATTAAGGCACTTGTAACCCTACTTGCTGAGTCCCATGATCCTCCAAAAAAGGACCTGAAAAGTGTATGAGGGCCGAAACTTTGCACCACCCAGAGCCTTAAAACTTCAATCCCAGACCCCTTAATCCTCAAACCCTTAGTCCCTAAGCCCTAATCCCTAAACCCTAAACCCTGGACCCCGAACCTCAGCTCGTACGCCCCAATGAGCCCTAATTTTTTTTAAAGCTCTGAGGACTCATATTTTGAGACTTTTGGGCTCAAGGTCATGCTATACAAGGCAATTGAGCTATTTTGAAGCTGAGGGTTTGCCCCAGACCAGGAACACCAACACCCAAAACCCAGAACTCTAAGTAATCCAGTCCTTAGACAAGCCTTCGAACCCTCACCTAAAGGATCAAGGGGCTTAGCAAGTAAATTCTGCGTAAAGTTATAAATACCGGAACTGGGGTTGTCCTGTTAGACAGCCATCTATATAACCAATTGCCTAAGTCATTGGCCCCAAACCCTTATAGAAACCTCTACGGGAGCCAACCTGCGCCGTAAACCCCGAGCCGTAGGCCCGGAAGAACTACTTGGAGGCCCTGTTGACTTAGTAAGTCTACTTAGTATTCCCCAAAAACCCTATTATAATCCCCATAACCCACCTTACTAACCCTACTTACTGAGTCAAAAGGGCCTCCAAGTACGATGACAGCCCAAACCCTGAACTCCAATGCCGACGGTCGAGAGTTTCGGGTTGACCCATAGGCTCCATAGTAGTTCCTTTTGAGATTACCTTATAGGATTCTAAATAGGAACCCCAAAAAAGGAACTACGTCTCATGGAGCCTATGGGTACGCTCCTTCGCCAACGAACTACAATGGTTCGGGTTTAGGGTTCACGCCTTCTCAGAACCCTTGTAGCACCTTACTTTATGACAGCAGATAGAACCATCGTAGCACCTTAGCAGGTTTCGAACGAACCTTTGTCAGTTTAGGGAAACCGTTACAACACCGTGCTGTATACACGGTGCCGGCACGTTGTTTTCGATTGTGTTAAGCCGTAAGCCCCAGTTCTTGCAAACTCCCAACGAGCCTTTTGAAATCGCTGGGCACACTTTCATGCCATATGTGAAGGCCTTCGTTTAAACCGCAAAACATCTAAGTCTGAATCCCGTCACTGGTAGGAACCCGTCTAGAATTCTTGAGGAACCCTCAGAAGACCTTTCAAAGCAAAGAACCCTTCGGGACCCATACAACCCTTTAGGGCACCATGTAACCCTAAATTCTAGACCCCAAACCCTAAACTGTAAACCCAAAACCCTAAACACGCACTTATGAAGACCTCCGTTAAAATCCCAGGCTTTTTCGATGGTCTGGCTGCCAGCAACGGCTTCGTCTTGCGCCGGGACCTGCACCTGTCTCTTCACGGGGCCTCTGTCTGTCCCTGGGCTCCCATTGAGGCTTCAGGGCTTTCAGGGTTTGGGGTCTGGGCTTTGGGTTTTGGGCTTGGGGCAGAAGGTTGGAGGTGTTTACGGGCTTCGTAGTCATTTTTGCAGGCTTCCAGTCTTGTCTAAGGTGCGAGGGGCTGAGGGTTTGGCGTTCTAGGGCTTTGGCGTTTACGGTCTTGTGTTTTAGGGTTTGGGCTTTTGGGGTTTTTGGTTTGGGGCTTAGGATTCTTGAAAAGGTTATTGTAAAGAAAATAGATGGTTTTGGTAATGATCCTACAGGTCTGTTTGGGGTTTTGGGTTTGGGTTACAGTCAACCCGAAACCCTCCCTGAAAGAGAGAATTCTCCCTAAACCATGTCAACCTTAAAGCACCAAAAGTCCTCCCCAACCTCTCAACCCTAAACCCTAAACCTATAGACCATTACACCCTAAACCCTACGCCTTAAAGTCTATATCCGAAGCCCTAAACCATTCAGCCCTAAACCCTAAGCCCCAACCCTAAACCAGGCATCACCCTCATGGCCTTGGCTGGTGCCCTGGGGTCCTACGTCCCCGCGCGGCTGCCCTTCGGACCCCTGGAAGCTCTGCAGGCAGGGCTTCGGGCTGCACTTACAGGGATGTATAGGATTCCTTAAAGGGATCTATAGGGTTTAGGGTTTTGGGTTTAGGGCCTACTTGCAGGGTCATGGGACTTAAGAAGTAAGGTTACTTTACTTGGGGTGATTAGTAAGCACAAGTATAGTTGCCTTGTCAAAAGCCCTAGTGCAAAAGTCCTCTGATCCTCTACAGTAAGTAGGGCATTCCCCCTGGAGTTCCAGGGTGGTTTTGGGGCTTAGGCGTGCAAGCCTTTGGCTTCGAAAGGGCTTGAGGGTTTAGGGCTTTAAAGCCTAAACCCTAAACACTACTTGGAGGCCCTTTTGACTTAGTAAGTAGGGTTAGTAAGGTGGGTTATGGGGATTATAATGGGGTTTCTAGGGGATACTAAGTAGACTTACTAAGTCAACAGGGCCTCCAAGTAAGCCCTAAACCCTAAAAAGGCTTCTTTAACGGTTTTGGCTTTAGGGTCGAAGCCTTGAGGATGCCGGCTTTTGGGGGGGTACTTGGATGATCATGGGACTTAGTAAGCAAGGGTTCCTTAAAGGGCTCCTTAAAGGATCTATGGGGTTCCTTATAGGGATCTATAGGGACTATAGAGCTTAAACTTAGGGACTACTTGGAGGATCATGGGACTTAGTAAGTAACGTTATAAGTGCCTTAATTGGGGTTATATGTACTTACAAGTATATTTACCTTATTTATAACCCCACTTACTAAGTCCCATGACCCTTTAAGTACGGGCTTTCGGATTTCAGGCTTTACGAGGGTGGATGCTTTTAGACCCTCATAGGGCATGGTTACAACCTTCCCACATCCGTACAGAACCCTAAACCCTAAACCCTAGAAGACGTATCGCTCCAGCGACCAACCCCAAAGACACACACGTCTTCTAGGGTTTAGGGTTTAGGGTTCTGTACGGATGTGGGAAGGTTGTAACCATGCCCTATGAGGGTCTAAAAGCATCCACCCTCGTAAAGCCTGAAATCCGAAAGCCCTTACTTAAAGGGTCATGGGACTTAGTAAGTGGGGTTATAAATAAGGTAAATATACTTGTAAGTACATATAACCCCAATTAAGGCACTTATAACGTTACTTACTAAGTCCCATGATCCTCCAAGTAGTCCCTAAACCCTAAGCTCTATAGTCCCTATAGATCCCTATAAGGAACCCCATAGATCCCTTTAAGGAGCCCTTTAAGGAACCCTTGCTTACTAAGTCCCATGATCATCCAAGTACCCTAAGCCGTCCTTTTTGACCCTTCATCAGTTAGGGGCCTGAACCTTCATAAGGCATGGTTACAACCTTCCCACATCCCTACAGAACCCTAGAAGACCTTGAACCCTATACCCTACTTGGAGGCCCTTTTGACTTAGTAAGTAGGGTTAGTAAGGTGGGTTATGGGGATTATAATGGGGTTTCTAGGGGATACTAAGTAGACTTACTAAGTCAACAGGGCCTCCAAGTATAATCAGGCTTGCATGGGACCGTTGCTGCTCTCGGCTGTCTGCCTGGGAGCAGTCGGCGTGCTCCGCAGCGAGACTTGGGAGCTTCCGAAAATCGGGGGGGGGGGTACCTTATGTGGGGTTCCTTTAAAGGGTTACTATAAGGGTACTATAAGGGTTACTATAAGGGCTACTATAAGAGTTTATATGGGAGTTTCCGAAAATGAGGGGAACCTTCAAAGGGATCCTTTAAGAGTTCCTTAAAGGGATCTATAAGGGTTCTATTATCATAAAGGGTCTAGGGTTTAGGGTTTCCGAAAATAAGGGGTACCTTATGTGGGGGTCCTTATAATAAGGAACCTACTGTTTCGGGTACCATATGAGGATCCGCTATTTTCGGAAACCCCCACTTGGTTCGGCTTTACACGGGTTTCACAGGGACTCTATGAGGTTTTCTATGGTTCATTGTTCTACGGGTTAAGGAACTTAGTTTAAGATGTCTCAGCAAGGATTTAAACTAGACTGGACATTTTCCTTGCCATGGCCATGCCAAGCAAGCTTCTCAGCAAGAGCCCAGGAAAGCCTTCCATGGTTCATGGGTGCCACCTGCTATGCAGAGGTTGCGACTTGGGTGCTGCAGAGGCAACCTTTCACCTTTTCGGCATGGGGTTAAGGTATTAGGATTGATTTAGCGTCCAGGGTTGGTCTTATGCTATTGGTGCAGGATTTGGCATACAAAACCCTACAGCCCTAAACCCTAAACCTCTAAACCCTCAACCCTACACCCTGATGTTAAGCTTTTTCCAACCGGGTCATCAGCAAAAAATCGAAGCCCTCAAGTGAGCCTCCGAGCCGGACTCCAAGTCCTGAAACGTACAGCCCTCACCCAGAAAGCCCAATACCCCTTGATTAAGGGATATACCTTAAGTTATAGGGGCCTTAATATGATAATTTAAGGTACATTCCTTAATTAAGGGGTATTGGGCTCTCTGAGCGACCCCTAAACCCTAAATGCTGAGATCCTAACCATCAAACCCTGAAGCTCTTGGACCCCACGACTCTGAAGTCTACACCGCGACAGAACCTTACGGAACCCTCAACCCCAACCCTACCCTAAACCCTAAACCCTATAACCCCTAACCCCTATAAACCCTAAACCGTAAACCCAAACCCCTAGAAAAGGTGATCTGGACTCATTCCTAACTCCTAACTCCAAACCCTGAGCCCTAACAAAAGGTGATCTGGGCTTCTTACGTAACCCAAACCCCCTAGAAAAGGTGATCCGGACTCCCCTAAACCCTAAGCCCTATCTCCTAACCCTAAACCCTATAAACCCTAAGCCTAAAACCGTTAGGCCAAACCCCTGGAAAGGGTGATCTGGACTCCCCTAAACCCTAAGCCCTGACTCCTAATCCTAAACCCTTAAGACTGCTTGATCTGGGCTCCTTATGCAACCCTAAACCCTTAAGAAAAGGTGATCTGGACTCTTTAGGTAACCCTAAACCCTAAGCCCTAACTCCTAAACCCTGAGCCCTAACAAAAGGTGATCTGGACTCCTTATGTCTCGGCGCTCTGCCAGTTTACCGAGGGCATTGAGGACATCGCAGGCTCTGCTGCGTCCCTGCTCACGGCCCTCTCCTTCCTGGGAAGCTCCCTGCACTCTTACTTGAAGGATCGTGGGACTTAGTAAGTGGGGTCATGAATAAGGCAACTGTGCTTATAACTACTTATAACCCCAATGAAGGTACTTATAACCTTACTTACTAAGTCCCATGATCCTCCAAGTAGGGTTTAGGGTTCAGGGTTAACCCACCCGAACCTACTTTTTTCGAGGGCTCATACTCTAAACCTTGATTTCGGTTTTATAGGGATCCTACAAAATAGGTGGTTTCGGTGGGTTAAAGTCAACTTGGCCCTGAACTCGACTTGGAGGCCCTTTTGACTTAGTAAGTCTACTTAGTATCCCCTAGAAACCCTATTATAATCCCCATACCCCACCTTACTAACCCTACTTGCTAAGTCACAAGGGCCTCCAAGTAGACCCTTGACTGGTTACGGCTTTGTTTTTGGAACGTTAGGCTCAGTATCTTGAGGGGTCAGACAGGGTTGTCGGTCTAGTTTGTAGGCTTTGAGCTTTAGGGTTTCGATTTAGGGCTTTTATTGAGGGGTTATGGCACTCAGCATGTAGCATGGTTTGTTAATCTAGAAGCTTGAATAATTCGTCATACAATTCCTTAGGTTCTCTTATTCTGCTATATTCCTTCCCCCGATACTAAATCCAAAACAACATCGACATGCAATGCTTCTAAGCCACTTTTAACGGAACCCTTGAAAGGAACCCTATGCTTGTTCAGCTCCAAACCCTAAACCTCATTCAATCGATTCAGCCTCTTACAGTATCCCTGAAAGGAGCCCTTACAGTAAGAGAGCCCTTGAAGAATCCTGCAACATTGGGGTCGACTCCTTGCCTGCCTCCTTTGCTGAGGTTCCTTCGTCCTAAGCCTTATACCCTCAAACCCTAAACCCTCAAACCCTGAACCCTGAACCCTAAACCCTAAACCCTCAACCCCTAGCGCCAGACGGTCTAGAGCTTGTGGAAGAAGAAACCCTCAACCCTAAAGCCCTGAACCCTAAACCCTAAACCCCATGACAACAAGAACGACAGTAAGAGCAGCTGAGGTTCCTTCGTCTCGCTTTCCGTGGTTTTTCTGGCACAACGAGAGGGAGCCGGCGGCTTCCTTCTGGCCTTGGGCTCAGGAGCAACCCAGACCTTCCAAAATCCCTTCCTAGTGTTCCTAGGGTTCCTCTAAAGGGTACTATAAGGTCTCCTTTAAGGGATCTAGTCTATAGGGTTTAGGACCCAGACCTTCCAAAATCCCTTAATTAAGGAATATCATATTAGGGATCCTACTATAATTTATAGGTATATTCCTTAATTAAGGGGTATTGGGATCTCTGGGTCCCTACTAGCCTTGGGCTCAGGAGCACTAGGATGCCCTAAAAGGGTTTAGGATGTTAGGTTTAGGGTTTTAGGGTTTTTAGGGGTTTAGGGTTTAAGGGTTTAAGGGTTTAGGGTTAGGTTTAAGACTTCAGGGGTTTTAGTTTCACCGGGTTTAAGGTTTTTCGGGTTAAGGGTTTAGGGTTTTTACAAGGTTGTAAAGTCTATAGAACTCCGATATTTGCTTTGAACCCCCCCCAAAGATCCTGCAAAGCCACCCGATGCTTCCCTGAAAGACCTGTCTAGATTTCCTTTTATGCGATCTCTGCCCTAGAAAGGGTCTTGACAGCTCCAAACCCCCTCAACCCCTCAATGCCCAAAAAGCCGCAAACCCTACAGCCTAAAGCCCGAAACCCTGAACCCTAAACTCCTAAGCTCCTAACCCCCAACCCCCTTAAAAAGAAGCCTTAGACTCTAAAGCCCAATGCCTTGGCAGCTTTGCTGCTCCTCACCTAAACCCTAGACTAGTTCTAATCACTCTAATCCCTAACCCCAATTCCTAAAAAAAACCCACCGCCCAGAATGGATCCCTAAGAACCCAAGGCCTTGGGCGCTTTGCTGCTCCTCACCGCCATCAGCCTCTGGTTGGGCCCCCTGCGAAGCATCGAGGTTCCGGAGGAGGGATCTCCAAAAAGGACTGCCCGAAGGCTTCGTTTTGGGTTTAGCGTTTAGGGTTTGGGTTGGGATCTAGAACCCTAAACCCCTAAACCCTAAACCGTAAACCCTAAACCATAAGGGCAGTTGCAGGGTTCCTGTAAGGGATCTATCTCTAGGGGTTTCTTGAAGGGTTGACCGTTTGGGAATTGAGTTTAGGGACTAGAGTGATTCGAGTCCAGGGTTTAGGGAGGGATCCCCAAAAAGGATTACTGTAGGGACCTTAATAATGACTAACCATTGATATTATGGGAGCTAAGGAGCCAGGGATGATGATAATCCCTATTAAATAAGGAGCTAAAGAGCCAAGGGAACCCCCAAAACCACTGGTTAGGTAGGGTTACATAGGAATATAGCCGGATGTTTATGAATCTTGTCCTAGACCTCTATATTGGCCTTTGCGTTTTTTATCTTTCGGGGTTTATGGCTTGGGATTTAAGGTTTTGGGGCTTTCTTGTTTTTGGGGTTTAGGGTTTTCCAAAGAAGGAGCCCTTTGGCGAGCGCGCTGACGCCCGAAGGGTACATCGCCGCCCTAGCCGCAAAGGGAGGGGACTGCAGCCCCAGAAAGGTGCGTGCACGGCCACCGGAGTCGGATTCCCCCTAGTGGAACCCGAAGACCTATAGATCTAAGACTAGTAGAAGTAGAAATATACAGACACCCTAAACCCTAAACCTTACGGTTTTAGTATACATATATCTCTATATATATATATATACACTGTTTGTATATCAGGAGGTCTTCATGGGCATAAGGGCTTAGGCAGAGTTATGCAGAGCTTCAGCAGGCTTTACAAGGGCGTCATAGGGTTTGCAGTAGTGAAGGTTTTCGAGTAGGGTATCTGTAGTCAGATTGACTCATCTCCCGGAACTCAGGCTCATACCCACTTCGTGTGAATATGCCTTGCTCGTAGTCTTACCACATTTAAAGGAGCATGGGACTTAGTAAGTGGGGTTATAAATAAGGTAACTACACTTATAATTACTTATAACCCCAATTAAGGCACTTATAACCTTACTTACTAAGTCCCATGATCCTCCAAGCAGCTCCAGAAACTCACAGCCTCCATTCAAGTAAGTGTGCAGCCCTTCCCCTGACTGATGTGGGGGTTTCCGAAAATAGGGGACCCAAATATCATACCCTGAATTGTAGGGTCCTTATTATCAGGATCCCACAATAAGGTACCCCCCAATTTTCGGAAACTCCCATGTAAGCATGGGTATAGCCTCTCATAGGTAAAGTCGTGCACAGACTAGCCGTGAACTTTTCCAGAAATCTCCAGACCCTTACAAACCCAAGACCTAAACCCAAGACCTAAGCCCTGTGAAACCTACTCTTCGGGGTGCTTGATTTTTCAGCTTTTGTCTGCAAAAACTGATACCTCAAGAAACAGCCAAAATACAGCTTCACGGAAGGGTGCTATGATCAGTAAAGTAGCCATAAACCCTAAACCCTTAAGCCAAGTAGGATCGATTGCTGAACGGCTCTGCGGACGCTCGGCACAAGTCTGAGCTCGGCTTCTGGAGAGAAACAGCTTGCATGCTGGCTTTGCCATGAACTTTACTATCACTACTACTGTCATGCCTACTATTGCTACTGTTGTCACAACTACTCTTACTAGTACTGCTTGCAAGTTATTGCTACTGCAACCACTACTTGGAGGATCATGGGACTTAGTAAGTAAGGTTATAAGTACCAGCATTGGGGTTACAAGTAGTTATAATTATAGTTGCCTTTTTAATAACCCCACTGACTAAGTCCCATGATCCTTCAAGTAATTAGCATCATCATTACACTTGCTTCTTTCTGCACCTGGCATCCGAGGGTCGAGAAACCCAACGCCTTTCTCGCTGCGTCCCCGGATCCTTCTCGGCAACTTTCCCCTTCGACCCTAAACCCTCAACCCTAACCCCCTGAATCCTAAACCCTGAACCCTCAACCCTAACCCCCTGAATCCTAAACCCTGAACCCTGAACCCGAAACGCTGAACCCGAAACCCTGAACCCTGAACCCGAAACGCTGAACCCGAAACCCTGAACCCTGAACCCTAAACTCCCTAAACCCTGAACCCTAAACCAAAACCCCCAAGAAACGCAGACACAAGCGATGACAAAGTCTCGGCGGAAGAATCAGGGAGTTGGCTCCGAAAGTAGACACGAAGCCCTCGCTAAGACTCTACTTTGAGGATTATGGGACTTAGTAAGAAGGGAGTTATAAATACCTTACAGTAATTGAGTTTTAAGTAGTGGTAAGTACAGTTGCCTTATTTATAATCCCGCTTACTAAGTCCCATGATCCTTTAAGTAGACACCCGTTGCTGCTGCTGCTGCTGCTGCTACTGCTGCTGTTGCAGCATGCTGCATCTCTGCAACGTCTCAGGGGGATTCCGTTGTACATAGCTGTTTTGCTTAATGGTCACCGGCAACCTCCGTGTTCAGACTATCCTAAGCCTGAGAGGTTTGGATACTTTACGAGAGCATTCCCTTCTATTGTTCCTGTTTTCTGTATAGCCACTTACACTATATTTGCCACATGACCCCATTCTACTTGTCACACCAAGGCCACTGACGAGGTTTAAACATACAGGGAACTCCAGAAAGTTGGAATATGGTTTCATGGTAGGATACCCTATAATTTACCATAAAGGGTTTAGGATAATCATATTCCAACTTTCTGGCTTCTACTGTATAGGATTTTCCACCGTTAAGAGGGATTTTCGTGCGGAGCGCCATGGACGAGTTTGACCACAGCCTGGAGGAGCTCGGGCATCCCAGCATGGACCCACAACCCAAAGCTTGAAACTTAAAACTTAGGGGTATTTAGAAATAATTTTTAATTTTTGGTTATTATAATCCCTAAGAAACAGCTAAAATTCTAATTTTTGCTAGGGTTCCAAGTTCAGTATAGAAACCCTGCAAACCCTAGAGTAGTAAAGGCATGTGAACGATGCTCTAAACTCCAGACCCGCGAATTGTTGTCAGAAACAAGCGACCGGAGTCCCTGCCAGATCCTTCAAAAGGCTGCAAAACTCAGAGCACCCCGAGCCCGAGAAGAATCATACTACTTTACGGAGTAAGACGCTCCGCTAAACCTTAAACCGTGGGTGCAGTGCTCACCGAATAAGGTTTCTGTGGGATTGACAGGGAGCCAACAATCTTAAACGCCATCGGTCGACCAACTGGACGGGAGGAGCCCAAACGCCCTAAAGCCACAAACCCCGAAAAAACCCTAGAGCCCTTAAGCCCCAGTACCCTGAACCCTCAAACCCTCCTTAAAGCCCTAAAGCCCTAGAGCCTTAAAGCCCTAAAGCCAACCTTCAAGCCCTGGCCAAGAAGAGTGGGCCTCAAACCCTCAAGCCCTGAATCCTGAACCCTGGAACGCCAAACCTAAACCCTAAGCCCCAAGACCCTAAGCCTTAAAGCCTAAACCCCTACACCCTAAACTCCGTAAACCCTGAACCCCAAATCGTTTCAGCAACCCTTAACGGGACCGAAAGCCCGCACCAGGAGGAGCATGCCCTCAAAGCCTAAACCCTAGACCCTAAACCCTAAACCCATAAACCCATAAACCCTAAACGCACAAACCCCTAGACCCCTAAACCCCCTTTAACGGAACCTAGTACCAGGAGGAGCACCCTGGGAGCTTAATTAAGGAATATACCCTAAATAATATTAGGGCTACTATTGTAATTTCAGGTAAATTCGTTAATAAAGGGGTTTTGGAGTCTCCACGGCCCCTAAACCCTAAACCCTAAACCCTAAACCGTAAACCCTAAGCCCTAAACCCTAAACCTTAAACCGTAAATCCTAAGCCCTAAATAACGGAACCGAGTGCCAGGAGACCCTGGGAGCCTTCCCCAGAACTTCCAAAACCCTTTAATTAAGGGAGTATACCCTAAATAATATTAGGGCTCCTATTATAGTTTCAGGTAAATTCCTTAATTAACGGGTTTTGGAGTCTCTAGGGCCCCCTAAACCCTAAACCCTAAGCCCTAAAGCGTAAACCCTAAACCCTAAATCCTAAGCCCTAAACCCTAAATCCTAAGCCCTATAGTACCAGGAGCCCAGAGACTCCAATATCCCTGAATTAAGGAATATTCCTTAAATCATATTAGGGATCCTACTGTCATTTAAGGTATATTCCTGATTTTGGAAGGTCTTAGTAGTGCCTCCCTTAATTAAAGGGTTTTGGAGTCTCTGGGGCCAGGAGGAGCACCCTGGGAGCCTTCCCCAGAACCTCCAAAACCCTTTAATTAAGGAATATACCCTAAATAATATTAGGGATCCTACTATGATTTAAGGTATATTCCTTAATTAAGGGATATTGGAGTCTCTGGGGCCAGGAGGAGCACCCTGGGGCCTAAGCCCTAAACCCTAAACCCTAAACCGTAAATCCTAAGCCCTGAGCCTTAAACCCTAAACCCTAAACCCACCTTAACGGAACCTAGACCAGGAACCACAAGCTGTTTGTTATTCTGTTTAAGCAACCCCTAACGGAACCCAAACCCAGGAGTAGGGATTAGGGTTCCCATAATATTAAGGAATCCGTACCCCAAGAATCTTAAACCCCCCTTTTGGCCTCCCATCATAGTGCCAGGAGGAGCCTTAAACCCTAAACCCTGAACCCCAAACCCCAAACCCTAAATCCTATAAACCCTAAACCCTAAACCCTGAACCTAGGCGTTGGCTTCAGTGGCCCGATTTGGTAGTTTCTCCTTCGTGAGTCCCATTTCGAGCCCTGCGAGAGCTGACCCAGCGCGGCCGAGGAAGGCCCGCGTGCTTTTCTGATTGATCCTCGGAGCCAGGAAGCAACAACACTGCGCTTACTGTGGGAGCACCGCCCCAATTCTCTTTTTCTGCGCTTAGCTGGAGTAGCGCCCGGACGTGGATGATCATTGCCTACTGGGTGGCGCTCATCGTCACAGTTTTCCACCGTGCCGGCTTTGCCATTCAGGAGAAGGCAAGCCGAGGCCTCGTGGCACCGTCGTGCCCCGCGGCTCCGCACACGCAGCCGCACGGTCTTGCGGACCGTTTTGTCAGGAGGACAACATCCGCTACGTGTGGTACAGGCGGCTATCAGGTGCTTGAAGCAGCACCACTCCGGATCCCAGCTTCCTTCGCAAGCGGAGGTCGAGTTGCGGCTTGCGGAAGACATGGCACAACCGTGGAAGTGCCAGCAGTGTGGCGCGCTGAACAAGCACAGCGCCGCTTTCTGCCCGGCTTGTGGTTCGCACTGGCAAGCTGGCCACTATACCCCACGGCAGGGCACCGAGCAGCCGTGGAGAGGACATTCCCAGGCGCGAGGCTGGGAGAGCGAAGACTGGACGGCGCGCAAGCGACGACCCAAGTCCCCGCGACATGGTGGCAAAGGAGCTGGAAAGGGCAAAGGGAAAGATCACGGCAAGGCCGAGCCGAAGGCACAGCCGGGGGCGCCACCAGCTCCGCAAGCCAAGCAGCTGCCGAAGCCGCCGATAAGACAGCCGATACCGGAACCATCGGCCCCGTCTCGGGAAGCCGCGAGCAGTGGACAGGCATCTGGCGGCTGCCAACGAGAGCGAGCTGAGCCCGCAGCTCAGAGAGTTGTTAGCCCAGCACCGCCAGCAGGACACCCGCACGGAGGCCAGGACAATGCATCGCGTTGTAGCCAGCAAGGCCGCGGCGAAGAAGGAACTCAACCGCCTCCGGGCCTCACAGGGCAGTTACGTGAAGGCCTGGAGCACCTACTTGGAGGATGTCACGGAGATGCTGCAGCAACAGCTGGTGGCGCATACGGAAACCATCCAGGAGTATACGGCCAAGGAGCTCCAGTGGGAAGGTGCCTTGCAGGAGGCAACCACGGCGTTGACGAAGCTGGCGGCTACGGATGTCGAGACGGTTTCCGACGACGAGGGACAAGGACATGGAGAATGCCGAGGCCAAGGTCGACGAGGCGATTGGGCAGGACTTGCAGGGGCAACGCAATGTGGAAGCAATCGCAGCCCAGGGCAATGCGCTTATACAGGCACTGAACGCGGCGAAGCAACAGGCTGCCGAGGTGGCGCAGGACGCGCTGAGGGAACGCACCCCCCGGCGCGGCAAGGAAGGCAAAGCCGGGAAGGATGCCCATACGGACCCTGGTGGGGCCTCATGATTCGCCTAACGGGGCTCATGAGGCCGATCTATGAGCACTCCATCGTCAACGAATGGGATTTTGTGCTCCCCTGCAGGGCGCAATGGAACGCTTTGCAACTCCAATATGAGCTCGAGTTCTCGCAGCTGGGCCTCGATTTCAAGGCGGATGAGGATATTCGCTTGAGGCGGGCAGCTGAGGAGGCACAGTTTTGGCAATATGACAGGGCGGCAGACGGGACTTTGCAGCAGGTCTGTGCAGAAGCTTCACATTCTGCACAGACTGGTCTCGGGCCCGGGCTGCGGCCTGTCGATTGCACTTTGCAAGCACGTAGCCGGCCACTTAGCTCGTGAATGCACCTCGGGCCACATAAGCTGGCTTTGAAGGTTGCTTTTGAAGGGGACTGTAGTCCTGTAGGCAACCGGCTGCGGAGGGGCCTCAATGGGGCCGATGACGATGTACATAGTTTCAAGAGAGAGGCAGTTCGACACAAAGTAGGCTGCACAATGGCACACCCAGACGGGACAAATCCAGCCCCCGCCTGACAGCCCATTCGCAGGCCGATGGCAGTGACCACGCCTGCTCTCCTCCCGTACAGACAGGCCTTCCATGCCTCCTCCACCGTCTTCAGGCTCATGTTCGCCCCATGTCGCAGCATGTGCCCACACAGGAGCACTGCACCTGACCATCTCGCCACTTGCAAAGTGCAAAGTGCTGGCCACAGCCCTAAGCCTGACTCGGGACCAGCAGGTGGTGATCGCGATGCTCGCACGCCCCCAAGACCGGCCCCGAAAGTGATTGTTAGGGCCCCAGGCAACATCGCATTGTTGCGGGCCGTGCACATGCCTCTTTTTCCGGAAGCACTAAGGGCACTCCCGCTCTTTGAAAGTCCCATTGGGGCATACACCTGGTCAGGCAGCACAGGCAAGCAGGAAGGCCTCTTTACTGTCTTTGATCCTGTGCGACATCATGTACAAGAGCGAGCTCCGAGACATGCCACCATTCATGAAGTTATTGCGCTGGCCATCTCCAGCTCGCCATTCACGGTCGAAGCGGTCCAAATCCTGATGGACCTAGTGCCGGGTGTCCCGGCGCCACAACTGGTCCTCAAGCCCGGAGGACGCGCTCCAGGCGAATGGCCGCTTGTGTGGGATTTGCGGCCTCGTGAGTTTCGCACCAAGGTTCATGCGCCGCAACAAGACCGCTATGCGGCCCTCGTGCAAATCCAGCGTAGACAACTACGACTTGGTTGCAGAGTGCCAAGCCCAGACCCTTTTCTTCAGCGACGCCACCGGCATCCTTGGGCCACAGCTGCCGGATGACCTGCAGCAAGTCCAGTACATTCGGGTCAATAGAGGGCCTAGCCTGCTTAATGTGCATGGGGCTTTGGCGGGGCGACTTCCGCCCACAGGCATCCTGGAGCCTGCAATTCTGCGTGGATTCACTCGGATCTTGCCTGCCGTCACTATGGCTCCGCGACTAAGACTCACGATCCAGCGCGGGCCAACAACCCAGGCGGTGGACTGCTCCTCGGATTATGCAGCCATTGACCAGTTGCTGTTCACACTGCTGGAACGGCATCACGCCAATATCCCGTTGCCCGAGCAGTTCAGTCTCATCCTCGCAGGTGCTCAACCTTTACCTCAAGGCCATTTCCAGGAGGTGATTTGGCTGCTACGGGAAGGGCCGCAGATCCTTTCACTTTGGGATGGAAGGCATTTGGGACACCCATTGACCACCAATGTGCATCCCTCCTTCCACTCTACACACCTGGTACTGCCGGAGACTTGGAGAGAACAGCAGTGGCGGCTCTTCATCAATGGAGCCCCCGAGTCAGCGTGCGAGAAAGAAGACGCCTTTTTGGCACACACCTGATGAGGGAGGGCTCGGCAAGGGTTTATGGTCCCAATCATGGCGATTTGGTCATACGCCTTGGCACAGGCGAGGCCCCCACTACGGCTCAGGTTCAGCAGGCCCTCCGTCGAATTCGCCAGATCGACCTAGGACCTGACTTTGTCCAGACTCCGATGCGGAGCTTCCAGGATGCGGTCTTCGTTGACCGATACCGGCACAGAGATGTGGGCACCGTGCTTTCGCCTGCGCCCTCCCGTCCGGGACACTTTATCGTCCTCATGGTTCACCCGGCTATTGCAGTTCTGGCAGGTGTGCCGACCAACCCAGGTGTTCTTTTGTACCCCCAGCGAGGCCTCAGCCATGGGGACATGTTGACCCCGGTGCACATGCCCCGCTGCCTTCCGGATGCCGACTCGGATGAGGCTTTGGAGCAGTGATGAGCCACAGGGGCCTCCGCCCCCAACTCCAGTGAACAGTCCCACTCACTCGACGGTCCGCACTGGTACAAGTTTGGTGCAGCTTCATCAACCTAGGGCGCCACGAAGGCGGATCATTTGGGACGCCGACACGACAGAGCATTCGCTTGGCCGACGAGCTACCGAGCTTGCGGCGTCCTCCGGCGGCAACACCCTGTGCGGTCAGGGCCCGGATGGACGGCAGCTTACCACCACAGCCACAACAACGCGAGCCACTTCCCCCCATCCTGTTATTCGGCCTTCCGGCTGCAACTCCCTGACACCTCAGGGCCCGGGAGGCCACTTTCCATCGGATACGGCTCATAGCCTACCTCGACAGCCTTCGCACGTCACTGTTGCGACACCTTTGGGGAGACGTGGTCTGACTTTTCCCGCAGGTGAGCCGAAAACGATTCAGGTCATCTCGCCAGACTCTCTGCACAAGACGGCCACCCTGCAGCTCGCCCAACTTGTGCCAAGCCCGCCCTCCGCTACGGGAGGCTCAGCAGCGGGCCCAACAGAGCAACTCCGGCTTGGGGTGAATGCTGAGGTCTTTGCCGACATCTTTGAGCACTGCAGTCTGGAGAACCTCTGCCAAAGTTTTCCGGTAGCTACGCAGCTGCCGCCGCATGTCGCGCATTTCCTTTGCCACCTACCAAAGGCCCAGACAGCTCGCGCAGATGCGGTGCAGATCTATGTGTACGGTTCGTACTTTGCAGCTACTGCGGCCACACCGGCAAGGGCAGGATGGTCGCTCTGTGTGTTGACTTTGGTCGATTCGGTGTGGTTCTTTGCGGGCTACATGGCTTCGCCTGCAGCAGTAGAGGGATCCGATGCCACATTAGGTCAGCCAGTCAACTCCTCTTATGAGGTGGAGTTAGCTGCCCTCACCTTTGCGCTGGCCCTTTGCGCACGACTCCAGGTCCCGAGCCTAGTGGCATATGACAACTGCTCCGCGAGTGATGTGGCTTTCGGGCAACCTGTCGATAATTGCAACGGCGCAATGGGCCAGGCGTGTGTTGCACTTACGCACTTCCTGCGCATGTGCCGTTGCGAGCCTAGCCGCCTTCATATCCCGTCGCACACGGGGCACCCGCTCAATGACCTTGTGGACGCCATCGCCCGTGGAGCGACTGAGAGCTCCCAGCAGCCACCATGCACCGCGTCCATACGGGAGGCACATGAGTCTGCAGCGCTAGCTTGTTCGGATGGCATACTTTCAGTGCCTGCGCCAGCTCAGAGCGGCCACAGTCTCCGGGATTGCCTGCCTGAACACCGAGAGCCGGAAGAGCGGCCGATTGACATCTCTTTTGCAGCGGTCACTTACAACTGCCTCTCGCTTCAAGGCATTGAGCAGCAGGAGGGCCTTGAATGGCAGTTCCACCAGGCTGGCATCGCTTTGATTGCCTTACAGGAGACGCGTACCTTTCCGGGTGCCCGTCATTCTACCAGCCATTATCACGTGCTCGCTAGCGAGGGCGAACAAGGCCAGCTCGGGTGCCAACTCTGGTTTGCTAAGACCATAGCAACCGGCAAGGATAATTCTGGCTCTCTGCACTGGGACCCTCAGGCCTTTTCGATCCTGCATGCCACTCCCCGGTGCCTGTTTGCAACAGCTTGCATAGCTGGTCACAAATTTGCCTGCCTCACTGCGCATGCACCAACAGGCAAAGCGGGCCATGCCACCATCACCACATGGTGGGCCGAGATCCGCAGCCTCGTATTTCGCACACCACCTCGGCATACCCTTCTCCTCTTTGTGGATGCGAACGCGCACTTTGGGCTGAGCAGCGCTTCGCCAGAGCTTGGGGCCGCGCGCAATTGCAACGCCAGAGAGATGGCGGGACTGCTCGAAACCGTGCGACACCGAACCAGCACCCGGACGGCAGGCCGGTGGTCACTTGGATCGGCCCACAGGGGGCCGAGCACTGCCTTGATTACATAGCCTGTCCATTGAGCCAAGCGCGGAGCATGCATCTGCAAGGCGCCTGGTCTGGCTTTCAGGGCAAGGTCGATTGGGACCATGTCCCGCTTTGTGTGCATTTCCAATGGTGCAGCACTGGGCGAAGGCGGCCTGCAACGGCAAAACTGGACACCAAGGCGATGCTGACGCCAGCCGGGCGACGCACCATACAGGACATCTTTGCGCGAGCTCCTCCCGTTGCCTGGGAGACAGACGTTGACAGCCATCTTCATGCAGTGAACGGCCACCTTCAGCTAGAGCTACAGCGAGCCTTCCCTGCCAGCAAGGCAAAGCCCAGATCGCCTGTCCTCCAGGAAGCCACCTGGGCACTCATCCTAGATCGCCGCGAAATGCAACGGCAGCTCCGCGACCACAAACAAGGGGTTGCCCGTTGCACCCTTCTGGCCTGCTTTCAGGCCTGGAAGGGCAGGGAGGCGGATAGCAGCGAATGGGTGTTGGCTTGCCAAGTTGAAGCCCTTTACGCCAGCCAGCTATCGCAACTACGGCGGCTGGTTCGCGCGAGAAGCAAGCAGGACCTGGCAGACGTGGCCAGGAGAGGGCTACAGGAGGCCAGAGGCAAAGGCCCTGAAGCGTTATATCGCCACTTCAGGGGCATCCTCCGAATTGGACGCCGATTCCGTGCACCAACGCTTCAGCCTGTTTTGAGAGATGCGCAGGGGCAGTGCGTTGAGGACACTGCGCTTCAACTTGGGCTGCACTTTGCTAAGGTGGAAAGAGCCCAACAGTGCGCAGCTTCCCAAATCCGGACCACCAGGCCGGCTCCACCCAAGGCCGCCCTCCATGCACACCCGGCCCTCAATGCCGTCGCTTGCTAGAGGTTTCGGAGGACTCACCGTAGGGCGTGCCGCCGGACCCACAGGACTGCCATCCGAGGTCTATCGGGCGGACCCCATCGGGGCGGCACACGTCCACCAGCCATTGCTCATCAAGGCGCAGGTGCAAGGTGTCGTTCCGTGTCTGTGGCGGGGCGGCTTAAATGTGCCCATACCAAAACCGGAGAAACCCCTCCAGACTGCAGATGGATGGAGAGCGATCCTCCTCTGTGAAAGTTCGCTTAAGGGCGTGTGTAGGGCGATTCGCAGACCGCTGTTGGATTGCCTGGACCAGGTCAAAGCAGCTGCTCAGGGCGGCAGCCGGCCGAAGGCGCCGCTGCAAAGCCCCATGGCCCTGGCACAAGGCCACCTCCGTCGCCTACACCGGCACGGAGTAACAGGAGGCCTTCTTCTGGTGGATGGAAAACAAGCCTTTTATGCTACGGCCCGGCAGCGGCTGACAGGAGGAGAGGGATGTCAACCAGCTCAATTCCTGCACGAGCTGGCGGCCATTTTCGACTCGCCGCAGGAGAGACTCCGCTTCATGGCTGAGGCGGTGGGGCCGGGCATTTTAGCGTGCCAGCAGGTGCCGGAGGGCATACGTCGGCTTGTCACGGCCACCCTCCGTGACACCTGGTTCTCGGTAGGGCGAGAGGGGTGCCACACCTTTGAGACGAGGACAGGCACCTCGCCAGGCTCACCCTTAGCCGACATCGAATTTCAACTCATTTTTGCCCAGGTCATCAAGGGCATCGAGCGGCTCCTGGCACAGGCGGCTAGTGACGTCCAGACACGAGCCCACAAGGCACTCTTGTGGCCCTTTGCCTCCACCCAGCTGGATGGACGATCTGGCGGTGCCACTGGATAGCCCAGACGCCCCGGGGCTTATGCAGCTGACTACCCAGGTCCTCCAGGAATTGTGGAAGGAAATGAGGGCTATGGGAGTGGAAATCAACTTTGCCAAGGGCAAGACGGAGCTTCTGGCCATCATTCGAGGACAGAACTCGAGATCCGCACGAAGGGAGTGGCTCTGTGAAAGGGCACGTCTACGTGTCGCCCTCACCAGAGACCACACCGCCGAGGTTGTCATCACGGACCAGTATATCCACCTTGGGGCAATGCTGGACACCAGCGGGAATGACCTCGCAGCCATGCGCTATAGGCTGCAGCTCACTCGAGCTATGGTGCGACCTCTCGGCCGCTTGTTGCGGAACCCCTACATGACTGAGGCAGAGAAGGTCCACATGCTTCGCTCCATGCCGTTGGCAAGGCTCTGCCACGGCAGTGGCCTTTGGCGTTTGAACTCTAAGCAGGCTGCCAAGGCTTACCAGGCAGCTTATTACGAGTTTCCCCGCCGCTTCCTCCGCATGATCACTGGCCTCTCCACTCAAGGCCTGACCGACACGGAGGTTACACAGATGCTGCATATGGCCACCGCTGACGAATTTCGCCGGGCGGAGTTGGTTCGTCAAGCCTCGTGGCTCCTAGCCGACACCACTCCGGGCCTACAGGAGCTTTGGTGGTCCGATCCAGACTGGATCGGGGAGGCTCGTCAAGCAGTGCAGGTTGTGGCTGCCAGCTGTCACATTCAGCCGGATCACAGCTGGCAGTGCCTACAGGACAAGCCCGAGCTGGCGCGGCATTGGGTGCGCCGTTACCTCCGACGCTGCATTGAGGACAGACGCCAAGAAGGCGACAGGCGACGTCGAGAGCTGGAGGCGCTACAGTGGCTCAGAGAGAGAGGTTGCGTCTTCTGCAGGCTTCCTTCTGAGCCCTCTCCGGTGACGCTGGATTTCCCATGCTCTCAATGCACGGCCGTCTTCCGCACGGCGGCGGCACGAGCCGCGCATCTCCGTAAGACACACGGAGTCAAGGCCCTGGCGACCCAAGCCGCGATCGGCACGTCGTGTCCCGTATGCTGTACGGAATATTGGACTACGCACAGACTCCGGGAGCACTTGCGCCGCAGCCTCACCTGCCTCGACACCACCATCGAGGCAGACGCAGTCGCGACAGACGCGGACCACCAATCTGCGCGGGCAAACGCATGGCTGCCGGCAGTGCGCCAAATCGGGCCGCAGCCGTGGTGGGCGGGACTACGACCCACCAGACAGGAGACGCCAGTGCCCAATCCCGCTCCGGTCTGGCGTGGAGCACTTGATAGGTTCAAGGCGTGTGCAGGCTCCGGTCGAACTGTCCTTGCAGGAGTTATCAGGGAGACCGTTGAGCATCAGGCTTTCAAAGGACTGACTGAAGAAGAACTGCCTCTCACCGTCTTGGGCCTTCAGCCCTCCATTCGAGATGTCATACGCTTGATAGTGAGGGTTTCCAATTTTGGGCCAGCGCAAAGCGCGGTCTGCCTTGCAGAAGGCCAATGGGCCACTCTTTACTGCAAGGATAGAATCATTGTCTACCCTAAGACCTGCAGCAGCGGTCTTCGGGAAGAGACTGTCCAGCAACTGCCCACGGAGTGGGTCGAGTGCTGGCGCTGAGGGGACATTTGCATGCCGTGCGCACTCGCAAGGGTTCTGCCTGCTCTCAAAAACCCTGAACCTAAATCCTGAACCCTAAACCCTAAACCTTAAACCGTAAATCCTGAGCCCTAAATAACGGAACCGAGTGCCAGGAGGAGCCTCCAAGTATAGATCCCTTAAAGGAACCCTTAATAGTACCCTTTAAAGGAATCCTAAACTCCACCTAAGCCCCTAAACCCTAAACCCCTAAACCCTAAACCCAGGAGGAGCACCCTGGCTAACCCCTAAACCCTAAACCCAATAGATCCCTTTAAGGAACCCCTATAGAGCCCTTTTAGGACCCCTTTAAAGGAACCCTAAACTCCACCTAAGCCCCTAAACCCTAAACCCCTAACCCCTAAGCCCCTAAACCCTAAACCCTAAGCCCTAAACCCTAAACCCTAAACCCCTAACGGAACCCAAACCCTAAACCCAGGAGGAGCACCCTGGGAGCCTTCCCAACGTGCACCTGCTCAGAGGGCCGAAGCCGCCACGGCCCCTCGTCCTTAGGGTTCCTAAAAGGGATCTATAGGGTTCCTTGAAGGAATATACCTTAATTCATAATAGGATCCCTAATATAGGTTCTTGCTAGGAACTTTCTTAGGGGCTCCTTTAAAGGGGGTCTACAAGGGTTACTATAAGGGACCTATAAGGGATACTATAAGGGATCTACAAGGGATCTATAAGGGATACTCTAAGGGTTATTACGAAGCCAGGGATTTTTTGAGCTCTCAGGGCTTCAGGGTTTCTTTTCTTTTAAAGCGCGGTTTAGGATTTAGGGTTTAGGGTTTAGGATTTAGGATTTAGGGTTTAGGATTTAGGGTTTGGGATATAGGGATTTGAGCCCTTAGGGGTTCAGGGCTTTGGGGCGGTTTAGGGTCCCTAGGGGTTCAGGGCTTCCTTTAAAGGGATCTATATGGCTTAGGGGTTTAGGGTTCAGGGTTTAGGTTCAGGGTTTAGGGTTCAGGGTTTAGGGGTTCAGGGTCTAGGGTCGAGGATTCAGGTTCAGGGTTTAGGGTTCAGGGTTCAGGTTGTTCAGAGTCTACAGGGGGGGTTTCAGGGAGTTCGGGGTCCTTTGGGTTTCGGGTTTTGGGGTTTCACTAGGATGCCCAGTAGTACCCTTATTCCTTTTTGTAGTCCTAGGTTCCTTTTAAAGTTAGCCAATAATACCAAAAAGAGAGGCCTTGTTAATTCTTAGGTTACTGGGTATCCTAGAAGCCCTTAAAGCCCTAACCCTACATTAAAGAACACTACTATAGATCCCTTATAGAACCCTTTAAGGAACCCTATTCTTAGGTTATTGAAAGGCAACCCAAGGTGACAAAAATCCAAATTCAAAGGCGACCGACCCCAAATTGAAAGACGACGAACCCAAATTTGAAAGGCAACCAAAGGCGACAACATCCAAATTGAAAGGCGACCAACTCCCAATTGAAAGGCGACGAACCCAAATTGAAAGGCAACCAAAGGCGACAACATCCAAATTGAAAGGCGACCGACCCCAAACTGAAGGGCGACGACCCAATTTGAAAGGCAACCCAAGGCGACAACATCCAAATGGAAAAGCCCAAATTAAAAGGCAACCAAAGGCGAAAAAATCCAAATTGATGGCGACTAGAGCACAAGTAAATAATTGTTTAATACTTTTCGTTTTGCATTGTCTCAAACCCTAATGTCTAAATCTCAAACTCTCAAAACCCTAATGCCAAAATGTAAGTGGTGGCCTTGCCACAAGTTTCATGTGTGCCAGATGACAAGATGCTGGCCCTGGCAACACCGTTGATACTTTGAAACAGATCAAAGTGCTGTCCTGACCACAATTTTGGTGTCTTCCAGATGACAAGATGCTGACCCTGGAAGCACTGTTGGTGCTTCTGCTAACCTTGGCAACACTGTTGATACTTTCAACCAGAAAAAAGAGCTGTCCTTGCCACTAGGGCCCAAACCCTAGGCCCTAAACCCTAGGGCCCAAACCCCAAACCCTAGGCCCTAAACCCAGGGCCCAAACCCTAGCCCTAAACCCTAGTGCCCAAACCCTAGGCTCTAAACCTTCGGCCCTGAACCCTAGTTCCCAAACCCCAGGCTCCAAACCCTAGGGCCCAAACCCAAGGCCCTAAACCCTAGTGCCCAAACCCTAGGCCCCAAAGGGCCCTAAAACCCTAGCCCTAAACCCTAATGCCCAAACCCTTGGCCCTAAACCCTGGGCGCTAAACCCTGATCCCCAAACCCTAGCCCTAAACCCTAGTGCCCAAACCCTAGGCTCTAAACCCTAGTGCCCAAACCCTAGGCTCTAAACCCTAGGGCCCAAACCCTAGCCCTAAACCCTAATGCCTAAACCCTAGGGCCCAAACCCTAGGCCCTAAACCCTAGGGCCCAAACCCCAAACCCTAGGCCCTAAACCCAGGGCCCAAACCCTAGCCCTAAACCCTAGTGCCCAAACCCTAGGCTCTAAACCTTCGGCCCTGAACCCTAGTTCCCAAACCCCAGGCTCCAAACCCTAGGGCCCAAACCCAAGGCCCTAAACCCTAGTGCCCAAACCCTAGGCCCCAAAGGGCCCTAAAACCCTAGCCCTAAACCCTAATGCCCAAACCCTTGGCCCTAAACCCTGGGCGCTAAACCCTGATCCCCAAACCCTAGCCCTAAACCCTAGTGCCCAAACCCTAGGCTCTAAACCCTAGTGCCCAAACCCTAGGCTCTAAACCCTAGGGCCCAAACCCTAGCCCTAAACCCTAATGCCTAAACCCTAGGGCCCAAACCCTAGGCCCTAAACCCTAGTGCCCAAACCCTAGGCCCTAAACCCTAGGCGCTAAACCGTGGGGCCCAAACCCTAGGCCCTAAACCCTAGGGGGATGACCAAGAGCCACGAGATGACCAAGAGCCACGAGTTATGACCAAGAGCCACGAGTTATGACCAAGAGCCACGAGTTATGACCAAGAGCCACGAGTTATGACCAAGAGCCACGAGTTATGACCAAGAGCCACGAAGACTATAAGGTTTAAATTACTATAGGTAGAGAGGTTTAGGGTTTAGGGTTCGGAAGTATCGGGGTGAGGTGAGTCTGCACTTGTTGATCTTGCTTGTGGATTGGCTTTTTGTTGTTTCTTGTGGTTTCTGCCATCTCATGCAGCGTTTTGGGGTCAGGGTCTGTCTCTATGTTTGACCCGGTCGGCGATTTGGATGTCGTATAATCACCCCGATTATGTTCCAGGGGATCTAGTTGTGTAGTATTTCTCGAAGGCTTTAGATTAAAGGGCCAACCTGGGCATACGGGTTGGCTCGAGTTGTTTTGAGGGACTGTTTGGAAAGTCGTTGTTGCTCATGTGCTCATGTTGTAACGTGGTGCAATGGCGACATATTAGGGTGCCCTAATTTCGGAAACTCCCACCCGGATTTCAAGATGCGAAATCCAGAAATAAGAACTCCAAAGACTTCGGAGTTTTTCACACGAAAGGCTGCTGTTCCAAGGTTACATTCGAGAAACCCAATTCCTCCTATCTTAAGCACCTTCCCTTCTTATCTACTAAAACAGGGTTCCTTTAAGGGTCCCTTTATGGGTTCATAAGAGGGTTACTACAGCCCAAACTGATTTCAGCCAGAAATCCCACGTTCGAACTGCTGCACATTGTAATGTCCTGTCTTTTGGCCCAACAGCCCGATTCTAATAATTACGGCCTCTATATTAGACCAGAAGCCCCCTACCATATACCCTAAACCCCTAAATCCCAAGCCACCTTAAGGTCAGCGCCGGTGCATCCGAATCCCCGGACGGCCAGAAAGCCGGATGTGGAGTATCTCGGCCCGTTTTGGGCGTCGGGGTTTCGGGGCTTAGAGATCTCAACAATTACTAATATTATTTTGGGGGTTCCTTATGAAAATTATTGTATAATGGGCCCCCATACCCTATTCTAGTTATTAAGGCCCCTCTGTTAGGGTTATGGGTTCAGGTCCAGGTTTTGGGGTTACGGGGTATCGGGGTTACAGGGCATTAAGGTTTGGGGTTTTGGGCGGCTTGGATTCAGGATATAGGGATTTCTTTTGGCTTCGGGTTCAGGGCCAGCGGTTTAGAGTGACTCATCAAATTCTTGTGCAATCCACAAGGCACTGCTTGGAGGATCATGGGACTTAGTAAGTAAAGTTAGAAGTGCTTCAAGTGGGGTTAGAAGTAGTTGTAAGTACAGTTGCCTTATAACCTTACCTACTGAGTCTCATGGATCCTCCAAGTGGGTGCTCAACCATTTATGTTTAGATTCCCCAAGCATGGAACCTCAACTTTGCAAGCAAACTGCGTAATAAGGCAAAATCATCGAGTAACAGTTTGGTTACATTTCACATGGTAGCTTTTTTTAGTCTGGAGCTTGGGAAGAAATGCGTAAACAAAGCAGTTGCTTTTTCCCTGGCCACTAGGTATTTGCGCAGCCTCAGCTAGCCAAGGCTTTTTCTTACGTGCCTGTGGCATTTCATGATTATGTGTAGACGATTCCATCCGCTCTCCGAGTTAGGGTTTGGGGGCCTGCGGCGCAGGCACGGAATCGGGCTCTTTGCCCCTAAGCAGATAGCGTTTCTATCCGTGGATTGCCCTGGACCCTCGTACAATCCTAAACCCGAAACCCTATGCCTTAAACCCTGAACCCTAAATCCCAAGCCCTACACCCTAAACCCTAAACCCTAAATCCTAAGCCCTAAGCCCTAAACCTTAAATCCTAAGCCCTAAACCCTAAACCCCTTAAAGGAACCCTTACAGGAACCCTTAAAGGAACCCTGAAGCTTCAGGATCCGTGCCCTAAAGCAAAAAACCTTAAACGCTAGACTTGTAGTACCCTTCACAGGAACCCCGAAGTAACCTTAAACGAACGTCGCTGCCCCAGGCTCGTCGCTTCCACGGGCGACGGCGACTTCCCGCTCCCTGGGGCGCCTGGGGCGTTGGTTGCTTAGGGCTCTAGGGGCTCCCTAGGGTTCCTTTCAATGCATCTCTAGGGTTTCAGGGTTTTAGGGTTTTCGGGGTTCAGGGTTTAGGAGTTTAGGGGTTTAGGGATGAGGGTTTTAGGGTGTTAGGGATGAAGGTTTTAGGGGTTTAGGGGTTTAGAGGTTTAGGGGTTTAGGAGTTTAAGAGTTTAGGGTTTTTAGGGTTTAGGGGTTTAGGGTTTGGGGTTTTGGGGTGTCGGAGTTTCGGGTTTAATTTAAGGTTTTAGGGTTTGGGGTTTTAGGGTTTTGGAGTGTCTAGTGTTTGAGGGTTCAGGCCAGTGTGATCCGTGTTGCTATTGGGGGCATTTTCATTTTCTGGCTCCCTGTTGCTGCTTTTTAGTACTGTATTTACTGTTTTCTGGTTATGATTTCGCGTTGCGGTTGTTACGCTTTTTACCACTACAGTATTGCTATTGTATGCCTTAAGGATCAAATACCTTTTGTTTGCACCAGTACTATGCTTGCTATGCCGTATGGCAATTTGATTACATCTTCTTTTGAAAGTCTTCCGTTTGTGCAGATTTTTTGGCCTTGAGTTGAAACTGAGAGTCAGGATGTAAGATTCATGGGCTTCAAGCTGGGCTGTAGGCTTTTGAGGTTATGCTGACGGCTTATGGCCTGTCTGCGTTTGTAATGTCGGTGTTGTAAGGGCCAGAACAGCTGTTATTCCCAAGCGTTCCACGTTACATCTATAGTACAAAGCCGCAGCTAAAACCCATTCAGACCCCTATATAGTGTGTTTCGCAGGCTGTCAGTCAAGCCCCCAAGTGCAATGCCGTAAAGTTGCGAAGAGGGTTCCGAAACGCCTATGTGGACCCTCAACAACCTCAAGCCCGAACAAAACCTTAGACGGTTCAGGGTTAGCCCAAACTCTAGGAGGGTGCTACTTTCACTGTCGCAATACTTTGGGGTAGTGGGTTGCTGTTGGAGCCACTCAACTTCTGCAAAGCACAATCCCTAACCCCGAATGCCCAAGCTTTGCATACCCGAACCTGCACCCTACTTGGAGGCCCTGTTGACTTAGTAAGTCTACTTAGTATCCCCCAGAAACCCTATTATAATCCCCATAACCCACCTTACAAACCCTACTTACTAAGTCAAAAGGGCTTCCAAGTAGACTCGACCCTAAGCCATAACCCTGAACCCCTAGAGCTTTAAGGTTTTCAGGGGTTTGGTTTTAGGGGGTCAGGGTTTGGTGGGTTTGGGGGTTCGGGTAGTATGTGATACACGTGCAATTGTCATGAAATCTTAAAGTCTTAAACCTTAAACCTTAAAATGTGGCAAGCTTGGAGGCCCTGTTGACTTAGTAAGTAGGGTTAGTAAGGTGGGTTATGGGGATTATAATGGGGTTTCTAGGGGATACTAAGTAGACTTACTAAGTCAAAAGGGCCTCCAAGCAAGGTAAAGCTGCTGTCCAAGAACAGCCCCTGGGAACCATCGCCCCTCTCGCGGCACCCACCGATGCAAAGTACATCTGGGCCCTTGAGGCAGTGCATGAGGGAACTCGTCTTTTAGTTTAGGGGTTTAGGGTTGAGAGTTTGGCTAGGTTGCCCAGTAGTACCCTTATTCCTTTTTGTGGTCCTAGGTTCCTTATAAAGTTACCCAATACCAAGAAGAGAGGCCTTTTTATTCTTAGGTTACTGGGTATCCTAGTTGGCGTTTCAGGGGTTAGGGTCGAAATTCAAGGTTTAGAGGGATCGGGACTCGAAGTGTATGACGGTTTTCTAAGCTTTTTCAGGTTCCCTAAAGGTTCTGAGCTGGTTCTTGGAGGCCCTCTTGACTTAGTAAGTAGGGTGAGTAAGGTGGGTTATGGGGATTATAATAGGGGTTTCTAGGGGATACTAAGTAGACTTACTAAGTCAAAAGGGCCTCCAAGTAGGAAGCCCTAAACCTTATAGATCCCTTTAAGGAACCCCTATAGATCCCTTGTAGGACCGCTTTAAAGGAACCCCTACTTACTAAGGTTGAGGGTTTTGGGATGTTTCGGGTTCAGGGTTCGAGTGTTTGAAATTGAAGGCTTAGGCTTTCAGGGTTTAGGGTTTAGGGTTTAGGGTTTAGGGTTTCGGGTGTTTCCAAAGCCCGAAAACCTACAGTAGAAGCCCAAAAGTTGGAAACCCAATAGCCTCGATCCTTAAGAGCAGTTTGTGGGGAATCCCAGCACTATTTGGCCTTGATCCGGTTTCCAACTTTATGGCGTTTACTGTAAACCCTACGCTGTGGGTGTCGGCTTTGTTGGCCTAAGGTTAGAGGTTCCAGGGCTTTGGGTTTGGGCCTTTTTCGTCTGTGGCTGAAGGGTTGAGGGTTTTCATAAGATCCCCAAACGAACAGTAAGAGTCGATAGCCTGGCACTGCGCCGTAAACCCTGACCCAGCCTAAACCCTACTGGGAGGATCATGGGACTCAGTAAACAAGGTTATAAGTACCTTGATTGGGGTTATAAGTAGTTATAAGTATAGTAACCTTATTTTTGAACCCACTGACTAAGTCCCATGATCCTCCAAGTAAGTTCCAAAATCATCGCCCTTCTTCGGGTTTCCGACTCCCACAACGCAGTCTTTAACTTGAAACCGTAGCAAGAATCGAGGGTTTTGGAAAGTTTGGGGTTTAGGACATCTGTGGGGCTCCTTATAATTGTAGTATCCTTAAGGGAGGGGGGTCCAAGGGGGGTAAATAGCCTAGTGATCCCTAATTCTCCCTAGTACTCCCTAAAGTTCCCTTACAGTCCCCTAAGGATTCCTTAAACCCTCCCCCCTTGAACCACCCTCCCTTAAGGATCCTATAATATAAGATTCCTTTATCATAGGTCCTTAAACAGGTAGGTTATTTAGGACCCCAAAAGGCTCTGTGCAAAGAAGCCAGAGCCCACTGACAAGAGCATAGGCATAGGGGTTTAGGGTTTAGGGTTTATAGGGTTCAGGGTTTGGGGGTTTGGGGTTTAGGGAATACTGTTCAGGGTTTAGGGCCATCTTCAACTCCGTACAGCCTGAAGGCAAAAGGCAAGAACAATCCAAAGTCAGCGTCGGAAGCATACGTCCTATTTAAAAACCTAGGTCCGTAATCTGTAAGCCTGAATATGAAGCTAAACTTAACCCTGAACTGCTTGTTCTTACCCCCAAACCTAAAGCCTAATTCTGAGACCCTGAACCCTAACTCCCAAACCCCAAATCGTGAACCTCTTGCTGATCCCCGAGGCAGTATCCTAAACCCTAAACCCTAAACCCTAAACCCTAAACCCTACCTCGGAGGCAGTACATCATGTCGGACTTAGAGCGATGGCGTCAGGTCTTCCGAGAGGAGGCTCTGTGGGTGAGTCGGAGGGGTGCCAGGGTTTAAGGGTTTAGGACTTTAGGTTTGGGATTTAGGGTTTAGGGGTTAGAGCTTAGAGTTTTAAGGGTTCAGGGTTTAGGGCTAGCGGTTTAGGGTTTAGCGGTTTAGGGTTTACCTGGACCCCAATTTTCACTTTTTTGGGTTCCCTAATATGGTTTCTTGATATAAGTCCTTAAAAAGGTAAAGTTATTCGGAGTTAAGGTAAGCTTTAGGGTTTAGGGTTTTCACAATAAGATGATGACTTTTTGCTATTGTAAACCAAGTTGAGCGCCTTAGCACGGGCTTGGGTTGGAGATGCAAGGGTTTACGGGTTTCAGGGTTTGGGGTGTGGGATTTGGGGTTTTGGGTTTAAGGTGCTGGCAGTTCCACAAAGTGTTCCAGCCGGTTCCAGAATACAGCTTGCCAGGATTGTTCAGGGAGCCTTGGAGCCCTTACGGAGCTTTGAAAACAACCCTTATAGCTCAGAAATTAACCCGGAACCCTAAACCCTAACCCTGCAAACCCTAAGGCAGCATCGTTTTTCTTCGGGTTTGGTTTTCAGAAGCTTAGGCCTCAGAACCCTTTAGGGTCAAGGCTGTTGGGGTTTAGGAAGTCTAGGTGGTTAGGGGTTTAGGGTTTAGGGTGAAGGGTTCGGGGTTTAGGGTCTAGGAAGAAAGCTCCCCCACCCAAAGTCCCAAACCCTGCACCATTCGTAACCTTCAAGCCACCGAAAACCCAAACTAGGATGCCCAGTAGTACCCTTATTCCCTTTTTGTAGTCCTAGGTTGCTTATAAAGTTACCCAATACCAAAAAGAGAGGCCTTTTCATTCTTAGGTTACTGGGTATCCTAGCAAAACACTGTCAAGACACTCAGAAGACCAGAAACCTGGGGCCTAAGAGCGAATGTTTGAAAGGTTTTTTCAACGCCTATAGAGTCACAAACGCCTGAACTTCCTGAGGTCGTATATGAGAGTGGAAACCCTGAAGCATATTCAGTACAATAAAAGCCCGAAGCTGTTCCTAAAGCCTACAAGGTGAAATCTCAGACTCGTAAAACCGTCTTGAAAAAACGACTCTGTGCCTGAAAGCCACAGCTCTGCAAAGCGTGCGCGACACCTTCGCCACCAACTACTCAGAGGATCATGGGACTTAGTAAGTGGGCGTATGCATAAGGTATCTATACTTATAATTACTTATAATTACTTATAACCCCAATTAAGGCAGTTATAACCCTACTTACTAAGTCCCATGATCTTCCAACCCGATCAGGATAGCATACCCAGCCTGCGCCTGCTCAGCATCGTCCATCAATGGTTCAGACCCCATGCCCGGAGATCCCAATACCCTAAATTCAGGAATAGACCTTAAATTATCATGGGATCCCTAATATGATTTAGTGTATATTCCTTGATTAAGGGATATTGGGTTCTCTGGGTGGAGCCATCGTACTTGGAGGATCGTGGGACTTAGTAAGTAGGGCTTTAAGTGCCTTTAATCGGGGTTATAAGTATTTATAAGTATAGTTACCTTGGTTATACCCCCACTTACTAAGTCCCATATGGGTTTACGCCTGGCAGCTCTGGCTCAACCAGCGCCAGTACCAGGAAATCCTGGAAGCCGCGCCATGCGCATGCCGCGCATTGAGGAACGACTTGTCAGTGCCGCAGCCTTGACCCCTGGACCCTGCCCTAAACCCTAAACCCTAAATTCCAAACCCAAACTGTAAATCCGACATCCTAAACCCTAAATCTCATAGGATCCCTTAAACGAGCCTAGCGCCTAAACCCTAAGCCTCATAGGCTCCCTTAAAGGAGCCTAGCGCCTAAACCCTAAACCTCATAGGATCCCTTAAAGGAGCCTAGCGCCTAAACCCTAAACCTCATAGGATCCCTTAAAGGAGCCTAGCGCCTAAACCCTAAGCCTCATAGGCTCCCTTAAAGGAGCCTAGCGCCTAAACCCTAAACCTCATAGGATCCCTTAAAGGAGCCTAGCGCCTAAACCCTAAGCCTCATAGGCTCCCTTAAAGGAGCCTAGCGCCTAAACCCTAAACCTCATAGGATCCCTTAAAGGAGCCTAGCGCCTAAACCCTAAGCCTCATAGGATCCCTTAAAGGAGCCTAGCGCCTAAACCCTAAGCCTCATAGGCTCCCTTAAAGGAGCCTAGCGCCTAAACCCTAAGCCTCATAGGATCCCTTAAAGGAGCCTAACGCCTAAACCCTAAACCTCATAGGCTCCCTTAAACGAGCCTAGCGCCTAAACCCTAAGCCTCATAGGATCCTTTAAAGGAGCCTAGCGCCTAAACCCTAAGCCTCATAGGATCCCTTAAAGGAGCCTAAAGGAACCTCAAACCTCCCTCAGGCCCAAAGTTGTGTGCGCGAGCTTCGGGAAGTCCTCGCCCACGCAGAGGAGCAGCGTGCAGGTGCCCGCTAGTTCCGAGGGTTTTGTTTGGGGTTAAGGGTTTAGGGTTTAATGTTTAGGGCTTAGGGATTAGGGTTTGAGGTTTAGAGGTTTGGGGTTTAGGGTTTCGTGTTAAAAGTTTCCAGTTTGCAGCTTTTGTGGGTTTAGGGCTGAGCGAGGAGTCTGCTGTAAGGGCCTTGCTTGTTGGAATATAGTTCCTCTACACCCAAAACTCTAAACCCTAAACCCTAAATCCCAAACCCAAAACCCCCAAACCTAGAGCCCTAAACCCTAAATCCCAAGATCCTAAACCCAAAACCCAACACCCCCCAAACCTAGAGCCCTAAACCCTAAATCCCAGAACCCTAAACCCAAAACCCTGAACCTAGAACCCTTTCAGGGTTTAGGGTCTGGGGTGTAGGGTCGGAGGTCGAGCTAGGTTTAGGGTTTAGGGTGCGGGGGCTCAGGGGGTTCTGGGTCTCGGGGTTTCGGGTGTAGGGTCTAGGGTTGAGGGTTTAGGGTCTAGGGGTTTCGGGTGTAGGGTTTAGTTGAGGCTTGGCTACGGTAGGGCTTAAGGCTAAGGTCTATGGGAACCCTTGATACTCCGTAATCAAAGCTGAAGAGTTCAGCGATTTATTTTGTCTTAGAGGGAGCCAAACGCCGATTCCTTATACCTTGACGTAGAGGTCTGAACAGCCTAATAACGTCCCTCAAAGTCTTCTTCAAAGAGGCATATAAGGAAATCATCTTAAGGAACGAAAAGGTAGGCTATTTGGGGTTGGGTTTAGGGCCTGCCTGCAGGCCGAACAGCGGCCAGCGACGCGGGTGCAGGCCAACCCTATGTTTATGCTTTGGGCTTCCTAACCCCAAACCCGAGAACCTTACTTGGAGGATCTTGGGACTTAGTAAGTGGGGTTATAAATGAGGCAACTAGTCTTCTAACTGCTTATAACCCCAATTACGGCACTTATAACTTATAACCCTACTTACTAAGTCCCATGATCCTCCAAGTAGACCCTAAACCCTAAACCCTGGAGATCCCTTTTCAGGAACCCTATAGATCCCTTTAAGGAGCCCTTTAAGGAACCCTACTTACTAAGTCCCATGATCCTCAAAGTCTCGAGGCGAGAAGGAGGATCCCCCCTTGTCCTTCCCCTTATGGGTTTAGGGTTTAGGGTTCAGGGTTTAGGGTGGTGCTCAGGGTCTAAAGGCCTGACAGGGGTTCTTTGAGGGTTTCAAAGCGTTTATACCCCGAACCCTAAACCCTAAACCCGTAGACTCGACCCTAAATCCTTAACCCTTAGACTCGTCCCTAAATCCTAAACCCTAAACCCTTAGACTCGTCCCTAAATCCTAAACCCGAAACCCTTAGACTCGTCCCTAAATCCTAAACCCGAAACCCTTAGACTCGTCCCTAAATCCTAAACCCAACCCTAAACCCTAAACCCTAAACCAAACGCGCACCTGGTGCGCGTCGTCCTGCCCAAGGTAGGTCCTACAGTAAAGCGAGAAATGCAAGGGGCCTCCATCTGCATTTCGAGCCCAGTACTACTCAGAGAAGGTACCACCTAGAGGAGTACTATAGTAAAAATAATTACCCTAAAGCGTTGGACTTTTGCTCGGTTGGGCCCCCAGGGGTCGGGGCGTTGGACTTTTGCTCGGTTGGGCCCCCAGGGGTCGGGACTACATTCTGCAGCAAAACACCATTCTTTTCGTGCGGCTGCTCAAAAGCCCGGGCAAAAATCGTTGGACTGTGCCCAAAGGGGTTGGGGCCACGTTCTGCAGCAAAACAGCGCCGTGCTTTTACAGCGCCGTTTTATTCGTGTGGCTGCTCTAAACCATCCGGGGTCCAGCAAAACCGAGCCGTTCTTTTCGTGTGGCTGCTCTAAACTTCGCCCCGGGACTCATCAACAAATGGACCCTTGAGTGCTCTTGCGTGCCCAAAGGGGTAGCCCGGGCAAAAATCGTTGGACTGTGCCTAAAGGGGTCGGGGCCACGTTCTGCAGCAAAACAGCGTCGTTTTTTGCCCAAAGGGGTAGCCCGGGCAAAAATCGTTGGACTGTGCCCAAAGGGGTTGGGGCCACGTTCTGCAGCAAAACAGCGCCGTGCTTTTACAGCGCCGTTTTTTTCGTGTGGCTGCTCTAAACCATCCGGGGTCCAGCAAAACAGAGCCGTTCTTTTCGTGTGGCTGCTCTAAACTTCCCCCGGGACTCATCCACAAATGGACCCTTGAGTGCTCTTGCGTGCCCAAAGGGGTAGCCCGGGCCAAAATCGTTGGACTGTGCCCAAAGGGGTCGGGGCCACGTTCTGCAGAAAAACAGCGCCGTTTTTTTCGTGTGGCTGCTAAACCTCCCCCCGATCCTAAACCCTGTCACCCCTCGGAACCCGGATCAAAAAATGGACCCTCGAGTGCTCGTGTGTGCCCCAAGGGGTAGCCCGGGCAAAAATCGTTGGACTGTGCCCAAAGGGGTTGGGGCCATGTTCTGCAGCAAAACAGCGCCGTGCTTTTACAGCGCCCTTTTTTTCGTGTGGCTGCTCTAAACCATCCGGGGTCCAGCAAAACAGAGCCGTTCTTTTCGTGTGGCTGCTCTAAACTTCGCCCCGGGACTCCTCGGTCCAAGGCTCGGTCACTCGCAGCGACGAGAACACTATGCGTTCGCGCCGAACATACAACTTTTATTTTCCTCGGGGGGGGGGTATGGAAGAATAGTCACCGGGTTTTTTCGTGAAAAAAAACCCTAAACCCGTCAAAGGTAAGAATTGGGGCGGTTTGGGGTGGGCTACCAAATGCAAGGACGGCGCCCCCCCTGCGGACACATGACCTGGGGGGGGCAGCCGTGGCACTGTAAAAAACCCTAAACCCTAAATCCTAAACCCTAAACCCTAAACCCTAAATCCTAAACCCCGAAACCCTAAGATACTTTCAGGCTCAGGGCTTAGCGTGGGTTTTGGAGCTTCAGGCTCCCAGGCGGTGGTTACTTGGAGGCCCTTTTGACTTAGTAAGTAGGGTTAGTAAGGTGGGTTATGGGGATTATAATAGGGTTTCTGGGGGATACTAAGTAGACTTACTAAGTCAAAAGGGCCTCCAAGTAGGGTTTCGGGTTAAAGTTTAGCGGGGCTTTGGGTTTAGCGGCTTATCCAAGGGTAAAAGGAGGGACCCTTAATAAGGACCCCTAGGTATGTACCCTTAATATAGCCATTACATACCCATTATATAGACCATTATAGGGTAGGGGTCCCCATTGGGGGTCCCTCCTTTTCCCCTTTGAGCTTAGGGTTTAGGGGTTGGGGTGTCCGGCTCCCTGCTGCAACACGTCAGGCGTGGCTTTCTGCATCCTTTCGAGAGTTGGGTCGTTCTAGAACTTGGTTTACGATGGAAACCTACACAATTGCCACTATTATTCCTTGCGATAATTCTACGATAGAGGAGCCCAGAACCCTATTCTAACTATCTATTCAGGCCCCTACATGATGCCCTCCATTCTTTTTGCCAAAGTCGCCGCTTATCAACCCTAAACCTATTTCTGGCCTGCCATACATACGTTAAAGCTTTTAAGGGGACCTGTTCCTTAAAGGAACCCTTTTGAAATAAACGGGCATGCTCTTGTCCTGCCTACTTCAAATCCCAGAAGCCCTAAACCCTAGACCCTAGACCCTAAACCCTAATTGCCCTAATTATGTCTTTGGGCTGGGGTATATTATACTATACAAATATACTACCCTAAACCCTAAACCCTCACAGACATACTACTTGGAGGGTCGGGGGACTTAGTAAGTAGGTAGCAAGTAGACTTATAAGTAGCCTAAAAGGGACCCTAATTGGGGTTATGGTACTTATAAGTCCCTAAAATAACCAGTTACTAAGTCCCCCGACCCTCCAAGTAAGGTACCCCTAATTTTCGGAAACTCCTAAACCCTAAACCCTTTATAGAACCCTTATAGATCAGAACCCTTATAGGAACCCTTAAAGGAATAGTATGAGGATAGAGGGCCCCGAGCCCCTCGAAACTCTCACACACGCACACGCAAGCAACACGTTGGAACCCACAAACTTAACAAAGGCTTTCAAAAATCCTAAACCCCAAACCCTAAACCCTAAACCCTAAACCCTAAACCCCAAACCCTAAACCCCAAACCCTAAACCCTAAACCCCAAACCCCAAACCCAAAACCCAAAACCCTAAACCCCAAACCCTAAACCCTAAACCCTAAACCCGGGGCAGGAAACTTCAACGAGCTTGTAGCACAGTTCCAGTCGCGGCATCATGCCGATGAGGCGCGCTGGCGCTTTTTGTCGTACTTGTATGATCAAGTAGGGTTATAAGAGCCTTGAATGGGGTTATAAGTACTTATAAGCACAGCTACCTTATTAAACCCCACTTACTAAGTCCCATGATCCTTTAAGTAGGGGTTGGGGTTCAGCAAAGTGCAAAATTCAGTAGACCGTGCTCCGAAATCCACTCTATCGGAACTTCGGGAGTCAGGACTTAAGAATGGAAATGTCGTGGTTTAGTGTTTCGAGTTTTGGGCTCAGCAGCAAAAGAACAACTTTTCGTTCTTGAGGCCCAACACAAAGCTTCACAAGTTTAGGGTTTAGGGCTTACTTGGAGGCCCTTTTGACTTAGTAAGTAGGGTTAGTAAGGTGGGTTATGGGGATTATAATAGGGTTTCTAGGGGATACTAAGTAGACTTACTAAGTCGACAGGGCCTCCAAGTATGATGGGTGGCCAAAAGGGTGGTTTAAGATGCTTGGGGTATGGATTCCTTAATATGAACACTATTATGGGAACCCTAATCCCTACTCCTGGGTTTAGGGTTCCCTACTTACTAAGTCAAAAGGGCCTCCAAGTAGGGTTTAGGAGACGAACCGGAGCCTTGAACCCGTCCTTGCCGCCGTGCACCTAAGCCCCTGAAGCCGCCGAACCCCTGGCTCCAGCAACCACGAGACAAAGGGTTTAGGGTTTAGGGTTTAGGGTTTAAGGTTTAGGGTTTAAGGTTTAAGGTTTAGGGTTTAGGGTTTAAGGTTTAGGGTTTAAGGTTTAGGGTTTAGGGTTTACCGAAGCCCCAGAAAACGAACACAGGCCTGAACCCGGCTACTGAGCCGGTATAGAAGACAAACGTCTGAACGTAAGCCCGGAGATCAAACTCTAAACCCAGGAGCCTTATCGCACAGCACTTCAACACGCGAAGCTGCTACCACCCCGCCTCTGACTTATTGGGCCCTTAACGTCTTATAGGGCTTTGCATGTTTCGGGTTGCTGATTCAGCCCGTATTGTAAGTTCGCGAGGTGGAAACTGAACGCCTGCGGACCCACGTCGAGGACGTCTGTCCCGGAAGTGGGCTCTTCTTTTTGGCTCGGCTGTGTTGTTCAAGGTCTGTTGTATTTATTGCTTAAAATGTTGTGTTTCCAAACACGAGTTTGATACCCGATATTGGTTACCGGATTGGGCGTCATGGCGAGTTTGGGGGTTTGACTTTAAGCATTTCAAGGGCTTGAAAGATAGAAGCTTGGAGAACTTACCAGCACTAGTCCACAGGGGTGTCGGGTCTCTTGAGCGGCTTGCAAGGTGGTGCCCAGACCTTCCAAAATCCCTTAAGTAAGGAATATACCTTAGTTCATATGCGGGATCCTATTATTATGTAAGCCTGCCGTCGCCCTTTCGGGCCACGGAGGACACAGCGTACAAGTACTTGTGTGGACTCGTCAAAGAAAGACCTGAAAAGGACGGCTTCGGGTCAATTGTGTCGGCAGTTCACTTTCGGGCAGAGCATGCAAGAACCGGAATGTCTCAGCCTGCGGGAACGAAAGGCTTCGTTTCCGCCTGCAGGCTTTCAGCGCTCACAGCACGCAGCCGAGTGACCTTAGGACGACTGGTGCTAAGCACACATCGGCAACTTATTTCTTTCAGGCCTGTGTTGAATATCTGATGATTCCCCCTGAAGCAGACGTCGCCTTCGACGCGTGCACAGCTGGAGGAGCTTGAGCCAGGGCAGAAGGGTTTAAGGTTTAATTCATGCCCGAATCATACCGGATGCTTCGGTTTAGGGACACTGGACCTTAACCCCACAGGGCCAATCTCGAAGCCAGAAAAACGCCAAACCTGTGAACCCTGGTCCTTCTGCCCTCAACCGAGACCCTAAACCCTAAACCCCGGACCCAAACCCTAAACACCTGAACCTTAATCCCTAAACCAAGACCATATGCCCTAAACGCAGGAACCCTGAACCCCTAAATCCTGAACCTTCAAAGCCCCTAAAACCCTCAACGCAAAAACCCTAAACCCTAAACCCCTAAACCCTGAACCCTAAAGCCTAAACCCTGAGCCCTAAAGCCCCTGGAGCCTGAACCCCAAACCCCAAACCCTCAAACCCTAAGCCCTGGGCGGTAAGCCTTGGACTCGAAGACTTGAAACCCGTAAGGGTTCAGGGCTCCTTCATATGTGTTTTGAAGAGTTTAGGGCTCCTTTTTATGGGTTCAGGCTCCTTTACGGGTTCCTTCAAGGGTTGAGGGCTCCTTTAAGGGTTCCTTTAAGAGGGCTCCTTTACTTGGAGGGTCGGGGGACTTAGTAAGTAGGTAGTAAGTAGACATATAAGTGCCCTAAACGGAACCCTAATTGGGGTTATGGTACTTATAAGTCCCGAAAATAACCAGTTACTAAGTCCCCCGACCCTCCAAGTACGGGTTCTTTTTAAGGGTTCAGGGCTGCCTTAAGGGTTCCTTTGTAGGCCGAACCGCATCCATATCACACCCTTGGGTACAGGGTTTCGGGTTTAGGGGTTTGGGGTTTAGGGTTAGGGGTGCCGCTCGTCTCGAGAACCCTGTACAGGTCACTAGCAAGATCATGGAGAGCCCTAAGAAGGCTCCTTAAAGGGATCTATAGGGTTCCTTAAGGGGATCTATAGGGTTTAGGGTTTAGGGTCTACTTAAAGGATCATGGGACTTAGTAAGTGGGTCATAAGTGAGGTACTTGTAACTATACTTATAAGTACTTTTAACCCAAATAAGGCACTTATAACCCTACTTACTCAGTCCCATGATCCTCCAAGTACTGTGGCTTGAGCATTTCACCCCTACTTCGCCGCATACAGACACCCTCAACGGTTCCTTGACGGGTTCCTTTATTTACGCCTCCTTCAAGGGTTCCTTTGGAGGAATCCCAAAACCCTAGACCGTACATGAACTCTAAAGCAAAAACCCCCTAAACCCCTAAACCCTAAACCCCTAAACCCCTAAACCCTAAACCCTAAACCCTAAACCAAAAACCCCTAAGATGTTTGAAAGGAGCTGCTCCGCTTGAACAGCACCCTGCGGCAGTCGGCGCTGGATCAGACCATTCCTCAGCTCATAGGAGGCCAAAAGGGGTTTTAGCCTATGGGGGTTTAGTAGGGATTAGGGTTCCCATAATAGGGTTCATATTAAGGAATCCCTACCCCAAGAATCTTAAACCCTCCTTTTGGCCTCCCATCATCAGCCTCTGCGGGTGATTCGGGGACCCGAACCTGCAGTTTTTTTGTTTTTCATTTCCTTAAAAGGGTTCCATAAGGCTGCATCAGGGTACAATGACGGTTTCGGGTTTCAAGGTTTAGGCTTTAGGGCTTTAAGGTTTTTGGTGCAGGGTTTAGGGTTTGTGCCGTTCGGCTTGAGGATGTCCGCTTGACGGTTTAGGTATCGGGCTTCCCATGACCGTGTCTGTCAAGGCTCAGAACATTCCTTTACTTTATCAGGTACAAGCTCACGCAAACTTAACCTTGAATCCGAAACCATAAGAACAAACATAAACCTTGAGGACCAGACTTTGAACCCTAAACCCTAAACCTAAACCCAAACCTTAAACTCTAAACCCTAAAGTGTATTCTACAACGTAAAAAATTCATAAATGCAAGTTCAAAACCCGAGCAGGAGCTCCGAGATCTGTTAAAAATTCATAAGACGCAGGTTTATGACACTGAGGTCCGAGATCCGCAGATTTCGGGGTTTAAGGTTCAGAGTTCAGGGTTTACTTGGAGGATCATGGGACTGAGTAAGTAGGGTTATAAGTGCCTCAATTGGGGTCATAAGTACTTATAAGTATAGTTACCTTATTTATAACCCCACTTACTAAGTCCCATGATCCTTTAAGTAGGGTTGAGGGTCTAGGGTGCAGGGTTGGTGTGGGTTTCATGGTTCAGGGTCTAGGGGCTAGGGTTCAGGACTTCGAGGGTTTTGTGGTTCGTTGGTTCTTCAGGCTTCCGTAAGGGTTCTGGAAGGCTACCAGAAGGGTTTCGGGCTCGGGTTTTTGGGTCTTTCTTTTGAGGCCCTCCATCATCATCATCATCATCACAACTTCCTTCGTGTGCATTGCTACAGTTTCTTCTTCTGTGCTCCAGAGTCAAACTGTTGAGGGGCCACGGATTGAATGAGGCCTAAGCCCTAAGCCCGTAAATTAGGGCTCTTATGAGGGTACCGAGGGATTCTATGAAGGGTTTCGGTTTAGGTCGCAAGAGCTAAATCCTAATCGAAATAGCTTATGTCTGAAATCCTCCCAAGCCTCAGATCGTTGTGTTTACAGCCTTCAAGCCCCAACTCCTGTGGCCCTAAACCCGACATCGTCGCGCCCCGATTCCTAGAAGCCTAGACACTAGACACCACATGGAATGCAGGCCCAACATGGGCCGGGATCGGCGAAGAGGAAGCTCACTGCAGTAAAAAAACACCATATGGTACTGCATGGCGATGGCCAAGTCCGGGTGGTGGACGCCAGCCCAGTCAAGCCCAACAACCACACTCCGTATGTGGCTTTCTATCGGAAGAGTAGGCGCCGACGCTCAAACAGGCGCGCTCATTTCCGAACCTGGGCCAACTTGCTCTCGAGGTGAAGGCCGAGGGCTCAGACAATGGGACGCCATCTTCGCGCATCCCTAAACCCTAAACCCTAAACTCTAAACCCTAAACCCTAAACCCCTAAACCCTAAACCTCTAAACCCTAAACCCTAAACGCCACGGCGGCCACAAGGCGGCGGAAGAGGACCTCCCTTCGCCGTCGGCAGGTCCGGCGCCCTCGCCCGCCGCTCCGCACGTCACTAAATCTCCTCGTTTTGAAAATTGGGGATTTCTGAAAATAGGGGACCCTAATATAATACCTTAAATAGTAGGATCCTGATTATAAGGACCCCCAATTAAGGTACCCCTTGGTTTTCGGAAACTCTAAACCCTAAACCCTTTATAGAACCCTTATAGATCCCACACATTAAGAAACCCTTTAAAGGATCCCTTTGAAGGAACCCCCCCAATTCTCCCAAGTGGTCAAGAACCGACCCACCAGTCGTGTCCTCTAAAGATGGCCCTGTAGAGTCCTCATACGGCTGATGGACAAAGGGATCTGTAGGGGGTCCTTAAAGGGATCTGTAGGGGGTCCTTTAAGGGGATCTATAGGGTTTAAGGGTTTGGGGCTTACTTGGAGGATCATGGGACTCAGTAAGTAATGAGGGTTCCTTAAAGGGCTCCTTAAAGGGATCTATGGGGGGTTTAGGGTCTACTTGGAGGATCATGGGACTTAGTAAGTAGGGTTCCTTAAAGGGCTCCCTAAAGGGATCTGTGGGGTTCCTTAAAAGGGATCTATAGGGTTTAGGGTGTAGGGCCTACTTGGAGGATCATGGGACTTAGTAAGTAGGTCTATAAGTACTTATAAGTATGGTTACCTTATTTATAGCCCCACTTACTAAGTCCCAGGATCCTTTAAGTAAGATCTTTTTGCGGCCTAAGCCCAGACCTTACACCGCAAGCCTCAAACCTCAAGCCCTTAACCCAAATCGCCAAACCAAAACTCCTAAAACTAAACCCTGAACCCTGCCGAGGTTGAGTGCCAAGGAGTTTGGCAAGATCCGCGGCTGCATGGCCGGCCTCTCAGTGTGTCAGTGGCCTCAAAAGGTGGGATGACGGTAGGTGGAGTAATCCCAAATAAGTGTCCTGATGTAAGGGATCCTGAATCCTACCTACCTTCATCCTACCTTTGGAGGCCTCTCAGTGTCCGCCAGAGCGGTTCAGGGGTTCGGGGAGGATTAGGGTTGAAGGCTATTCCGACGGCTCGAAAGGGGTCGCGTATCCTTTTTGTCTTTTTTTTGTGTCAAAATGTCTTTTTTATGTCTCATTTGATGTCTCGGCTCACACATTTCAATGTCTCGGCCATGTCTCGGCCATTGTGCGGCTACGACACAGGACATCACTTCAGGCCTAGGCCAAATTATAAACCCGCTCACACATTGCATATGCCCCCTTAAAAGCACTATACCCCCTGAACGTCCTAAACCACCGAAATCCCCGAAACACCGAAACCCCCTAAACCCTAAATCCTTGTCTCGGCCAAGTCTCGGCCGAGTCTCGGCTAACTCCAGATTCTAAATCCTAATCCCTATTCCTACTACCCTAAACTCCACAACCCGCTAAACCCCTTGAAACCCTGGGGCCACGACCCTAAACCCTAAACCCTAAACCCTCCTAAACCCTTAACCCTAATCCCTAAACCCTGGCGAACCCTAAATCCGAGTCTCGGCCGGGTCTCGGCCGAGTCTCGGCCAAGCGTAAATCCTGAACCCTAAGCCCTCTGTCCTAAACCCTTAACCCTAAACCCCTAAACCTTACAACCAAGTCCTTAACCCTAAACCACAACCCTAAACCCTAAACCCTACACCCAAACCCTAAACCCTAAACCATAAAGCTTCAACTCTAAAACCCTAAACCCTCGTAAGCCCTTAACCCTAATCCCTAAACCCTGGCGAACCCTAAATCCGGGTCTCGGCCGGGTCACGGCCGAGTCTCGGCCAAGAGTAAATCCTGAACCCTAAGGCCTAGTCCTAAACCCTTAACCCTAAACCCCTAAACCTTACAACCAAGTCCTTAACCCTAAACCGGAACCCTAAACCCTAAACCTTACACCCAAAGTCCAAACCCTAAACCACAACCCTAAACCCAAAACCCTACACCCAAACCCTTAACCCTAAACCGTAAAGCTTCAACTCTAAAACCCTAAACCCTCGTAAGCCCTTAACCCTAATCCCTAAACCCTGGCGAACCCTGAAAAAGGGTCTCGGCCGGGTCTCGGCGGAGTCTCGGCCAAACGTAAATCCTGAACCCTAAGGCCTAGTCCTAAACCCTTAACCCTGAACCCCTAAACCTTACAACCAAGCCCTTAACCCTAAACCAGAACCCTAAACCCTACACCCAAACCCTAAACCCTAAACCAGAACCCTAAACCCTAAACCTTACACCCAAACCCTAAACCCTAAACCGTAAAGCTTGAACTCTAGAAACTTGACACCCGTGCAAAACCCCCCTGAACCTTAAGCCTTAGAACCACACCCTAGACATGTGTATGTACAACAACAGAAAAAAAGACATTTTGACACAAAAAAAGACATTTTTGATCCCAGACTCCTCGAAAGCCTAGACCCTACACGCTAAGCCCTATATCCTAAACCCGAAAACCCCTGAACCCTAAACCCTAAACCCTGACCCTAAACCTTAAACCCTAAACCTCTCCTGGCCTCATGGCCTTTCTAGCAGTCGCAGACTGCAGCCTCTGGAGCAAAAAGAGTTCAAACAAACCTAAACCCTAAACCCCAAGCCGCAAACCCCTAAACCCTAACCCCTATAATCCCAACACCTCCAAACCCCTACACCGAAAACCCTAAACCCCCAAGCCCAAAAATACGACTCGGGTTTAGGGGTTTAGGGGTTTAGGGTTTAGGGTTTAGGGGTTTAGGGGTTTAGGGTTTAGGGGTTAGGGGTTTGGTTTAGGGTTTAGGGTCCCGAGGCAGACCTCACCCGGGAGGTGCAGGAGATGGTGGGCCTGAAGCGGCAGGAGACCCGAGGGCCTACTTGGGGGCTTCCATAAATTAGGGTACCTTATTTTGGGGGTCCCAATAATAAGGGTCCTACCATTTAGGGTATTATATTAGGGTCACCTATTTTCGGAAACTCCCACATGGGGCTTAGTAAGTAGGCTTCCTTAAAGGGCTCCTTCAAGGGATCTGTGGGGTTCCTGAAAAGGGATCTATAGGGTTTAGCATTTAGGGCCTACTTGGAGGATCATGGGGCTTCGTAAGTAAGGTTATAAGTGCCTTTATTGGTGTTATAAGTACTTATTATAGGGATGAGGGTCGAAGGTTTAGCGGTTTAGGGGTTTAGGGGGTTCGGGGTTTAGGAATCAGGGATTCGGCCTGAGGGTCTGTTTCACTAGCCTATGAGGGTTTAGGGATGGTTTAGGGGTTCAGGGGGTTTAGGAAGTAAGGATTAGGGCTGAGGGTTTAGGGTTAGGGGTTTAGGGATTAGAGATTAGGGTTGAGGGTTTGCAGGTTTCGGGCTCGGGGTTGAATTCTCTAGACTACGAGGGTTTCTGTATCATGAGGTTGAGGCACGATGCACTGTAGGATTTAGGGTTTAAGGTTGAGGGTCAGCTGAGCCCGCTGGGAAGGGTTTGGGTTTGTAAAACGCACCGCTAAACCAAACCCGAAACCCCTGAAGCTTAAACCCCTAAACCCCACCCAAAAACCCGTGAAGCAATTAACGAAACCCTAAACCCTGGACCCCAAGCCCCCGAAGCCTAAACCCCTAAACCCAAAACCCCAGCTCCTTAAGTGTCGACCCTAAACCCTAAACCCTGAGCCCGCTAAATCGTAGACGATCTCTCGGCGGCCCCAAAAACTCTTGGAGGGTCGGGGGACTTAGTAAGTAGGTAGTAAGTAGACTTATAAGTACCCTAAAAGGGACCCTAATTGGGGTTATGGTACTTATAAGTCCCTAAAATAACCAGTTACTAAGTCCCCCGACCCTCCAAGTACGCCTCAGCCAGGAGCATCCGGTCGAGCTGGCAAAGGCTCGTGCACGAGGGTTTAGGGTTTGGGGTTTAGGGTTTAGGGGTTTAGAGCTCTTTCTAAGTTCGGCTTTCTGAAGTTGCCCCAAACCCTGAGCCCTACACCCTCTTGTTTTCTCAGACTCCCCACATCACTCTTTGTTTCGTTTTGTACAGGGGCCTTAATAAACGCGTCGGGTGTTGGGAGTATATATGATGTGATAGTTGCAAGATGTGTAGGAACGCTGAGGAGCAGTATTGGCCATCATTTAGGCTTCTACATCCGGATACCCTAAACCCTAAACCCTGAACCCTAAACCCTGAACCCTAAACCCTAAACCCTCAACCGAAGGTTTGCCGGTGGTCCACAATGGAGGTCTCAAGGTCTCCACCTGCAAAATCGTTTCCATTCCAACTCAAAAGACAAGCTCGATGTGCAGCTTGGAAGGCTCCTTGAAGGGATCTATAGGGTTCCTTAAAGGGATCTATAGGGTTTAGGGTTTAGGGTCTACTTACAGGATCATGGGACTTAGTAACTGGGGATATAAATAAGGTAGCATTACTTTATAAGTACTTATAACCCCAACTACTTACCAAGTCCCATGATCCTCCAAGATTGCTTCTGTGTGCGGGGTGCCAGAGTTGCGCAAGAAACCTGCGCATCAGAGGCTGAGTGATATAGAGGCCAATAAATAGAATTGGGTTCGGGGTAGATTCTACTTACTTAGGAACCCCCCAAAACCCTATTCTGAATATCAAGTCCCCTACATTCTACATGATACACTCGGGTGGAGGAGTTGGGTTGCATGGCCGAAGCCAGGAGCCGGATGTGACAGGGTTTACAGTAGGGTTTAGGGTTTAGGGTTTAGGCGGTTTAGGGTAAAGTTGGAAACTGGGCTCTGGAGTACCATACTTTAATATTTTTCCTAAAGGAACCATTATGAGATCAAAGTTTATACGTTTTTCTCCCTGGTTGCCCAATCGTGCTGGGATTCCCCATCCAATACTCGTACTTGGAGGCCCTGTTGACTTAGTAAGTCTACATAGTATCCCCTAGAAACCCTATTATAATTTCATAACCCAGCTTACTAACCCTACTTACTAAGTCAAAAGGGCCTCCAAGTAACCCCTAAACCCTAAACCCTATAGTCCCTTTAAGGAACCCCTATAGATCCCTTTTAGGAGCCCCTTTAAAGGAACCCCTAACCTTACTAAGTCAAAAGGGCCTCCAAGTAGGGATTGACGCTATTGGGTTTCCGACTCTTGGGCTTTTGCTGTGGGGTTTAGGGTTTAGGGTTTAGGTTTAGGGTTTAGGGTTTAGGGTTTGCAAGGATCCGATTTGACTGAAGGCAGCCCGGCATGTCCCAAAGCTTGACAGTCTATCTACTTGGAGGATCATGGGACTTGGTAAGTAGGGTTATAAGTGCCTAAGTTGGGGTTATAAGTACTTATAAGTATAGTTACCTTATTTATAAGCCCACTTACTAAGTCCCATGACCCTTTAAGTAGGCATTTGGGACATTGCTGGGCGGGCGGCGCAGGTTGCGACAGATGCGGCCACCAAGGCCCTAGAGTTGCAGCAGCGTGAGGTGCTCGCCGTCACCGCCCTGCATCACTTACTACTCGTGCTCTTCTCATGTTTGTTATTGTCATTGGTTTTGCTGTTATTACTCATTTCTTTTTTTTTTTTTTTTTATTACTACTATTATCGCTCTGATGTTTGTTATTCTCATTACCATTCTTGCGTGCTTTTGACACCCGGGATCCTTGTCGTGAGTTCCTAAAACTCGAAATGCAGACAGGCATAATCCTTGCAGTTTGGGAGTTTAGGGCAAAGTTTAGGTTTTCAGGTATTGGGCAAAAGGGTTCTGAATGCGTAGGAAGGTTTTTTTCAAGTGGTGTAGGGCTGCTTTGAGGTATGGGATTCAGAGGACATTCGTTAAGCTTGGAAGGTGTGGGGATTTGAGGCGGTTTGGGGTTGACTCCTGTTTACCTTCACATTGACATGGATTTTGGTTTTAATGTGTGGGTCCGTGGGTTTCAGAGCTTTTAGCATTGCAGGCTTTAGGGTTTACTTTTATTTCTGGTACGCCTACCGGAACTTAGGCTTCGAATGTTTGGGATGCTTTTACTGTGGGGTATTGACACTTGCATGACTGCAGAAGCCCCTATGAACAGAACTGCAAGAATCACGATGCAGTTTGCAAGCGGCGTAGGTCAACACACTAAACACACATCCTTCTTCCGATTTGTCAAATATAGTGAAAAGTTTGTGATGCGTGAAGCTCACTGAATCTTGTTGCGCCGATTGTGTTTCTTCGCAGCTGTTAGGTTCAGTCTTCCCGGCGCCCTGAGGGGCTTTAGTGCCGGTTTTAGTCTGCCTGCTGCAGGCAGTAGGTTTAGAATTTCGGGCACCAGCCCGAGCCAGCTTCCTGGATTCAACAAGCCCAAAGCTCTAAATATCCCTAAACCCCAAATTCCGAAACGGTAAAAATGCCGAGCGCATTTGTTGCACAGAAGCCCGGTGCCGTATGGTGGCTTCCCCTAAAGTATTACTACTGCAGGTTCCCATTCTTTGCAAAAGACTTTAAAAGAAGCGTACAAGCTTCTGTATGAAAAAATTCAGAAGCAATCCAATTCCGTGCCCTTTCTGAAGGGGTGTATATATATATATGTATATACACATATATATATACACACATATTGGGCCCTAAACCCTCTTCCTCTAAACCCCAACAGCCCCTGAGTCCTAAACCACAAACACCCCTTGAGCCCGAAACTCTGGAGCCATAGATGCTTCGGATGCCCAAGCCCTAAGCACTAAACCCTAACCCTGAATATCCTACCCTTTTAGGGTTCCTTATGATGATTTCGTTATCTAAGTCCTTAAAGAGGTAGGTTACTTGAGGTTAAGGTAAACCCTAAACCCTAAACCCTAAGCCCTAAAAAAAAGCCCTAAACCCTAAACCCTAGGCCCTTAGCCCTAAAGCAGCCATGCCGCAAGCAGAAGACCGCGCAGCGGAGGACCTGGCGAGGTCCCCCCCCTTTTCATTGTTCAACTTAGGGGTACTTAGAAATAATTTTTAGTTTTTGGTTATTATAATCCCGAAGAAACAGCTAAAATTATGATTTTTGCTAGGGTTCTAAGTTCAGCATAGTTAAAGATAGAAGTAATGATAATATCCATGGCAATAGTCGCAATAATAATAATAACAGTAATACTAGCAATACTCGCAAAAAATGCAGTAATAGTTGTAGTAGAAGTATATAATCGTAAGAACAGTACTAGTATTAATATCAATCGTAGTAATTACCGCAATACTCGCAATAATAGCAATACTAGTAGTAATAGTAACAATAGTAAGCATAGTAATAACAACAGTAATAATAGTAAAAATCATGCTAAGAATAGTAACAATGGTAGTCACAGTAATCACAATAATAGTGATAATGGAGAGAAGTAACTGCAATGTTAGAAAAATGTGTGTTCATAGGTATAGTAGTATGTTGAAGAGATACTAATAACAAGTACCATAATGATAGTGGGTTTTCTCTGAGAGTTTTGCGGTTAAGAAAGAGACAGACCGTTTCAGGGTTTGTTGTTTTAGACTTATGGCGGCTTGAAGAGGTTTTCGGACAGTGCACGAGTGTTCTAGGGCATTCTGAGGGTTTGAGAAGGGGTTAATAACTTTAGTTCGGGTTGCATGACAGTGCACCAAAGGGATTGTGAGTCATGTATCAGGGTGGTTGAGCGTGTTCAGGCCCCGGGGCGAAGCCTAAGCCCCAATCCGAAAACCCTAAACCCACACAAAACCCTAAACCCAAATTCCCCTAAACCCTAAACCCAAATTCCAAAACCCAAAACCTTAAACCCTAAACCCAAATTCCAGAACCTTGAGCCCTCCAAGCACTAAAGCCTTAAAGCTAGATGGGAAGACTAACCATTGATATTATGGGAGTTAAGGAGCCAGGGATGATGATAGTCCCTATTAAATAAGGAGCTAAAGAGACAAGGGAAACCCCCAAAACCACTGGCTAGAAGTTCTTTTCGTGGTTCGGACGTCCTTCGGCTGAAACCATTATGCCCAATGCGGTTCAAGACTTAGGAGCCATGGCCAGTGGGGTCGGTGGGTTAACGGACCCATGGGACTCAGCAACCAGGGTTACAAAACAGGCAACTGTATTGACAATTCCTTATCACCCCCCAAACCAAGTTCCTGTAGCCGGTAGCCTCACCTACTACAGTAGAAGCCAGAAAGTTGGAACATCATTATCCTCATGCCCTTAAGGTAAAGCATGGGGAATCCTAGCACTAATCATCCTAAATCCATGTTCCAACTTTCTGGGGTTCACTGTAAGTCCTGTGATCCTCCAGGTGCAGGAGTCTCAAACACACCGAAACCCTGAACCATAACAGCACCCCGGAGAGGAACTCTAGTCTCCTTAGGCACTATGCTTTATTTTTGTTCATATAAAACCCAAGAGAATATTCAAAACTATTATTATTATTATTCTTATTATTCTTATTATTCTTCTTATTATTATTATTCTTATTATTCTTATTATTATTATTATTATTCTAATGGGGGTATAGGGAAGCTTTCAACAGCCCTGCAGACGCCAGGTTTATCAGAGAGCAGGGCGGCCGGGTATCCTCGGAGCGGCTGCAGAAGTTCTACGCCAGGCGGAGTGTGTCGTTTTGAAGTAAAGTTTTGCTGCATAGGGCCCAGGACTCAGAGGGGTGTTGTGATTGAGAGTTTCGGGATGTAGGGGGTTTAGGATCTAGGGTTGTTAAGAGCTGATTCTGCTTCTTGTGATTTTTACTATAGAAGCCTGAACAATTACCAATATTATTCCTCAGGGCTCCTTGTCATAATATTATAGTGTTGGAATACACACCCAAACCTATACTGCTTATGAATGCCCCTATTTTACTTACCCAGTCTAAGTTTTGCGAGCCAGGATTCAGGATGCAAGGCTTTGGGGCCAGGTGCCCTTGCGATTGGAGGCTGTTTGGTGGTATTTCAGGCTGGATTTTTAGGATTCTTTATACCCGGTTTTGAGGGGTTTGGTTTAGGTTTCGGGGTTTAAGGTTTTAAGCTTTGGGATTTCGGGGTTTCTACGTTTAAGCTTTTCAGCTTTGGGATTCCGGGTCTAGAATCTAGGGTTTAGGGTTTGAGAATATCTGATTACAATCCATTCGGGGGCACAGGAAAGCATGATGGCGATAACTTTTGAAGTTTAGAGATTTGGAGTTCGGGTCTCAGAGTGGCTCAGTGGTTCGGACTCTTCTTTTTGTTAGTCTCTGTCTGTGCGGGTGTGTATGATCGCAGTCTTTTGTAGCTTGCATACGCACAGGGGTTTCGGGCTGGGCAACCCTAAACCCTAATTCCTAAACCCTAAACCCTAAACCCGGCGGTTTTGCCAGGTTTGAGGTTCGTGGACGTGGCGTTCGGGGTATGTGATGGGGAGGGTTTGCGTGGCCGCGACGTGTTCCCTAGTAGTAGAGTAGGTAACCTTTAACCGTTTTTGGGTAGTATAGTCCCGATATAATCCCTATATACCAAAAAGGTTAACCCTTAGTTCCCCATGGTACCCGACAAGTAGGTTTTTTCGATCCTCCAAGTAGACCCTAAACCCTAAACCCTATAGATCCCTATAAGGAACCCTAAGGAGCCCATTTCAGGAACCCTAGGGTTCTGATACCGGACAAGTTGGGTTCAAGCGTCATGGATGGGTAGTTACAAGTGGGGGTGAAACGCACGGTGCTGAGCTGAGGGCTCAGGGTCGCAGGACTTAGGAATGTGGAGTTACCGAAAATGAGAGGTCCCTGATTTTGGGGTCCTTATCATAAGGATCCTACTATCTAGGGTACTATAATTAGGGACCCCTATTTTCGGAAACTCCCATGTACTACTGAAGGATTAGGACAGAACAGGGCGTGGAGTCTGCAGGGGAATAAGCAAAGTCGCAAAACCTAGACCCCAGCTCACCCGCAGACATACGCTGCCACATGCGTAGGGCAGACGAGAAGTCGTCACCCTGAACCCTACTTGGAGGGGCAGGGGACATACTGAGCAGGTTATAAGTAGGGTTATAATTGGGGAAATTCCATTTACGGTACTTATAACTCTACTTATAACCTACTTACTAAGTCCCCTGCCCCTCCAAGTAAACTGTAAACCTTAAATCCCAACCCTTAAGCCGGAGACGGCCCCGAAATCCAGTCTGGAAGAGCTTTTGTCCCTAGTGCACAAGAAGCCCGCGATCCCTCCGCAGACATTGACACCCCAATTCCCTAAACCCTAAACCCCCTAACCCCCGAGCTGTCGAGCTCGTGAAGCTGAGCTCCTTACTTGGAGGGTCGGGGGACTTAGTAAGTAGGTAGTAGACTTATAAGTACCCTAAAAGGGACCCTATTTGGGGTTATGGTACTTATAAGTCCCTAAAATAACCAGTTACTAAGTCCCCCGACCCTCCAAGTACCCAAAAGCCTGAACTCCGAAACTCGAGACTCTAGAGCCTGAAACTCGCCCCAAGTAGTCGAGGAGGTATCCTCTAACCCTTTTTTCTTGGAGGCCCTTTTGACTTAGTAAGTCTACTTAGTATCCCCTAGAAACCCCATCATAATCCCCATAACCCACCTTACTAACCCTACTTACAAGTCAAAAGGGCCTCTAAGTTGGGTAGTATACTCCCTATATAAGCCCTATATAACCAACATGGCTAACCTTTAGTTCCCCATGATACCCGACAAGTAGGAAACTCCCCTTAACCCTGAACCACTTCCCAAAGCTGCCATAAGCCCCGAAAGCCCCCAGCTCCCCTAGACCCTACTTGGAGGGTCGGGGGACTTAGTAACTATAAGGGGTTCCTTTGAAGGGGTCCTTTAAAGGGATCTATAGGGATTCTATAAGGGTTTAGGGTTAGGGGACTTAGTAACTGGTTATTTTAAGGACTTATAAGTACCATAACCCCAAGTAGGGTCCCTTTTAGGCTACTTATAAGTCTACTTACTGCCTAGTTACTAAGTCCCCTAAAGACCCTCCAAGTATAACCCCCAAGCCAAGCAGGTATCCCCAGCACCGACCGGTGTTGAAGGGAATCCGCAACTTCTGCATGGGCTATGAGGAGCGGCTCCCCCAGAGCTGAAATCCTGAACTCCAAGCCCTAGAGCCTAAACCCTACGATTACGATCCTAAGGCGTTAGCCCCGCACCCGAAACTGTGCATCCCAGGTTTCGTTTCAAGGGCTTGGGGATTTCAGAGTGACACCAGTATGACCAAAGGAAAAGATGCCTTAAAACACCACTGAAGCTCCTATAGTTAAGCCTTAAAACACCTTCTTGAGGGGCTTTAAGGAGATCGCCGAGCTCTGTAGCAAGGCGGTTCAGCGTTCAGCCATATGACGAGGTTCCCGTCGTGTTTTTCAAGGTATCGATATGGGGGTTTCCGAAAGTAGGGGACCCTAATATAGTACCCTAAATAATAGGATCCTTATCATAAGGACCCCAAAATGAGGTACCCCGATTTTCGGAAACTCCCCTTTGGGATGTGTAAGGGGCCTGGAGGAGTTTCAATCAAAGGGGAAAAGGAGGGACCCTTAATGGGGACCCCTACTTGGAGGCCCTTTTGACTTAGTAAGTAGGGTTAGTAAGGTGGGTTATGGGGATTATAATGGGGTTTCTAGGGGATACTAAGTAGACTTACTAAGTCAAAAGGGCCTCCAAGTACCTTATAATGGGCTATATAATGGGTATGAAATAGCTATATTAAGGGTATATGCCTAAGGGTCCTCATTAAGGGTCCCTCCTTTTACCCTTGGATTCAACATCTATCAGGCCAGTGGGGAAAACCTGATAAGGCTTGTTCTCCCTGATGTTCTCCCGTGCCCGAAGGAGCGTTTCAGGCTCTTCCGCAAAGAGAGCTCTATCCACTGGGAGCGACGGCCTCGGCTAGTTTGGGCTTTGGGCTGAGGGGTTTATCCAAGGGTAAAAGGAGGTACCCTTAGGTATATACCCTTAATATAGCTATTATATACCCATTATATAGCCCATTATAGGGGAGGGGTCCCCATTAAGGGTCCCTCCTTTTCCCCTTTGAGTTTAGGGTTTAGGTCTTTAGGCTGAGCTTGTGTCGAGGGGTTCCTCAAGGCGCTCCAATAAGGGCCAGGTAGACTTTTCAAGGGTTTTAGGGTTTCAGATTTAGGGGTTTAGGGGTTTAGAGTTTAGGGTTTAGGGGGATTCTACTGTACTCTTAACTCTTTGAGGCTTGTATTTCAGTATTCTCTTTGGTTTTACAAGAGTGTGTTCCTTCAACGGGTTCCTTTCAGGGGGTCTGCCCGCAGACCCACATACGCCTTAAACAGTTACGGAATATGTAGTATACCTTGATCATACTATCAAGCCCTGGTACTACAAGTTGTGATCATTCAGGGTTACTGGGCTCTGCGGGTATAGGTTTTTTTGGGTTTAGGGCTTGGGTTTCTCAATTAGGTCGTCCGGTTGTATCCTTGTTTCCTTTTGGATTTGGGGCCCCTTGTCCCTGGTGACGTTTAGGGATCAGGTTTTAGGGTTTACAGCGTTTTTCGCGTCAGACTGGGCAAGTTTCTACCCACGAGCTTGCCAGGATTAACACATGTCGACCGATTCGCTTACGCAGGGCTTTCTGTGTTTATGGTGGTTTCTGGAATCTCAAGTGGGCTTGGGTTTCCTCGCATTTTGAGGTTTAAGGAGTGCGGCGCTTGGTTCAAGACCCTAAACCCTCAACCCTGAACCCCAAACCCGAAAAAGCTGAGGTGGCAGGGGGACGAGGTAGACCCCTGATCAGTAATCCATCTTCACTTATGATAAAACCAGGGGGGTCTTCCTACGACATGAAGAGGGTTATTGAACACCGAAGACGGTTTTCAACAACTCTCTTAATTAGGATTTTCAAGTCCCGGAAAGTTGAGGGTTTTTAGGGGTTTAGGGGTTGCTGTTACCAATGACCGTCAACAGATTGACTTCTACTTCCTGGCCACGGAGAATGATCTTCCCAAGAGGAGCAGTGTGAAGGGATTTGTTTTCTTTAACGGCTCATTCGAAAGTACATGGCCGAAACAGGTCGAGTTTGACGACGGCCGCAAACATTCCATTTCGGCTGCGAAGCTTGAGGCAGCTTACGGTCTAGGATCAACACGTTAGTTGCCTTGAAAACCTGGCCCAACCGCACGGGGTCATCACTTGCACCTGCGACTGTCCTGTGGAGATGTGCAGATGTCCTGTGGCGCCACAATGGCGCTGTACAGATTCATGAAGGTAGGCACCTCTGCCGACTGACGTGGCGAGGGGGGAGTATCGCCAAACCCTAAACCGTTAACAGCACAAGGCGATAACTTCAGGCCTTAGACTAATCATCAGCTTCTAGCGGGTTTGGTGTGTGGGGCCCTTTGTCCAGTCAGCCAGTGTGAAAAGTTCCCCTTCTAACCTGAAACCCAATACCCTAAACCTTAGTGGTAGAGTAGGCAACGTTTAACATTTTTTGGGTAGTATAGCCCCTGTATAACCCCTATATAACCAAACAGGTTAACCTTTAGTTCCCCATGATACCCGACAAGTATATAGGTTGATAGATCCTCCAAGTAGACCCTAAACCCTAAACCCTATAAATCCGTTTAAGGAACCCTCTAGATCCCTTTAAGGAGCCCTTTGAGGAACCCTAGGGTTCTGATACCCGACAAGTAGGAAACCCTTCTACAGCAACTAACTCCCATATCAACTCTTATAGTAGCCCTTATAGTACTCTTATAGTAACCCTTTAAAGGCACCCTACTTGGAGGGTCGGGGACTTAGCAAGTATAGTAAGTAGACTTATAAGTACCCTAAAAGGGACCCTAATTGGGGTTATGGTACTTATAACTCCCTAAAATAGCCAGTTACTAAGCCCCTATAGGAACCCTTAAAGGATCCCTTTAAAGGCACCCGAAGGCACCCCTAATTTTCGGAAACGCCCATGTTGCAAACTTTTTTCGGCTCTGGGCTTCCTTTGTGGCCTGTGGTCTTAATCGGTTGCCCTCCAGCACTCTTGAGGGCTTTGGAGGGTTGTAGGGTTGTAGGGTTTAGGGTTTCAGGGTTGTAGGGTTCAGGGTTTAGGAGTTTAGGGTTTAGGGGTGTAGGGTTTAGGGTTTAGGGGTTTAGGGGTTTACGGGTTTAGGGGTTTAGGGTCCTAAACCCGAACCCAACCGAAAAACTCTAAAACCCGAATCAGAGGGACCCCTTAAGGCTAAGACTTGTCAAAGAGCTCAGCCATGCGGCCCCCCTATTAAATTGCGACCTTCTACTCCAGATGCTACGTTCTATGAACCCAAAAAAAGCTAGAAGGCGCCGTATCCCCGAAACCGTGTGCAGCCCGTTATAGGAGCCCTTCATAAAATACCAGAAGAGACGTTCAACGTCCTGCTATTCACCTGGTAGGAATGTCTACAAAACCCTTGTTTCGAGGATCGGCTTGGTGAGCGAAGACGAGGAGGAAGAGGACCTGGAGACAGAAGAAGAGGAAGAGGAGGAAGAGGAAGATCTACCCAGCCGCTTGGAACTGGTTCCATCGTTGTTAGCCGTGTGGGATGAGGGTAAAGCGTTTGGGGTCAACTGGACCCTGAACCCTAAAACCCTAAGACCCTAAAACCCGAAACCCGAAACCCAAAACCCCGAAACCAAAAAAGCCCGAAACCCTACACCCTAAGCACTAGATCCTTATAGAGCTCTTCACAGGAAGCTCTGAGGAGACCGAGCCTGTACGGCCGATATGAGTAGTTCTTTAACTCCTAGTAGTAGAGTAGGTAATTTTTAATCTTTTCTGGGTAGTATAGCCCCTATATAATCCCTATATAACCAAAACGGTTTTAGTTCCCCATGATACCCGACAAGTAGGAACTGACAGGGCCCCTCCGGCAACCTTATAGAAAGGACCCTCAGAAGGGGCCTCGATTTTAGAGAAGGGGCCTTCCATAACCCTAAACCCTAAACTAGGTAGTATTATTAGGGAGACCCCTTAAATGGTACCCCTTCTGAACCCTACTTCTGGCTCTCTTAAAAGGGGCCTTATTGAGAGGGTCTATATCCCCAAGGGTCCCCCTAATCCTAAGTCCTATAAACCCTAAACCCTAAACCCTGAACAATGAACCCCAGAGCCGAAAGCAAGTTTACTTTTTAGAATCATTCATGTAAGGTTTCTGGCCGCGCATTTGGGTCCCTAAACCCTAAGCCTTCCGAGCTGGGAGTCTCAGAAAGCCCCGGGACCTTAGTAGGGTTTAGGGCTTTAGGGTTTTAGGGTTTGGGGTTTCAGGGTTTAGGGTTTTAGGGTTTTAGGGTTTAAGGGTTTAGGGTTTCAGGGTTTAGGGTAGACCATGGTAGGATTCGTAGGATCCTCGAAAGCGCCAGAGAAGGCCTGAGGGGGAGGAGCTAGGTTTAGGGTTGGGGTATAGCCCCGCCCATGTGCCACTTTTCTATTTCGCGGTTCCTGAGTAGCACCCTTAAAGGGCTCCTTAAAGGGTTCCTTGGAGGGCCCCTTACAGGGCTCTATAAGGGATCTATGGGGGTTTAGGGTCTACTAGGTTCCTGCGTAGTACCCTGCTGCCCTGTTTTATTTCAGGCTCCCCTCACTTGGAGGCCCTTTTGACTTAGTAAGTCTACTTAGTATCCCCTAGAAACCCATTATAATCCCCAGTCAAAAGGGCCTCCAAGCAGTAGAACCGAAGAGTCGGAAGAAAGGGTACCCTGATCATTTAGGGGCTGCTCAGGAGCCTACTTGGAGGGTCTTTTAGGGGACTTAGCACGGGCTCCTTTAAAGGGGATTCTATAAGGGTTCCTTTAAAGGGCTCTGTAAGGGTACTATAGGGTTTAGGGTTTAGGGGTTTAGGGACTTAGTAAGTAGGTAGTAAGTAGACAAATAAGTACCCTAAAAGGGACCCTAATTGGGGTTATGGTACAAATAAGTCCCTAAAATGACCAGTTACTAAGTCCCCCCGACCCTCCAAGTAGTCTTGTGGCCTGACATGGAAGAAAGGCGTCATTCCAAGATTCAGAGACATCTGTGTGAAAAAATGTTGTTTGCCGTCCAGTCTGTTTGTGCAGCACATATCTGAAGCCGTCTTGGTCGCACCACCTGCCCAGTCTGTTCGAGACTTATGGTAGAGGCCTCGGGCAAAGTTTTCGGTCAAAACGTTTTTGGCACCCAAGCCCTCAACAGTTTCTAGAGACCAACCAAAAACCCTGACCCTTGCTCGAAACGGTCCGATGCACTTTGAAAAAGAACACTGAAATAAGGGTTTAGGGTTCGGGGTGGGGTTCAGAGTTTAGGAACTTAAGGTTTAAGATGCGATTTGGGGGTTCCTTCATAATTATAGTACAATGGGCCACAAAACCCAATGCTTGGGCATTTAAGTTGGGTACTGCCACCATTCAGTAATAGTTGAATAAGATTCATAATATAGAGATATTAGGACGTTAGTAGTAGCCCGAATATAGACTCTTACTGAATGGGGGCAGTATCTTACATTTAAGGTTTACGTACGGTTCAGAGCCTACTTGAAGGATCATGAGACTTAGTAAGTGGGATTATAAATAAGGCAACTATACTTCTAAACAGTTATAACCCCAATTAAGGTACTTATAACCTTACTTACTAAGTCCCATGAACCTCCAAGTAGGGCCAGGGCTTAGGGTTCAGAGCTTAGGGCCCTGAGGGCTCGGATTCGTGACCTGTCGCTTTGTGCAACTTTCCGCAAAGTTTTTTGAGCTTAGGCCTGTTCAGTTTAGGGTTCGCATGGCCAGGGCCACAGACCCCCTGTGTGGGATTTGCCTAAGAGTGGGGTTTGTTGGGTTTGTCGCATCGCTTTCGTCTTTGTGTTTGCGAAGGCTCTCGACTTACAAACTTAAGCCCTAAACCCTACACCCCCTAAGCCCCAAGCCTCTAAACCCCCAAAATCCCCTAAACCCTGAACCCTACCCTAGCCCCCCCAAACCCTACTTTTTTGTAGCTTCTTCTTATAAACCTTAATATGGAATCTTTCAGGACCCTACACAAAATGCAGGTTTTGGTAGGTAAAATACACCCCAAAGCCCCAAAACCCCCAAACCCCACACCCTAAACCCCAAACCCCTAAACCCTAAGCCCCAAACCCTAAACCCTAAACCCTAAACTCCAAACCCTAAACCCTAAACCCCAAACCCTAAACAGCAAACCCCTAAACCCTCAACCCTAACACCATTTAAAGTACAAGCCAGAAAGTTGGAATATCATTATCGTAACCCCTTTAAGGTAAGTTATAGTGGATCCTACCATTATTCCATATTCCAACTTTCTGGAGTTCTCTAAACCCTAAACCCTAAACCCCTAAACCCTAAACCCCAAACCCCAAACCCTAAACCTTCAACCCTCTTTAAAAAAAAACCCTCAACCCCAACACCCTTTAAAAGAAGCGCCCCAAGGCCCGGCCAAGGGGCTTCCCCCCTTGGACGACGCCGCGGTCGCCGCCGCCCTGGCGGTGTATCTCGAGTCGGCCGAGGCAGTTTTGGGGGGGTTTTAAGGGGGTTTTAAGGGGGTAGTATATAAGAGGGTGCTATAAGGGCTCCTTTAAGGGATCTTTAGGGTTTCAGAGGGTACTATATAAGAGGGTGCTATAAGGGTATTAAGGGATCTTTAGGGGTTTAAGGGGGTTTGAAAGGGTACTGTAAGGGTTCCTTTAAGGGATCTTTAGGGTTTTAGGGGGTTTGACAGGGTACTGTAAGGGTTCCTTTAAGGGATCTTTAGGGGTTTAAGGGGGTTTGAAAGGGTACTATAAGGGTTCCTTTGAGGGATCTTTAGGGTTTTAAGTTAGGGGCCAAGAAAGCACATAAGCATAAGCATTTTGTAGGGATATCCCTACCTTAATGGGCTTCATTATAAGGGGGTCTATATGGGATATCCCTATCTTGATTTTTGCTTATGCGCTTTTTTGGGGCCCTATTAAGGGGGTTTCAAAGGGTACTATAAGGGTTCGTTTAAGGGATCTTTAGGGGTTGGGGTTCAGGGTTTAGGGTTTAGGGGTTAGGGGTTAAAGGGGGTTGAGGGAGTTGAGGGGTTTGGGGGTTTAGGGGTTTAAGGAGGTTTAGGGGTTTAAGGGGGTTGAAGGGGGTTGAGGGAGTTGAGGGGTTTCAGGGGGTTTTGAGGGTTTTGAGGTTACGGGTTTAAGGGGGTTGAGGGAGTTGAGGAGGCTTAGGGCAGGGTTTAGGGGTTGGGGTTCAGGGGTTTAGGGGTTCCAAGCTAGGGGCTTGAGGATTTTGGGTTCTTAAGGCTCCCCCAAAGGGAACAAAAGGGCTCCTTTCAGGGATCTTTAGGGGTTAGGGTTCAGGGTTTAGGGGTTTAGGGCTTTAGGGTTTAGGGGTTTAGGGGCTTTAGGGGGTTTCGGGTCGCCTTTTCAGTGGGTTTGGGGTTTGGGGTTTAAGGTGGAAGGGGTTCCTGAAAGGGATGGCTGTGGAGGATTTTGTAGAGGATGTTGGGCGTAGAACCTCACATTGGGCTCAATGCGAAGTTTTGTGGGTATGTCTTGGGAGTTAGGAGGGTAATATAGGGTCCTGAATAATTACTCATACTATTTTGGGGGTTCCTTATTATGATTATAGTATAATGGGTCCCCCAAAACCCTATGCTGATTATGAAGACCCCTACACCCTAAACCCTAAACCCTAAACCCTACATTAAAGCAATCGTTATAGACACGCTGCCGGGGCAACCCATGGGTTTGGGGTTTACATAGGGCGTAGGGTTCAGGGCTTGGGGTTTGGGGTTTAGGGTTTAGGATTTGGGGTTTGGGGTTTAGGGTTCAGGGTTTGGGGTTTAGGGTTTGGGGCTTAGGGTTTAGGACCTGGTTTAGAAAACCCCAAACCACCCCAACAAGGTTTCAGTCAGGGTTGGGAGCTTAGGGTGTCTGGGTATTGGGTTCGAGCTCTCGGGACCTCCACAATGTCGGGCACAATATGGGAGTTGCCAAAAATTGGGGTCCTTATTTTGGGGTCCTTATAATAAGGATCCTACTGTTTCGGGTACTACATTAGGGTCCCCCATTTTTGGAAACCCCCATATCGGGCCTGGAAAGGGTTTGCGGGGTTGTGGGCTATGTTTTGGGTTCGTGTTTTGGGAGCATGGCTGCTGGCGTTGGGCCCAGCATGCTGAACCAAACTTAAAACCTGCCCTAAGTCCCGTCACCCTGGGTCCAACCCCACATGTGCACACAGCCAAAGAGCCAACAAAAAAGCAGAGCCCGAATCCACGGACTCCTGAACGTACACCCCTCCCCAAAAGAGCCCTTAAACGGTATATAGCATCATTAAGACCTTTCTTGACGACCTTGAAGGACCCTTATGCAACCCCATGCAACCCTACACAACCCAGGTTTGTTTAGTGACCCTGATCCCTGCTTGGAGGGTCGGGGGACTTAGTAACTAGTTATTTTAGGGACTTATAAGTACCATAACCCCAATTAGGGTCCCCTTTAGGGTACTTACAAGTCTACTTACTACCTACTTACTAAGTCCCTGAACCCTAAACCCTAAACCCTATACTACCCCTATAGAGCCCTTTAAAGGAACCCCTAGAATCCCCTTTAAAGGAGCCCCTACCAAGTCCCCCAAAAAACCCTCCAAGTAAGCCATTTTGTCCTGAAGCCCTTCCCCCGAAAGCCCCAGCATCCACACGGAGGCGCCTTTTTATGCCACGAGCATCAGCAGCTTTTACTCCAAGCATCCGGGATACAAGGCAGGGTTCAGGGTTAGGGGTTCTAAAGGGGTTCTAGACGAGTTTTCTCAACCCAAACCCCCAAAGCCCTGGACCCTACAACCTCGGCCCTAAACGGGGTTGTCCTTTTTGCAGTTCCGCTAGGAGGTTTAGTTTCAAATTAAAGAAGCCGATCGGTCACCGTGCCTTCTTTGAAGGGGTTCCTAATAAGGGTTTAAGGTTTAGGGGTTTAGGGTTTAGGGTTTAGGGTTTAGGGGTTTAGGGGTTTAGGGGTTTAGGGTTTAGGGTTTAGGGTTTAGGGGTTAAGGTTTAGGGGTTTAGGGGTTAAGGTTTAGGGGTTTAGGGGTTTAGGCTTTACGGTTTCAGAAGTTAAGGTCTAAGGTGTTTGTTTCCCGCACGACAATGCTGCTGGGTTCTAGAGTACCATACTCGAATACTTTTGTTGATACCTGCTCCTTTATAAGGAACCAGTGTGAAATAAAAACTTAGGGGTACTTAGAAATATTTTTTTAAATTTTTTGGTTATTATGATCCCTAAGAAACAGCTAAAAATATAATCTTTGCTAGGGTTCTAAGTTCAGTATAGAAAAGTCTATACTTTTTTCTCCCTGGTTACTTCAAAGTCCAGGCTGGTACATGCAACGCTCATCGGACTCTTCGTTTGGGTCCTAGGAAGGGTGTCAGGGTCTGCATAGGGTCCTACCATTGTGGAGGGTTTAGGGCTTAGGGTTTAGGGTTTAGAGTTTCGTAAAAACAAGACATAGACCCTAAACATTAAAGCCTAAATAGGTCCTACTATCGTGCAGGCATCCCAAGAACAACTCCTAAACCCTGCAACCTAAAAGAGTGTTGCCTACATGACGGGCTTGTACTGGTAACCGCGGCGGCATGCCGGTCTCTAAGCTCCAGGGGGACCCTTAATAAGGACCCCTAGGTATATACCCTTAATATAGCCATTTTATACCCATTATATAGCCCATTACAGGGTAGGGGTCCCTCTTTTCCCCTTTGATAAGCCTTGTTGATGCGTACTGGGCACTGCTGAATCGAGGATGGGACCCCTTCTAAGGGGCATATTACTACTTGGAGGATCATGGGACTTAGTAAGTAGGGTTATAACTGGTTTAACTGGGGTTATAAGTACTTACAAGTATGGTTACATTACTTATAACCCCACTTACTAAGTCCCATGATCCTCCAAGTAGGATGCCCAGTAGTACCCTTATTCCCTTTTTGTAGTCCTAGATTCCTTATAAAGTTACCTGATACCAAAAGGGGGTCCTTCTTATTCCTAGGTTACTGGGCATCCTAGATTGGGGATTCAGGCTGGTATTGGACACTCGCAGTAACTATGTGCAGACTCGAAGCTTGATGCCGAGATGCTCTAGAACCCAAGTCTTACTTCTTAGTCAAGGTCCTTGAGTGCCCAGAGCCAGACATGTTACGCATTCGCTCGGTGTCGGGGGGAGTCATTGACACGATCGAGTTGGCGAGCTTTCTGGAATCACTCGCTGAACGGACAGATCCCGTCTGCGCACTGAAGCAGCACTTGCACAGCTTGTGCGGACAGCCAAGGTTCAGGCAACGGTTGGCGTTCTTGGATGACGATGCATTGGCTAATGGGAACGATGCCCACGTCTTGAAAGCAGGTGAGGCTCAGCTCGTGATTTTGAGTTTCAGCTCAGCATCTCAAGTGCAAATAGCAGAGCTTCGAGTTGCTGCAGGAAGTGGCCAGGCATCGGCCGTTGAAAGAATTCTTCAAGAGCCACAAGACCCAGATCTCGGAGACCCAGCCCCATTGCTCGTCGCATCCGCACAGGGCCACCTGGAGGTGGTGCGCCTCCTGCTGGAGGCCAATGCTGACAAGGACAAGGCGATGAATGATGGCTCCACCCCTCTGTACGCTGCGGCACAGGAAGGGCATTTGGAAGTTGTTCGCAGTTTGGTGGAGGCTGAGGCTGACAAGGACAAGGCCGCCAACGATGGTGCCACCCCTTTGGTGGCTGCAGCTTGTCGCGGACAGCTGGAGGTTGTGCGCCTCCTGCTGGAGGCCAATGCTGACAAGGACAAGGCGACGAATGATGGCTCCACCCCTCTGTACATTGCGGCACAGGAAGGGCATTTGGAAGTTGTTCGCAGTTTGGTGGAGGCTACGGCTGACAAGGACAAGGCCGTCAACGTTGGTGCCACCCCTTTGGTGGTGGCAGCTTGGTGCGGACAGCTGGAGGTGGTGCGCCTCCTGCTGGAGGCCAATGCTGACAAGGACAAGGCGATGAATGATGGCTCCACCCCTCTGTACGTTGCGGCAGAGGAAGGGCATTTAGAAGTTGTTCGCAGTTTGTTGGAGACTAAGGCTGACAAGGACAAGGCGATGAATGATGGCTCCACCCCTCTGTACCTTGCGGCACAGGAAGGGCATTTGGAAGTTGTTCGCAGTTTGGTGGAGGCTAAGGCTGACAAGGACAAGGCCGCCAACGATTGTACCACCCCTTTGGTGGCTGCAGCTTGGCGCGGACAGCTGGAGGTTGTGCGCCTCTTGCTGGAGAACAAGGCTGATAAGGACAACGCGATGAATGCTGGCTCCACCCCTCTGTACGTTGCGGCACAGGAAGGGCATTTGGAAGTTGTTTGCAGTTTGGTGGAGGCTACGGCTGACAAGGACAAGGCCGTCAACGATGGTGCCACCCCTTTGGCGGTTGCAGCTTGTCGCGGACAGCTGGAGGTGGTGCGCCTCCTACTGGAGGCCAATGCTGATAAGGACAAGGCGATGAATGATGGCTCCACCCCTCTGTGCCTTGCGGCAGAGGAAGGGCATTTGGAAGTTGTTCGCAGTTTGTTGGAGGCTAAGGCTGACAAGGACAAGGCCGCTCACGATGGTGCCACCCCTCAGGTCCTCGCAACTCAACAGGGGCATGTTGAGGTTGCTCAGCTGTTGCTGGATGCCGAGAGTGAACGCGACAAGGCCATGAACTTGGATGCAACCCCTTTGTGCTTTGCAGTTTGCACGGGCAGTTGGATGTTGCTTACTTCTTGCTGGAGGCCCTGACTGACAGGGACAATGCCGTGATCAATTGCTCCGCACTTCTGCTGAGGAGTCATCTGCTGGAGTTTCTGCATGTTAAGAAGAATGCCGAATGCAGGACGTTGCACGCAGACTTAACCCAGTCCAGCAAGCAACATGGCGCATTTTGGAACTTAGGGTTAGGGACCACCTCAACTAAACAGCTTTCAAGGATTTATACATGGAAAGCAGAATAAGGAACACGAAAACCGCAGGTTTTCATAGGCTTCACGTAGGGTTGCGATTCTAGGGTTTGAGGCTTGGGGCTTCTTCAAGGGTGAGGGCAACCTAAACCGGAAACCCTGCGAATTGAATCCGAAACCCGAAACCTAAACCTTAAACCACCCTAAACCGAAAGCCCTACGCCCTAAACCCTAATCCCCTAAGCCCTTAACCCACAAACCCCAAACCCCCTAAACCCCAAGGCCCTAAACCCTAAACTCTAAACCCTTAAACTTATTTTAAGAAAGAGTCTCGGCCTGGATCGGAGTTTGGGGTCTGAGGGGTTTGGGGGTGCTTTTAAGGCCTCCTTCAAGAGCTCCCTTTAAGGGTTCCTTTACGGGCTCCCTTTAAGGGTTTGGGGTTTAGGGCTCCTGTGAGGATTCCTGTAGCTGCTTGAAAGGCCTTAGAAGGGTTCCTGGTGCATTGAAGGAGTGAAGTTGAAGGAGTGAAGTGGAGCAGCAGTAGTTCCTTTTTGGGTTTAGGGTTTAGGGTTTAGGCTTTGAAAGGGAGGGTTTAGGGATGCTTGGGGAGTTGAGCTTTGGGGTTCTGAGGTTTAGGATCTTTATTTCAGGGCTTTGAGTTTGAGAGATTAGGGGCATGCCTGATGGAGGTTTGATTTGGTCTGTATGTACGTATATATGTGTGTATATGTAAATACATATCGTATATTTTATACACACACACATACACATACATGTGTCTATTCGTGGTGGCTGTTTTACTATATTGTATGTCCGAATCCTGTCCAAATCCCTAGACTTGCTGGTCGTATCCTTCGAGACAGTCCAACAAAGTTTGGCTTTAGGTGCCCATGCACTGCGATTTGGGTGTTTAGGGGTTTGGGGATAGGGTGACTCTATCGCAAGGACAATGATACGGACAGTACAGCGCAAGTGTTGTTGGGAGTAGGACAGCCATCGTTGCCACTTTTCATTTTTTGTCTTGGGTGTCTCATCCCCAGAGCCCAATACCCCCATCGTTAAAAAGATCGTCAGACGGCTGAAAATGGGGGCCTGAGCAATGAATAGCATCGTACCTGGGCGTTCCCGGATTTGTTCACAATATCAAGCCTCAGTTTCAATGATGTGGCTTTATATCCTTAGCGTGACGCTTGTGATATAATGAAAATAGCTCCACCGGAGTTAAAAGCCCTTGCAAAACCCGATAAGTAGCCAACTCAATTTTTCCCACAACGCCGGCATAAAATCCTTATAAAGACCCTATACCCAAAAACCAAAACCCTATAGATCCCTTTATGGAACCCTTATAGTACCCTTAAAGGAACCCATATAGCACCCTTAAAGGAACCCTTATGGTACTCTTAAAGGAACCCTTATAGTACCCTTCTTTAACGGGACCCGAAGAGCACCTGTGAGGGAAGCCTTGCCTGCGGTCATACGTGAAAACAACTATGGTTACCTTGCAGCCCTGCTTGGGCTCCTTAAAGGGATCTTTGGGGTTCCTTAAACGGGATCTATAGGGTTTAGGGTTTAGGGTCTACTTGGAGGATCATGGGACTTAGTAAGTAAGGTTATAAATACCTTCATTGGGGTTATAAGTAGTTATATGTTTAGTTTCCTGTTTTATAACCCCGCTTACTAAGTCCCATGATCCTCCAAGTAGGAGAATCAATCCAACAAGTAGACCCCTTAACGGGGGTCTCTTTTGAGCACCCCTTGGCAGTATAGGGTCGCAAAATAGGCATTCTACTTTCTAGATTTTCTCTTGGGGTCTTGTAGGGGATGTAGACCCTAGACCTTAAACCCTAAACCCAGTGAACCCTGGGGAGGTCATCGCTCGCAGGTCTCTCTGAACCCTAAACCCTAAAACCTAAACCCATAAACCCAGAACCCTAAACCCGAAAATCCTACAACCTAAAACCCGAGCCCTTAGACCCTAAACCGACTGAGCCCAGAGGAGGTCATCGCCCGCAGCGGGGGTCTGCTAAAATTCTGCGACGCACACAGCGGCCTCCTGGCGTACGCGCGCGCCCGAACGGGGCCGGTCTGCGAGATCTACCTCCCCCAGTGCTTTGCTTGAGAGTTTAGGGGTTTGGAGGCTTAGGGTTTTGAGGCTTTGCTTGAGAGTTTAGGGGTTTGGAGGCCTAGTTTAGGGTTTTGAGGCTTTGCTTGAGAGTTTAGGGGTTTGGAGGTTTAGGGTTTTGAGGCTTTGCTTGAGAGTTTAGGGGTTTGGAGGTTTAGGGTTTTGAGGCTTTGCTTGAGAGTTTAGGGGTTTGGAGGCTTAGGGTTTTGAGGTTCAGGGTTCAGAGTTCAGGCTGGTTCATGCGGAAGGTGTTCTGTTTTTCGATTTTCTTCGTTACTCAGGGTTGTGTAGACTCGTTAGGGTTTGGGATCTTGGGTTTTTGGGGATTCAAGTTGAAAGGATACCAACGTCAGGCTCTAAAGTAAAAGCCAGAAAGTTGGAATATGACTATCCTAAACCCTTTATGGTAAATTATAAGGTATCCTACCCTGAAACCATATTCCAACTTTCTGGAGTTTCCTTCAATCTTTGGGCACGAGGATCCTCTCTACATTCCCTAAACGATACGGGCATCTTCTCATGACGTAGTGAATGCTCCCGAATTAAGGTGTAGGGTCCGTGTACACCTTCCCCCAAAGCGTAATGGTGTAGTCTAGGCACCATTGTAAGCATCCGAAAAAATCGGGGAAGATCATGAACAGAACCCGTAGATTGTGTGAACCTTTTACAACCCTAAAGCCGCAAATGCCAGTGAGCCTAAGGAATTGGGGCCTTAGCAAGGCTGCAGGTAGGATTTTTACGTTCAGGTCGAGGGTTCAGGAAGAGAGACCGTGGTGTGTGAAGCGAAGGTTTTTGGCTAAGGACTCGGGGCTGAACATTAGGGACCCAAAAAACACATAAGCATAAGCATTATATGGGGATATCCCTACCTCATTGGGCTTCATTAGAAGGGGGTTTATATGGGATATCCCTATCCTAATTTTTGCTTATGTGCTTTTATGGGGCCCTAGAACACCCCCGAAGCCTTGATGCTTAATGCATGCTGGACCAGACAAAAATGTGCACAGACTAAGGTCCGCAAATACGGTCTCTAGGATACCTGCCTGATACATGGAAAGGTTAGATTCGTGTGGTTATGTGTTGCTACCTTCCCCAAGACGTGTTGTTGCGACACTGAACATGAAGCCTCAAACCATACAGATCGCCGCCGTAGGCGTGATACAGAAGGGTTTGTTGATGCGGGTGCGCAGGGCAGCAAAAAGCACGTAGCTGCCTACGAAGACTTTTCTCCTACACAATCAAACCCGAAACGCTACTTGAAGCTCAGAGGACTTCGCAGGGAGGTTGGGGCAGGGGGTGTCGTTGCCGTACTCGGGGTTCTAGTGTTGAGAAGCTTATATACTTCCGACTTGCTAAGTCCCTTCTTTCCTCCAAGTATATCCTGCAAGCCTTCGTACAGCCCCTATAGAACCTCCAGAAACGTCCGCATAGCGCCCTTGGAAATCCATGTGCAACCCAAATCAAGCACGTATAAGTCTTTAACAACATCCCTGTAAGTCCCATACAGTGCCTTGCAGCCCAAATTGAATCTTGTAACATCCTTGAAAGATCGTTTTACCACCCATTCTGAAACCCTCCCAAACCCTAAAACCCTAAACCCTAAACTCTAGATTAAACCCTAGACGGCCTTGGGGTTCGGATGGGACACCAGGGTTTTGTGATGTCAAGCCCCATCTTAAGAAGCAGGTAGGACCGCATTTTCGGGCGTGTAGGGTTGCGAATTTTAGTTTTTGGCTTCGAGTTTGCAGGGTTTAGGATTTGGTTTTCAGAGTTGACAGTTCTGAAGATAGGTTTTCTCGCTGAGGGAAGGCCCCAGCACCAAGACCTAACCTCAAGACTCAAACCCTAAACCCTCAACCTTGGCTAAAGCCCTCATCGTGAAAACCCTAACCCCCCAGACCTTCCAAAATCCCTCAATTTAGGAATATACCTTAATTCATACTAGGGATCCTACTATAATTTAAGGTACAATCCTTAACTAAGGGATTTTGGAAGGTCTAAACCGAAACCCAGGCACTGCTGCTACTTTCTGCGCGGGAGATGCCGGCATCACCGTGACCACGCAGGATTCCTGCACGACGAATCACTGGAAGGCCTGTTGCCCCTACTTGGAGGATCATGGGACTTAGCAAGTATGGTTATAATTGCCTTAAATGGGGTTATAAGTACTTCTAAATATAGTTACCTTAGTTATAACCCCACTTACTAAGTCCCATGATCCTTCAAGTAGGGTTGATAGGGTTTCGGCCAGGGTTAGGATTTAGGGGTTCAGGGGTTTAGGGTTTAGGGTTTGAGGTTTTACGTTTAGGGTTTAGGGGTTCAGGGTCTGGGGTTTCCAGGTCTCTGTGATGATGCCAAGGATTTCGAAGGACGGCGACGAGGTTTGTCATGATGGAGATAGATGTCGATGAGGTAGTGAATGATGAGGCTGGCAATGTTGATAGGGATGAATCAAAAGTCAGAGGAACTTACTGGGTTCTTGTTAAAGAACTTAGCTAAGTTACCATACTAAGGAAGCCCTATCAATTGCTAAAGCGCCCTATTATGGTATCTAAACCAAGTTCCTTAACAAGAACTCAGCATAGTCACTTGTGGTAGTGATGCCGTGTAGGAATCTGAAAATCAGGATGATGAAGAAGACAGAATGTTCAGAAGGGAACGGAAGCTGGACCATTCTGGGTTCTGGAGTACCATACTTGAATACGTTTTTGGTACCTGTTCCTTCATCAGGAACCATTATGAAATACAAGTCTATACTTTTTCTCCTTGGTTACTCCAAAGTCCGGCATTGATAGCAGTGTATCTGCAGATGATGAAGACGGTTGCGATGACGACGTAGCCTACTTCTCCTCCTCCTCGTCCTCCCCTCCTCCTCCTCCTCCTCCTCCTCCTCCTCCGCAACGGTACCGAATACTCAGTTCCTTCTGACACCCCCAACTTCCGAGTGGTCACCTTTGACGTGCAAGGCCTCGCAAACTGCTCCTACGGACGCGCCTGCCTGCACGGCCACTGGAGACTCATCGAAGCTTGGCGTTCTTCTGGTTGAGTCTTAGGACTTTGACGTTTTGTGTTTCTATATTAATATGAACTATAATAAGGAGGCGAAAAGTTTAACTTTTTGGAGGGTTCAGAAGCCAGCCAAGGAAGAGGCGGCCAGAATAGAGGACGGCGAGGCCGAAGCCGGTGACTGGGTTCTTGTTGAGGGGTTTAGTTTAAGATACCATAGTATAGGGCTCCTTTAAAGGGATCTACAAGGGGCTTCCTTTAAGGGTTCAGGGTTTAAGGTTGAAGTTACCGTGATAGGGATCTATAGTAAATAATCGGGCTCCCTTGTTATGATAACTTAAGTTACTTAGCAAGGCCCAGAGACTCCAATATCCCTTAATTAAGGAATATACCTTAAATTACAGTAGGGTCCCTGATCTGATTTAAGGTATATATTCCTTAATTAAGGGATATTGGAGTCTCTGGGGAACCCAGGTGAGGACCCCTGGTATATACCCTTAATATAGCTATCATATACCCATTATATAGCCCATTATAGGGTAGGGGTCCCCACTAAGGGTCCCTCCTTTTCCCCTTTGAAGTTACTTAATGAAGGGATATTGGAGCCCTAAGCCCTAAAAAACATAGATTCCTTATAGATCCCTTAAAGGGAACTCCAGAAAGTTGGAATATGCATGAATGGTAGGATCCCCTATAATTTACCTTAAAGGGGTTACGATAATGATACTCCAACTTTTCTGGCTTCTACTGTAAAGGAACCCTAGGACTTTTTGGGGAACCCAGGTGAGAAATCTCCAGCTTCAGAGGCCGAGGCCTCGGAGGAAGAGCCCGAGGAGTCGGCGGAAGAAGAGCCCCAAAAGAGGGCAAATGGGTCTCTAGGATGCATAGTAGTACCCTTGTTCCTTATAAAGGGTTTAGGGTTTGGGGTTTAAGGAGGGTCTCTAGGATGCATAGTAGTACCCTTGTTCCTTATAAAGGGTTTAGGGTTTGGGGTTTAAGGAGGGTCTCTAGGATGCATAGTAGTACCCTTGTTCCTTATAAAGGGTTTAGGGTTTGGGGTTTAAGGAGGGTCTCTAGGATGCATAGTAGTACCCTTGTTCCTTATAAAGGGTTTAGGGTTTGGGGTTTAAGGAGGGTCTCTAGGATGCACAGTAGTACCCGGTTTAGAGGGTTTAGGGTTTAGGGTCTAGGACCTTGGGTTTAGGGGTTTAGGGGTTTAGGGTTTAGGGTCTAGGACATAGGGTTTAGGGGTTTAGGGGTTAGTCCTAGGTTCCTTCTAAAGTTTCTAGGATGCCCCGTGGTACCATTGTTCCTTATAAAGGGTTTAGGGTTTAGGGTCGAGGACCTAGGGTTTAGGGTTCAAAAGAGGGCAAATGGGTTTCTAGGATGCCCAGTAGTACCCTTATTCCAACTTTTAGGGTGTTAGGGTGTTAGGTTTAGGGTTTAGGGGTTTAGGGTCGCTTTTAGGGTTTAGGGTTTAAGATTTAGGGGTTTAGGGCCCAGGGTTTAGGGTTTAGGGTTTAGGGAGGGTTCCTAGGATGCCCAGTAGTACCCTTATTCCCTTTTAGGGTTTAGGGTGTTAGGTTTAGGGTTTAGGGGTTTAGGGTTTAGGGTTAGATTCTAGGATGCTCAGTAGTACCCTTATTCCCTTTTTGTAGTCCTAGGTTCCTTATAAAGTTACCCAATACCAAAAAGGGAGCCCTTTGTATTCCTAGATTACTGGGCATCCGAGGTTTGAGCCTGGAGATTCGGGGAGGAATGCCGACAACGCAAAATCCGCCTCCCATGCGGATGACGTCGCTGAGATGGTGCTACTGGATTCAAAGGTATAGCACCTGTTTATCTTCATTCCGTCTTGGCGGTTCCCTTCTTAAAGCACATGTTTTCATTATACCTCCCTTAGCCCGAAGCCTTAAGTCCTAATGAACCCTAAACAAACCTAGAGCCTAAACCCTAAACCCCGAACAGCTTAGGCTCTCTGCGGGTGAGCTGAAGTGGGCCCGCGACGCCATCAAAGCCTGCTTTCAGGACGGCCGAAGGCTTGTGGACACCCTGAAGGAGCCCTTTTTGTTTAGGGGTTTGGGGCTTAGAGCTAAAGGTTTAGGGTTTAGGGGGGTTTGGGGGCTGGAGGACCCTTTTCTGGGGTTTACGTGGGGTACTGGAAGGGCTCTGTAATTCATAAGAGCAGTGCACATACCAGAATTTTGGGTTCATCTTAGGGGTTTAAGGTTTAGTGGGTTAGGCTTCCAAAAGCAAGGTTCTTCGGGTTTTTATGATGGTTATCTATGGCTTCTGTGGGCACTTGATGTTGGCCACATCGATTTTTAAAATTCTAAACCCTAAACCCCTAAACCCTAAACCCACTCCCTTCCTCCCACCTGTGATGCTAGACCATTGAACCCCTCGCGAAGGGCGGCGATCACAGCTGCGCAGCGGCAGCTACTGCTGTCTGCCACATCACCTGATCTCCTCCTTCTTAAATCAAACTTAAACACTTAGGTCATCATCCCTGGCTCCTTAGCTCCGCCAACATCAATGGTTAGCATTAACCCTAAACCCCTAAACCCCTAAACCTCTAAACCCCTAAACCCCTAAACCTCCAAACCCTTAAACCCTCAATCCCTAACCCCTAAACCCCTAAACCCCTAAACCTCTAAACCCTAAACCCTAAACCCTAAACCCTAAACCCTAAACCCCTAAACCACTAACCCCTAAACCCTAAGCCTAGTTTAAAAAACAAAGCCCCAAACCTTCAACCCTGCTTGGAGGCCCTTTTGACTTAGTAAGTAGGGTTAGTAAGGTGGGTTATGGGGCTTATAATAGGGCTTATGGGGGATACTAAGTAGACTTACTAAGTCAAAAGGGCCTCCAAGTGAAGCCCTTGGGGCCAGCTGACAGCCCAGAGCAGGCCCTAAGACTCGAAGATTTAAACGGCTTCGCCCCAAACTCGACGGAGTCGGCCCTAAACTTAAGTTTAGGGTTTAGGGTTTAGGGGTTAGGGGTTTAGTGGTTAGGGCATTGGGTTTTAGAGTTTGGGGTTGAAGATCAAGTTTAGGGCTTAGAAGTTTGAGGTTTAGAGATTGGGGTTGGAAATAGGCCCTAACCTTAAGTTTAGGGCTTAGAGTTTGGGGTTTAGAGATTGGGGTTGGAAATAGGCCCTAACCTTAAGCTTAGGGTTTGGAGTGTGGGTTTTAAATCCCCCAAAAGATCGGACCCTACTTGGAGGCCCTTTTGACTTAGTAACTAGGATTAGTAAGCTGGGTTCTGGGGATTACAATGGGGTTTCTAGGGGATACTACGTAGACTTACTAAGTCAAAAGGGCCTCCAAGTAGAAGTTGCAGAGGAGCTCGTGGACGGTAGCTTGGAGCCGACGGAGCTTGCCGGCTTCGCCGTCTGGCAGCGGGGGCAAGCATCTGGGTATCGATTTGGGATTTGGGATTAGGGTTTAGGGTTTAGGATTTATAATATAGGGTTTAGGGTTTAGGTGATAAGTTTAGGGCTTGAGGGTTTAGGGTTTAAGGCTTTCGGGTTGAGGGTTTAGGTTTTCGGGTTTGTGGTTTAGGGTGTATATCGAGCCCCAACTGTATAGAATTTTGCAGACTGTTGGAACCGACACTAGGAGTGGTTTGCCATCACGGGCAATCGACGGCTCTGGGTGCTCAAGGAGACTGTACAGAGAGTTTGGGCTTTGTTCATAAGGCTTTGTACGGCTTTGTACTGGGTTCGATAACGGGGAGCCCTTAAACCAAGGCTTAAGGGTTTCAAGTCTTCAGGGTGTTGGGATGTTGGCAAGCGGTCCTGGGTGTCCGTAGTGTTCAAAGCTTTACTTGGAGGCCCTTTTGACTTAGTAAGTAGGGTTAGTAAGGTGGGTTATGGGGATTATAATGGGGTTTTTAGGGGATACTAAGTGGACTTACTAAGTCAAAAGGGCCTCCAAGTAAGAAACCCTAAACCTTATAGATCCCTTTAAGGAACCCCTATAGATCCCCTTTAGGACCCCTTTAAAGGAACCCCTACTTACTAAGTCAAAAGGGCCTCCAAGTAGGGTTTGCAGGATTCAGGGTGTCTGCCGATTTCAGACCGGCAAGGGTCCCAAGGTTTCCATCTATCTCAGCGATGGTTTCCATTGTCTAACCATTGATTTTATGGGAGCTAAGGAGCCAGGGATGATGATAATCCCGATTAAAGAAGGAGCTAAAGAGCCAAGTGAACCCCCCTAACCACTGGTTAGTTGTATTTCGGTTATTTGGTGGATCAAGCTTGTGGATGGATCCCATACTTATCCAGGTAGCCAAAGAATGAGCTACGCTGGAGACTCTAGCTAATCAGCTGATCCTTGCCAGGACCTTGGACAAAGGGTTTCCGCCACAAGCCCCAACCACCTCCAAAACCCCTACTTGAAGGATCATGGGACTTAGTAAGTGGGGTTATAAACAAGGTAAGTATACCTATAAGTACTTCTAGCCCTAATTAAGGCACTTAAAACCCAACTTACGACGGAGCGCAGAAAACAAAGTCCTGTGCACTGAACCTTTAAACCCCAAAAGCCAAGCTGACCTCTGAAGGACAATAAAGAGCTTCAATTCAACCATGAAAGATGAAACTCTGACTTGACTTTAGCTAACCATTGACACTATGGGAGCTAAGGAGCCAGGGATGATGATAATCCCTATTACATAAGGAGCTAAAGAGCCAAGGGAACCCCCAAAACCACTGGTTAGTTAGGCCTCAATATTGGTACTTTGGGGCCAAAGTATAATATACTGTATGGGTAAAGGGACCCTTGTTACCCTAACCCCTAAACCCTAAACCGGCCCTCACCATCCCTAAGCCCCGAAACCCTTCAGACCTAAGCTCAAAGCTTGTACCAAAAGCGAGCCTAAACCAAACACTACTTGGAGGGTCGGGGGACTTAGTAACTGGTTATTGTAGGGACTTATAAGTACCATAACCCCAAATAAGGTCCCTTTTCGGGTGCTTATAAGTCTACTTCCTACCTACTTACTAAGTCCCGCGACCCTCCAAGTACCTAAACCCTAAACCTGGAAAGCCAAAAGCCTCATACCATCAATCTCCCTAAACTCTCTAAGACCTCTTCGCGAAAAAAGCCAGAAGACCCTGAACCCAAGCCCAGAAACTTCTCAGCCCCTTTTGAAGAAAGTGCCCTGCAAAATTCGGAGCTTCCCCTGAGCCCTAAACCCTGGGTTCCTGAGTAGTACCCTCTTGCCCTTTTTCTAACCATTAACACTATGGGAGCTAAGGAGCCAGGGATGATGATAATCATCCCTATTAAATAAGGAGCAGAAGAGCCAAGGGAACCCCCAAAACCACTGGTTGGAGTACCCTTTTGCCCTTTATTGTTTAGTAGGAAAGAGGGTACCTTTATGATAAAGGGGCTACTCAGGAACCTAGAGTATCCTAGAACCCTAGAACCCTAAACCCTAAGCCCTAAACCCTAACCCTAAACCCTAAACCCTGAACCCTAAACCCCTCCAGAGGAGCTTGCCCGAGTCTCTGGGAAGGAGGTCCGCGTGCAGGTGCGCGTCTTGAGCCATGGCGATGCGGCTGGGCACTCCGCTTTAGCACTTCACGGTTTTCATGGCCCTTCACGGATGTAAATACGTGAATGAACTATATATATATATATATAAGATATTATATTAATGAATATAACACAAAATAGATAAACAAAGACTTAAACATGTACATGTAAACACGAATTTAGACAGGCAAAGTTGAACAGTTTAATCGAGCGAATGTACACAACACAACAAAGTAAACAAACAGTAAACACATGAACAAACATGTGCGTGTATATATATATATATATATATATATATATATACATATATACATATATATACATACATATATATATATATATATATACATATATACATATATATATATATATATCTACATATATATATATACACACATGTATGCACACATATACACACATTACACGGTTTCCTGGCTTCAGGGCTTCTTACTCGGAGGATAATGGACCATAAGAAAGCGCCCTGGTCGTTCCCTTTCTAGGGTTGAGGGTCTTTAGGGTTTAGGGTTTTTAGGGTTTAGGGTTTTTAGGGTTTAGGGTTTAGGGTTTGGGGTTTTTAGAGTTTAGGGTTTAGGGTTTTTAGGGTTTAGGGTTTAGGGTTGAGGTTTCCGGTCTCCTCATGAAGATGGTTTTGGGTTCAGGATGCAGGTCCTTCGAAGAGCGTACCCAAACTCTAGACCCCAAGGCGTAATCCCCAAGCTAAACACAAAAGCCCTTACGCCCTAAACCACAAACCCTAAACCCTATAGATCCCTTAAAGGAGCCCTTATAGTACCCTTTAGAGGAACCCTAAACCACAAACCGCAAACCCTCAACCCTAAGCCCCACCATAACCCCAAACAGCCTCCCTAAACCCTAAACCCTAAACCCTAAACCCTAAACCCTAAACCCTACCCTTGTAAGCACTTTGTCGAACCCAGAGGCTTCCTTTCCTGTACCGAAATCCGAGGCCATGTCCGCATGGTTCCGGAAGCGGTTTAATACCCGGTGCCACGGCGAGTTCGTGCAGTTCCTCACAGGAAAGCCCTCTAGTTTTAATCCATGTCCCAGTGCCCGTGGCTGCAATTAGAGCTGTGAGTTTCAGGTTCTTGAAGCAAAGAAGCGCTGTTTAATGGACAGGCATTTCTTCAGGTTTTTGTATTTCGTAAACTAAACCTTACGACTTTTTGAGATGTTCTACAGAGTTCACAGGTACTAAAAGAGTAGGGCAAGACGTGAAGTAGAAGATGGCAGGGCCATCTCCAACTCTGGCCGCTGAAGGGTTGTATGCTTAGAGGCCCAGGGGACTTAGTGTTCAGGGTTTAGGGTTTAGGGCCTAGGGTATAGATAGGGTTATGAGTACCCTAAATGGTGTTACCGCAATCATAACCCTACTTCTAACCTACTTACTAAGTCCCCTGGGCCTCCCCAGAGAGCCTAATACCCCTTACTTAATTAAAGAAGATGGCTTGAATGATAAGGGGCTTCAGGTTTTGTGATTAATCTATATTCCTTAATTCATACCCTAAACCCTAAACCCTAAAATTAAGGGGTGTTGGGCTCTCTGGGTCCAAGTGCCATACAAGCATCGGCCGCCATCTCCCCCAGAGTCCCTAAACCCTAAGCCCCGAACCCGTAAACCTCAAACCCTAAACCCCCAAAACGCATCGGTAACAAGTAGGGTTGTTACTGGGGTAACTCCATTTAGGGTACCTATAACCCTATCTAAACCTTAAACCTTAAACCCCGAAACCGTAAACCCTAAACCCTACACTAGAAGCCCCATGCTCTGAAAGTAAAGTACAGGGAATCCCAGCATGAAGCATCCTAAATCTATGTTCCAACTTTCTGGGGTTCACTATATACCCCTAAACCCTAAACCCTAAACCCTAAACCCTAAACCCTAAACCCTAAAACCTTAAACCCTAAACCCTAAACCGTTGCAAGTCTTAAACCCGAAGCCCAAACCATGAGCCCTAAACCTCGAGCCCCAGATTTGTTCTTAAACCCAAGACACGAATTCCGGGACAGCTAGACTCGAATCCTAAACCCACATTTTGTGGGCGGGGGTTCGGGACAAAAACACCGTCAAAACTCCATCGCAAAATCCGGTTAATGCCCGTAGAGACCCCTTCTGAAACCCATGAAGTTTCAATACAACCTACAATCGTCTAAACACCTCTGTCAAAGTCGCCCTAAACCCTAAACCCTGTTTGTGAAAGTGTCCCCAGCACTAGACCTTCATTATGACTCTGCCACAGTATCCCTAAACCCTCTCCCCAGAGAGCCCAATACCTTTTGATTCAGAAATATGGCTTAAATCTTATTCATGAAGCCCCGTATAATTTAAGGTATATTCCTTCATAAAGGGGTTCTGGGCTCTCTGGGTCTGTCAAAGTATCTTTGCCTCCTAAACCCCAAAGATCCCTTAAAGGAGCCCTTATAGTACCCGTTATAGGAACCCTAAACCCTAAACCCAACCCTAAACCCTACATCTATATATATATATATATATATATGTATATATATATATATATATATAGATGTAAATATAGAGTACCCTTTAAGGAACCCTCGGAACCTTAAGAACCCCAGCGAGCACAGGCATGGCCTTCGCCCTGGCGTTCCTGGACCCCACGGCCGCCCCCTCGGAGGAGGACCGCGCCATCGCGGAGGAAATCCAACGTCAGGGGGAGGTCGGGGGCCCCACTTAAAGGGATCCTTAAAAGGATCCTTAAAGGGATCTATAGGGTTCCTTAAGGGGATCTATAGGGTTTAGGGTTTAGGGTCTATTTAAAAGGATCATGGGACTTAGTAAGTGGGGTTATTAATCAGGTAACTATACTTATACGTACTTATAACTCCAATTAAGGCAGGGTCCATAATAGTAGAATGGGTAACTAAGGTATAGCAGAGGGTAGTTGGCGGGTCTGGGCAAAGTTGTGGGTTTTAGGGCTTAGGGGTTTAGGGGCTTGGCTTGGGGTCGCCCCAGAAGCGCTTCAGAGCTTAGGGGTTACGGATCTTCGGTTTTGGGGTCTTGGATTGGGGTTTAGGGTTTGGTGCTGCCTGCGTAACTTCTTTTTGCTTGTTCATGTCGGCTGTGCCTCTTATCAGTGAAAAAAAGAGGATGCGCAAAGAACTGTGGCAGGCCCTGGGCTTCCAAGTTCGGGTCTTGGTTCGGCCATTACCTTGAGTGCTCCTTGCTACTTGGAGGATCATGGGACTTAATAAGTGGGGTCATAACTAAGGTATCTATATTTATAAGTACTTATAACCCCATTTAAGGCACTTGTAACCTTACTTACTATGACACATGATCCTCCAAGTATTCCGTCACGACGTGCCAGGCATCAGTGTCCGGTACTCACACATGTGTGCTTTGGCTATTCTGGTGGATGAGCGAGCGACAGTCACGACATTGCTCCTCCAATGAGAGAAGAGATCAGCTCCTTCCCCAGCATGTTCCCGAAGCCGCACACGGGCGGCTTGAAGCCGCACACGGGCGCAAGAGGGAGCTTGGTTTGGGGTTTAAGGTCTTGGGGGCCAGCCGGATGTGGAGGTCAGAAGCACCACATCAAGAAGGGTTTATACCAGGGACACTGGTGAGAGTGTATTGGCTTACTTGGGATTAAATGTGGCGAATGTAGATTGGGGGGTTACTATGGAGCGCACAACGAACAGAAGCCCTGCTTCACATGGTTTTTCTGAACTGATGTAGAGGTGCTTGTAATAAGGAGCTTACTATTTAGGGTCTTTTTGTGGGCGCCTCGTTTTTGTTTTGATGACTTGGGGGTTCTGACATTACTATACTTCCTACCCCTAAATCCTCAACCTTAAACTCCACCTAAACCCTAAACCTGAAGCCCGTAAACCCTGAACTCTGCACTGTCAGCTCCGAACTACGTGCAAGGTGATCCTACATGTCGAACCCTTGGCTTCGAAGGTCTGAGCTTCTACACACAAACCGTTTAGGGGTTTCGTAATCTGAACTCTACCTGCACCCTTAGAAACCAACCTTCCCGGGCTCCTTCATACGGTTTCCTAAGTATAAGTCCTTAGGTGCACCCTAAACCCTAAACCCTAAAACCCAGACTTCATTCAGTCCTCAGGACCCACTTAGACTCCTCTTCAAACCTTTGTCGAAACTGTTTGAACTTCGGCGAAAGCTCGATCGAACCCTTCATCCCCGAATCTAAAACTGCACAAGCCCTGAAGCCACATGAAGCCTGTACAGAAGGCTTGTAGAACCGCACACCCCGAAATCCTTAACCCCCAACAACAGCAAGAGGTAGACCATAGAACCCTGAACCTTAAACCCTAAACCCTAAGCCTGAAATCTTAACCCCCAGATCCTAAGCACGCTCTTGCAGAAAACGCAGCCGCCTCCAGGCCCCTAGACGCCGTTTTGTGTGACATCTGCCTAAAGCCACCTTAGGGGTACTTAGTTTTTTTATTTTTTGGTTATTATAGTCCCTAACAATCAGCTAAAATTATAATTTTTGTTAGGGCTCTAAGCTCAGTATATAAGGACATAATAATAAGGAGCCCGAAACGGTTAGGTTTTGCAATCTGGGTTCTGGAGTACCATGCTTGAATACGTTTTTTGGTACCTGTTCCTTTATAAGGAGCCATTATGAAATAAAAGCCTGTGCGTTTTTTTTATCCCTGGTTACTTCAGTTCAAAGTCCAGTAATTGTAGGGTTCCAGTAGGGTCTTGAACCTTACGTTCAAAACCCCTGATCTCTTTCACTGCACCGTTAACCTTAGTATAAAGGCCTGCCTGAACGACTACCTAGACTATTTTGGGGGTTCCTTCTTAACTTATTATGATAGTTATAGTATAATGGGCCCCGAAACCTCTCAACCCCAAACTCCTGAACCTTCAATGCATGACCCCCAAAGTTTTGTTTTCAACACCTTAAACCCCAAACTTCTTTGTTCTGCAAGTCTTTTCGGGTGCTTACATGCGAAGACGCCTCTGTTTCACCCGTGAACCCTAAACCCTAAACCCCTAAACCCTAAACCACTAAACCCCCAAACCCTTAAACCCTAATTCACTAAACACCTGAACCCTAAGCCACTAAACCCCTAAACCCTAAACAACCACTAATCCCTTAAACCCTTAAAACCCTAAACCACGAAACCCTTGAACCCTAAACCACTATATCCTTAAACCCTAAACACCTAAACCCTTAAACCCCTAAGCCCTAAATCCTAATCCCTAGGTGCCGCTGGCCTCCCTCGCCGACCTCAAGGGCCGGGTGAAGCAAAGGCACGCTTTGGGGATCCGATTCGGGGTTCCTTGAAGGATTGAACCCTGAACCCTCAACCGGTTTGGGGTTTAGGGTGTAGGATTCCTTTATAGGAGCCCCTCAAGGGAGGAGCCCTTCAAGGAGCCCTTTAAAGGAGCCCTTTAAGGAGCCCTTAAAGGAACCCGTAAAAGGATCCTTTTAGGGTTTAGGGTTTGGGGAAAAGGGTTCTGTTTAAGCGCTCTACAGCGCCTTGAAAGGCTTCCTTAAAGGGATCCACAGGGTTGGGAGCACCCAGAGAGCACGATACCCCTTAATTAAGGAAGATGCCTTAAATCATAATATGAAGGACCCTATAATTTAAGGCCCTATAATTTAAGGTATATCCCTTAATTAAGGAATATACCTTAAATCATAATATGAAGGACCCTATAATTCAAGGTATATTCCTTCATTAGGGGATATTGGGCTTTCTGGGTATAGGGTCAGTCTAGGGTTTAGGAGCTCGGCTTGGAATGTAAAGGTGTCCCCTCAAAGGGGTCTTTGAAGGGGTCCTGAGGTTTAGGGCAAAAGATTTCTTGTTGGGTTGATTTGCAAGCTCCTTGCAGTGTTCCTTAAACTGGTCTCTAAGGGTCCTACTTGGAGGATCAGGGAGTTAATAAGTAGGGTTAGAAGTACGACAACTACAGTCATATCTACTGAAACCCGTAAGCCTAAACCCAACTAAGGGACTTACAACTTTACTTACCAGGTCCCAGGGTTCTCCAACCCAGAAAGCCCAATATCCCTTCATTAGGGAATATGGCTCAAATTATAAGGGGCTTCATATTATGATTTAAGCTCTATTCCTGAATCAAGGGGTATTGGGCTCTCTGGGAAGTACAAGACCCTAAACCCTGAACCCTTGAAGGGTTCTCTAGAGAGGGAGATCGAAGGCTCTTGCAGATTTTCGTTTCAAGGGTTTCGGGGTTCCATTTTTGGGTTTAGGGTTTAGGGGTTCCTTTTAGGGATTAGGGTTTGGGGATTCCATTTTTCGGGTTCCTTTTTTCGGTAGAGGGCCTTTAGAGTTTAAGCTTTAGGTGTAGGGTGCTGCAAAGGCCCGACCTCTTCGCAATCACCACCGGGAAGGCGGGGGGGGGGGGGGGGGGCGTCTTTAGCGCTTTGTGTTTAAGTCGAATTTGTCGTTTTGCGTCGTGTTGTCAGCCTGTGAAGTGCTTTAGATGAGGTGTTGCTGAGTTTTGCAGGGTTTTCTGGTGGCTTCAGAGGCTTTAGGGCTCTAGGTTAGAAGCTGCCCCCACTCTGTAGTAGTGGTATAATAGGAATAGAATAGGGCCCTAATATAATCCTATATAATCCTTATGGTCACTATTACAGGGTGGGGGCCCCTTCTAAGCTTTAGGGTTCAGGATTTAGAGTTGTTTTTGTTGGGTTTAGGTTGGCCGGTGATCGAAAGGTTCTGGTGGTGTTTTGAGGGGCCGCGTGGTGAGGGGGGGTTGAACCTTCTTCAGTCATAGTATCCCTCAGGGTGTCACATGGCTCTTTGCAGGATCAGGGTTTCTAGAATTTTGGGGTTGAATAGAGCGTGGTTCTCCGGAAACCCTCAGCCCCCAAAAACTTAAACCCCAAATCCTAAACCCTAAACCCTAAACCCTAAACCCTAAACCCTAAACCCTGAAACCCTAAACCCTAAACCCTAAACCCTAATCCCTAAAAGCTTAAACCTCCCCAATCCAGTTCTAGCAGCCTTTGATCCCTTTTGTGTGAGCCCCGCAGTGAAGATCTTCGGGTTTCAGGGTTGAAACCCAGAGACTCCAATATCCCTTAAGTAAGCAATATGCCCTAAGATATTGTAGGATCCCTTACATGATTTAAGGAATATTCCTTAACCCTAAACCCTTAACCCTGAGCCCTAAGCCCTAAACCCTAAACTGCTGGAGTCTCTGTGAGGGCTGAATTAAGAGCTTCGCGGGGCCCGAAACAATCCTAAATCTCCAAACCCGTAAACCCCTCAGCCCTACCTGGACCCTAAAGAACCTACCTTTTTAGGGGTCCTTATTATGATCTCCTTACATAAAGTCCTTAAGCAGGTAGGTTATTTGGGGATAACAGGCATGAGGGTTCCGTGTTTGGGGCGTTGGTTTTAGCGACCTTGGGTTGAACTATGTTCGCCGCAGAAGGCGGATCTCCGCTGTATAGGGGCCTATGTTGGGTACAGCCCCCACTCAGTAACAGTTGGATGATAGTCATAATATAGATATATAAGTCGACCATACCGCAGCTCTTGAGGACACAACCAGTGAGGACGAGGAGACCGGATCAGATGAGGATCGTATTTATCCTCCGCCTCGTGCTTCGGAATTGTTCCTCACGAGCACGTTGTTCCTCACGAGCACGTCGGAGCTGCTGAAGCGGATTCAAGATCTCGGCGGAGAGAGGATGTGTGCCATCGCGCATACGTCCTGTCGCAGGAGACTCTTGGGTATCATGAGCTGATGCCGGCAGCTACTGCCCTGCTCGACACGGTCTACACGCCTGCCTTGCGACGCATTGAGCACCAGGAACAGCCCAGCTCCTACTTCATCATTGGGGGCGACAGTGCCTTGGCCCTGGTCACCAGAGATGGCGGTCGCGTCCAAATGAAAGGGACATCAGCTTGCCACTCAGACCATTGTAATTAACCGTCATCCCCTGTTCATTACCCGGATTTTCCTGAATAATGGCCCTATTATAGACTGTTACTGTATGGGGGCCGTACCGCCTATGGCTTACACCCTTAACTTTTTTCTGAGGCCCTAAACCCTAAACCCTAATCCCTAAACCTTCATTCCTACACCGTAAACCCCGTAAACCCTAAACCCCTAAACCGTAATCTAAGCATAAGAATTGAATAGTGGTATAGAAGGCCCCAAAACCTTGGTCCGATCCGGGGGCTTCCACATTGGATCAAAGGGATGCTTGTGAGAAGCTTTCTAATATGGGGCCAAACTAGTTACCAATGCTATTTTACAACTTTCGGGGTTCCTAATTCTAAGTGTAGTTTAATGGGCGCCAAACCCTATTCTAACTGTTAAGGCCTCTACTATATTAGAGTACCATTATAGATCCCTTATCGTAACCCTTATCGACCCCTGTAAAAGGACCCGTTTTAAAGGAACCCTGTTCCAATTACTAACGCCCCTACATTACGGGTTGACGGTTCGTTCTTTCAACCAGCCCACTTAAAGGATCATGGGACTTAGTAAGTGGGGTTATAAATAAGGTAACTATACTTATAAGTACTTATAACCCCAATTAGGCAGCTCTAACCCTACTTACTAAGTCCCATGATCCTCCAAGCAGAGACGTCATTTTGAGGCACTCCTGAGTTGAAGGGTTCGAGAGTCTCCTCCTGGGAAATTTGCTACAAGCCCACAAGGAGTGTGTGTGTGTGTGTGAATGGCACTCGTTTGGGGCTGTTTCGAGACCTTAAGGCCCTAAACCCTGAAGCCCTAAACCCTTAAACCCCTACGGCCCAGAACGAATCCTGCGTTTCGAGGTGTCTTTCGCTCCGGCACCTTGGGCAGCAGGGCTAGCCATGTTTGATTCTCAGGATCGATGGCTCTTGGCTTAAGTACTTGGAGGATCATGGGACTTGTTAAGTAAGGTTATAAGTACCTTAATTGGGGTTATTTACGTAACTATAACTACAGTTACCTGATTCATAATCTTACTTACTAAGTCCCATGATCCTTGAAGTAAAAAGTAGGGCTGTAAATAAGGACACTATAGTCATAATTACTTTTACCCCCAGTCAAGTTCCGGATAACCATACTCGCTAAGTCCCATGATCCTCCAAGTCAACCCCCAGTCCCGAATCCTCATCCGTATCCTTACAGCTCTACTTGGAGGCCCTTTTGACCTAGTAAGTAGGGTTAGTAAGGTGGGTTATGGGGATTATAATAGGGTTTCTAGGGGATGCTAAGTAGACTTACTAAGTCAAAAGGGCCTCCAAGTATCCTTAACTTGAGTACGCCAGAGTACGCCAGAGGTGGTGCGAAGCGAGCGAGCACACTGCACAATCAGGGTCAGCACAAACAACCTGGTCTTTAATCTCTTCGCCCTAAATCCTAAGCCCCTAACCCTCACACTTAAACCCTGATTTCCGTAATCCTGACAGCAAGCTCAAGCCCGACTCCTGAAGTTTGAGAACACCGACCGTGGAACCCTCCTGAAGACCCTAAACCCTAAAGCCTAGGCCTGAAACCCGAAACCCTAAACCCTAAACCCCAAACCCGAACCCCCAAACCCTAAACCCTAAACCCCAAACCCTAAACCCTAAACCCTCAAGAAAGTGATAAATAGAAATTGCTTGTCTTTGTTTGTAATCAACGCTACGGCCCAACACACAGGTTAATGACCGAACAAGCTTCTTGATAAACCAATTCCTCTACAAACGTGACCGCCGGTACGGCCCGGCCAACATTGAGCTGGAGCTCAAAAACGGAACAAGCCTTTTGATAAACCAATTTCTCTACACCCTTCAACCCAGGCAACCCAGCCCAGCTCCCAGCCCCGGGCCCGGCCCCACCAGCCAGCCCAGCCCAAGCAGCCCGACCCAATCCAGCCCAGCCCAGCCCAGCCAAGCAGGCCCCGACCCAGCCCGGCCCAAGCCCAGCAGCCCAGCACATTCGAAATGTGGTTTTAGTCAAAAAACGTTTCGGTCAAAAAGTTTCGGTCCAAACTTTCGGTCAAAACTTTCGGAGACAGCCCACCCCCAGCCCAGCCCACTCCAACCAACCAAAACATCAAAAACCCGCAAGCTCCCAGCCCCAGCCCTTCCAGCCCCAGCCCCAACCCCAGGCCAAGCCCCAGGCCAGTCCCAGCAGCCCCACCAGCCCCGGCAGCTCTGCCTTTTATTTACCGTCTTCCACCTTTTTCCTACCGATGTTCAACCTTATTCTGCCTCGTTTCGAACTGTGTTTGTTCAAAGAAAACTCCACCTCATCGTGTGGTCTGTGTTTCGGTGGTATAAGGTGATCCGGAAAGTCTTCGGCCGAGAGGTCGGCACGGCTTTGGCTGCGACGACTCCGACTCGGAACAAGGTTGACAGCAAGCATAGCAGCAGCAAGGCTGCTAGGAGCCTGAAGAGCGCAAAGGCTGCACGATGAGTGAAGCCGTAGTGCACCGACCAAGCTGAAAAGCGGCTTAGACGGCTTGGGCATTCGTCGCTGTTGGCCGTATCCAAGAGATCTCTTGCCAAGAGAGCGGACAACGAGGGTAATGCGGATCCATGTGGTAGTGCACTTGCACATATTGACATAGCTGTCCCTTCTTATCTTGTGTTGCAGGCTGGAACTCCTGAAGCTCCTGATGTTCTTCCTTCTGCCAAGGCTGGGCTACCGAACTTAGACGTTGCTTGCCATGCTCGTTGACTGTCCTCTGCAGGATCCTGGTCGTGACTATGTGGCACTCTCCTCGGACTCTGAGGTGGCCCCCCGAGATCCGATGATCCGGAACACTTGCTTGAGTTGCACGGCTCGCTATAGGGCCTGGGAACCTCCAAAATGGGGGTCCGGAGGTGCAGCCGCCGCGCTTGTCCTCAACCCGAATGAGGTCTGGGTGTTTTGAGAGACCGCGGCAGCGTGTACACATAAAAATAATACAGCGAGTGGCAGATTGACCAATGCAATCAACCATCACGCTAGTCAAGAATGTCCGGCAAAATGTTTTTTTCGTAACGAACCACGTGGTTTCCTTGGGCGCAGCTTTCTTCAGCCTCCTTGTAACCCCATCGCATACATTTCTTCGCGCACCTCGATTCTTCCTGCAGTCTGCACAGACCTCAGCTTTCGCTCTTGTGTGGAGTCACTCTCTTCAAGTTTCACTCCGCATGCTTCAGGTGCCATGACGCAAATGAGCATAGCCGAAGATTATTTCAAGTTCAAGACCCGGGTCTTGCTACACTGCTTGCCTAGTGTCATGTACACATGCTCGCCTGTAATCGAGGGCAATATTCGAAGGGCCGGTCGGGGCCGAGTTCGCAGCCACGCTGACGCCTAAGCAGTCGGCCCCTCAGCCAGGTTTTCTTCCATCACCTCCTTAACCTGTTCAAGCCAACTTATTTGACTTGCGCAGATCGGCTGTTGGCAGTGTGGGACTTTGCCGAAAGCCGGTGGCAGCGCATAAAAGAGGACATCCCACTTGCAACCAACAGCTTTGAGTGACTGAACAGCTGTCGCTGCAGGAGCACCGACAACGCCGCGCCAGTGCCTCAGCCAAGCAACCATTGCACGCCAGAGCTGTTGTCCGAACAGTTGCGTAAAACGAGGATCTGCCACCGAAGCCAACCCGTCCACCTCCCCCGCCTACAAAGCCTGCACAGGCAGAAGCAAGACATGTTCAACAGATTTCAAGAGATGTCGTTCCACTCGACAGCACACAAGGAATTATCTGGCAAGCAATTCCTCGACTTGCTGGCGAAGGTCATTGCCCTTCGGAAGGTTTAACGAAACCCAATGCAAGATGAGTCAAGGTGAAGAATTGGCCCGACAAGAAGCGGATGCTTGAAGACAACGAATGGGAGTGCCGTGCGCTCAGTACGTGATAATTGGAAGCGCAGTAGTAAGAACTTGTCCACCTAGGCTTCGAAGCTCCTCAGAGCGGACAGCTATGGTGGTGGGATCCGCGCACCGACGTCGCAGTGTGGGAGAACAGCCTTCAGTGAGAATGCCATACACTTAGTATACCACAATTGCAAGCACAGCAGTAAGAATTTGCCACCGAGGCTACAAAGATCTGAAAAGCGGCCAGCTATGATGGTGGAACCCACACACCGACGCCGTCGTGTGGGCGAGCAGCCCTGAGTGAACACAAACTACAGGACGGAAAACGTGTTGACTCATGACAAGCTTGAGTGAGCAGTACCCTAAGTCAGTGCAGCAACATTGCTGACATGGTTCCAATATTGCTCCCGCTTAGCTTGTGGGCTCGGAGCAAATAGTCTTTGCATTGATTCCTGACCCCGCCGCGGCTTAGGCAACCAGTTCAAACCTCAGTCGTCCGAACCGGTCTGCCAGACCATGCCCGCAATAGCAAAGACAAACGCCTACCTTCTCAGGATGCCAGAAGAAGCCACCTTTGTATGGGTTTCCGAGGTGTGGAAGCCCAAGCTGAAGAAGACAGAGGCAGGGACAAGGCCGGGAGGGCTTATCCTCAACCAATAGGGGTTTCCGAGGGGTGGAAGCCCAAGCTGAAGAAGACACAGGCAAGGACAAGGCCGCGAGGGTTTATCCTCAACCAATATGGGTTTCCGAGGGGTGGAAGCCCAAGCTGAAGAAGACACAGGCAAGGACAAGGCCGCGAGGGTGTATCCTCAACCAATATGGGTTTCCGAGGTTCGAGAGCTCAAGCTGAAGAAGACTGAGGCAAGGACAAGGCCGGGAGGGTGTATCCTCAACCAAAATGGGTTTCCGAGGTTCGAGAGCTCAAGCTGAAGAAGACTGAGGCAAGGACAAGGCCCGTGCAGCTGCCACGCTTATTCTCAACCTGAATGGGGGTCCGGAGGTGCAGCCGCCGCGCTTGTCCTCAACCCGAATGAGGTCTGAGTGTTTTGAGAGACCGCGGCAGCGTGTACACATAAAAATAATACAGCGAGTGGCAGATTGACCAATGCAATCAACCATCACGCTAGTCAAGAATGTCCGGCAAAATGTTTTTTTCGTAACGAACCACGTGGTTTCCTTGGGCGCAGCTTTCTTCAGCCTCCTTGTAACCCCATCGCATACATTTCTTCGCGCACCTCGATTCTTCCTGCAGTCTGCACAGACCTCAGCTTTCGCTCTTGTGTGGAGTCTCTCTCTTCAAGTTTCACTCCGCATGCTTCAGGTGCCATGACGCAAATGAGCATAGCCGCGGACTATTTCAAGTTCAAGACCCGGGTCTTGCTACACTGCTTGCCTAGTGTCATGTACACATGCTCGCCTGTAATCGAGGGCAATATTCGAAGGGCCGGTCGGGGCCGAGTTCGCAGCCACGCTGACGCCTAAGCAGTCGGCCCCTCAGCCAGGTTTTCTTCCATCATCTCCTTAACCTGTTCAAGCCAACTTGGGCTCAGGCGACGGAAATGGCAAAAAGCGGACATCACGGAGAAAAGTTCCGACCTCAAAGGGACAGTTAGCATGCATCCAGACTATTTGACTTGCGCAGATCGGCTGTTGGCAGTGTGGGACTTTGCCGAAAGCCGGTGGCAGCGCATAAAAGAGGACATCCCACTTGCAACCAACAGCTTTGAGTGACTGAACAGCTGTCGCTGCAGGAGCACCGACAACGCCGCGCCAGTGCCTCAGCCAAGCAACCATTGCACGCCAGAGCTGTTGTCCGAACAGTTGCGTAAAACGAGGATCTGCCACCGAAGCCAACCCGTCCACCTCCCCCGCCTACAAAGCCTGCACAGGCAGAAGCAAGACATGTTCAACAGATTTCAAGAGATGTCCTTCCACTCGACAGCACACAAGGAATTATCTGGCAAGCAATTCCTCGACTTGCTGGCGAAGGTCATTGCCCTTCGGAAGGTTTAACGAAAACCAATGCAAGATGAGTCAAGGTGAAGAATTGGCCCGACAAGAAGCGGATGCTTGAAGACAACGAATGGGAGTGCCGTGCGCTCAGTACGTGATAATTGGAAGCGCAGTAGTAAGAACTTGTCCACCTAGGCTTCGAAGCTCCTCAGAGCGGACAGCTATGGTGGTGGGATCCGCGCACCGACGTCGCAGTGTGGGAGAGCAGCCTTCAGTGGGAATGCCATACACTTAGTATACCACAATTGCAAGCACAGCAGTAAGAATTTGCCACCGAGGCTACAAAGATCTGAAAAGCGGCCAGCTATGATGGTGGAACCCACACACCGACGCCGTCGTGTGGGCGAGCAGCCCTGAGTGAACACAAACTACAGGACGGAAAACGTGTTGACTCATGACAAGCTTGAGTGAGCAGTACCCTAAGTCAGTGCAGCAACATTGCTGACATGGTTCCAATATTGCTCCCGCTTAGCTTGTGGGCTCGGAGCAAATAGTCTTTGCATTGATTCCTGACCCCGCCGCGGGAAACGTGCTGTCTAGTAGAAAGAGAGACCTTGCACATTGTGATGAGGAACAAGAGTGACACCGAGGGTCTGCTGATGGAGCTAGAGAAAGAGATGCCCCAGCATTCCTGGGCGTGCTCGCTGTTGTGCAAATCTGTGAGCAGGCATCTCCCCAAGAACGACTTCGCTGGGCTTTTTTCTTCGTGTGCCAATGCCCACGCACCTTGTTTTTAGCTGTCGCGCCTGATGCGCCTGGAAACTGGAGGCTGCTGTCTGGGAAACACGAGACCAAGTGCCTGCCTCGCATAGCTTCACAGACGTAGATCGAACTAAACCCTACTTAATAAGCATTGGGGGAAGCCGAGGTGTCATTGCATGAGTTTCGCCAGAAGGCCCACGGCCTGGATATACTTTCTAGGAAAATACCAGTTTCCAATTCCCCAACCCGGGATTCATATTCTTCACCGGTACAACGAACTATTGTCGCAGGTTGGGGAGCCAGAGATGGTTCCGGTCGACCCTGTGAAGGCCATTATGCGGTACTAGCTTCTATGCAAGACAATACTAGAATCATGTAAAAACCGTGTGTGTGAACTAATACTTAAAACCACATTGAGACCGTATTCAAACTAGACTGAAATGATAAACATATTTTTTCGGAAGTCCTCACTGTAGCGAAGCATTGGAGGTCTGAAATGTAATGCATTGGTGCGACTCACAGCCGAGCAGGTGACGCCGGACGACCAGGCGCGCGTTTTTGCATTGGAAGGGTCCAGCATGCTAGCTTGGCGCCTTGATGGTGAGTGCAGGTCGCAATGAAGGATCCCCAACAGAATGACGTCTGGGCACTCGACTTTCTTGCCCAGATTAGCTTCGTTGGACCAAACTTGATGTTGAACGAACCTGTAAGCCCGAGGCGCACCCGATCGATCCGGTGAAGGCCGTTATGCGGTATTGTTTCTCTGTGCAAGTGACTGCTAGTGTTGATGGTGTAGAGAATCATAATGCTTCATACTCACTTGCTCCCAGTTTTGTCTTGGGAATTGGTGATGTTTCTGCACGAGCAGGATGGATCTACATTCTATGCATGCATCGGTGTCCTGCAATACACTTGTCTGGAGGTCTTTGTTCCACCTACCACATCATCGTCACAAATGTGAGCTGGTGACGCGAAACCGTGACCCTCCTCATGCAGCATCGCTTTCCTGTGTCAATGTTGCACGACCGACAACACAAGAGGGCACTAACGTACAAACAGAAGTTTTTTGCTGAACCTAGCGTCATGGCTGGGCAGCTTGATGCAGGCGCCGCCAAAACGGCCTCGGTGGAAGGCGAGCCGGGTCTATTTGGTTGTGTATTTAATCGGCAATTTTGAGTACAATCAGTCCTGCATGCCCGAAGTATAGCAAGAGAGGAAGAGAGTATAGTATCAGGCGCCGCCAAAGCGACCTTGGTGGAAGGCAATCCGCGCTTGTTGGGGCGTGTGGTGGAGACTCCTAACTACAATCAGTCCTGCCAGCCAGAAGTAAAGAAAACAGAGGCATAGTGCATAGTGTTGTTGGCCAGCCCAAGCCCTAGCCGGTCGCCAGCCCAGCCAATTCCCAAAATCAGAACGCCAAAGCAAAAACGAAACCCGGCAAAACCCGGCAAAACTCCGGACCCAAACCCTATACAATTTCTATAAACCTTAAGCCCTAAACCCTAAACCTTAAACCTTAAACCGCCCTTCAAGCCCCGGGGCCCTAAACCCCCCCAGAGATCCCAATATAGCCCTTAAATTAAGGAATATACCTTGAGTTATGGGGGGCCTTAATACATCATGATTTAAGGAATATACCTTAAATCATAGGGGGCTTAAAATATCATGATTTTAAGGTATATTCCGTAAATTAAGGGGTGGCTCTCTGGGTCCAAATTGCATGACTCTCTCTCTCTCTCTGACTCTTTCACTCGCTCGCTCTGTCTGTCTCTCTCCCTCTTTGGTTTCGGGTTTAGGGCTTAGGGCTTAGGGTATAGATCCCTTATAGACCCCTTAGAGGAACCCCTAAGGATCCCTTCTAAGGCAGCTTTTTTAGGATACTTTTTTTTTGTAATTAGCTATTGCTGAGTCGATCGCCGAGGTGTCGATCGAGGCGGCGCCGGCGGCGGCCGAGGAGGTCAAGAGCCAGGCACTCGAAGATGAGCTCAGCCCGGCCCTTGGCTTTCCCGTTTTCATGTTTAGGGTATAGGGTTTAGGGTTTAGGGTTTAGGTTAGGGATCCTTTAAGGGATTCTTTTTGATCATAAGGATTTAATGAGGCCTGTTTAAGGGAGTAGAGTCTCCTAGACCCCCTCTCCCTTACCCCTCTAAGGGTCCCTATGACGTTTGCCTTCTTGACAAAGCCTTTAGGGTTTAGGGCCTTCGTTTGGTTTTCAAGCATGTGGGAAAGCATGGACATATATACATTCACAGACACATACGCGTATCTTTAGAACAGCAGCGATGATCCGGGACCAGTGTGTCGTCGCCACTCCGTGTTTTCGTCTCTGGGGCTTAGTAGATACCCCCCAAAACTGGAAACCGCAAGCCCGAAAGTGTTATGCCCGAAAGCTTAAGCACGACCGACCGCTGCACCATAGAATCGGAAGCCCGGGCGCCCTAAATCCCAAATCGATCTCTTTCATAGGAAGCCAAAAGGGTTTTTAGCCTATGGGGGTTTAGTAGGGATTAGGGTTCCCATAAAAAGGTTCATTTTAAGGAATACCTACTCCAAGTGTCTTAAACCAGCCTTTCGGCCTCCCATCACTCTTGGCTGGTAGGTGCGGCAGGCAGCCCTGCTGCAAGCGACTCCCTCGATGGCCCTCCGACGACGAAGAAAGGATTCAACAAGCTGAGGCAGCGATGGTTCCCAGACCTTCCAAAATCCCTTAATCAAGGGGAATATGCCTTAAATTAGAATAGGATCCCTAATATGATATAAGGTATGTTCCTTAATTAAGGGGTTTTGGAAGGTCCGGGTTGAGTTCGAGATTCTTCTTACCAGGATCCCTGCGCTTAACGTTTACTATGGGGCCCAAACTTTTTAGTGGGGTTCCTCCATGCCGGTTTTGGGTTTAGGGTTTAGGGTCGACGAATTTAAGTATCAGGTTACGGTTTCATTGGTGAATGGGGTTTGCCCTCCCCTCGACCCTAAGCCTAAGTGGTGCCTTCGAGACCGCTTTGGTCAGACTCTTGCAGGTGCTAAGCTCCTTCGCCTAAGTTTGAAAGCGGGGTAGTGGCGAAGAAGCCTCGACTTGCCTAACCATTGACATTATGAGAGCTACGGAGCCAGGGATGATGATAATCTCTACGAAATGAGGAGCTAAAGAGCCAAGGGAACCCCCAAAGCCACTGGTTAGCTAAGCCCACGAAGTAAGTTCCTCCAAGCAAGATGTGGCAGACATTGCGCCGGCTACCTTCGGGGTCTTCCATACAAAGGAGGAGTTCGTTAACCTTGCTACAATCAAAGGGGAAAAGGAGGGACCCTTGATGGGGACCCCTACCCTATAATGGGCTATATAATGGGTATATAGTAGCTATATTAAGGGCATATACCTAGGGGTCCTTATTAAGGGTCCCTCCTTTTACCCTTGGATACAAGTCTTTCGCTTCCGTTTGATCTGTGCCGTGCGGTGCGCGACTCGATCCTGAACATTCTACATCGCATGCTGAAGCCGGACCGAGCACCGGCCATACCGCCGACACCGGGCTTTCGCTGGTGACCGTCTTGGGGCCCTTCTCAGCCAGGCCCCCCCCTCTCCCTCTGCGAAATCTGTGGAACCCTAAACCAACAAAGGTCCCGGTCTCAGCTCACGCGCGATCAGTCGGGCCGGACGCTGTCCTTCGCGTTCGGGCAGGACTGTCGGTTGCAAAGATCATGAGTGGGAAGCGTCCCCTGTTACTTCAGAGGATAGCTGAGTCGCTCGATTGGCCTGATTCGTGATTACATGATGACTTGGTAAGTCCCTTTAGAGGGTTCTTTAATGAGGGTTGCTATAAGGGCTTGGTATAGGCCTGAATAATTACCAATACTATTTTTGGGGGGTTCCTTATGATAACTACACTATAAAGGGCCCCAAAATCCCAATCTAAACCATTAAGGCCCCTAATATAGAACCCTATTATAGAGCCCTTTGAAGGACCCCTGAAAGGAACCCTATTCTAATTATCAAGGCCTCTGGATTAGGCTTCAGGGTTTCCACGAGCTAAGGAGCCAGGGATGATGGTAATCCTTATTAAATAAGGAGCTGAATGCCAAGGGAACCCCCAAAACCACTGGTCAGTTAAACCCCGAAACCGTAAACCCTAAACCCTACAGTGGAAGCCAGAAAGTTGGAATATTATTGGTCCCATGCTCTGAAAGTAAAGTACAGGGAATCCCAGCATGATGACCAATACGATTTTTGGGGGGTGCCTTATGATAACATAATTACCAATACAACCCTAAACCCTAAACCCTAAACCCTAAAACCCTAAACCCTAAACCCTAGAACCCTAAACCCTAAACCGTTTCCTTATTATAACTATAGGGGTGATTCAGACCAGGACCTGGGCCCCAACCTTGAACAAGCTGGTGTAGAGCTTTTGTGAAAGCCGTCCAGGGTTTAGTGTTAGGGTTTCGGGGTTAGGGGTTAGGGGTTAGGATTTAGGGTTTAGGGTTTAGGGGTTAGGGTTTTAGGGTTTAGGGTGAGGGGTTTAGGGTTTAGGGTTTAGGCTAGAACCCTTAAAAACATGTCTAGAACCCTTACCAAATCGTATAGAACCTTGAATGATACCGCAGTATGGAATGCTCACGAACACCCTAAACCCCACATCCTAACCCTAAAGCCCACAGCCCCTGACCCCTAAACCCCACCAAGGCCCCTGAAACCCTGAACCCTTAAGCCCCTAAACCCTTAAACCTTAAACCCCTAAGCCCTAAACCCTTAAACCTTAAACCCGAAACCCGAATCCTCGAAGCAAACCCCTTAAGCCCTAAACCCTAAACCCCTAAACCCTAGACCCCTAAACCCTTAAACCAAATATCCTAAAGCCCTAAACCCTAAACTTTCATCCCCCAAGCCCTAAACCCCAAAACCCTGAAACCCTAAACCCCAATCCTTCAAGCGAGCCCCTGAGCCTGGCAGGCGCACAGAGCTCGAGGATCTTCAAGAGGCTTCTCCCTCAGAGCTTGGGTACGGCCCCCACTCAGTAATAGTTGAATAATAGTATAGATATATTAGGACCTTAATAGTAGCCCCATTATAGACTCTGGGGCAGTATCTAACTCAGAGCCTTCCTTTGCGCTATTCGTTTCTTCAATAAGGGCTTAGTTTTTTTTTGAGGGGGGGGGGTTGGGAATTGTTTTGGGCTTAAGGTTTTGGGGTTTGTGGCGGCTTAGGGTTTTGTGGGTTTGGGGGGCTTAGGGTTTGGGGGGTTTAGGGGGCTTAGGGGTTTTTGGATGTTTTTTGGTATTTTTTTGGATTAGGGTTTTTGGGATTGTGGGGGCTTAGGGTTTTGGGGGTTTAGGGGTTTGGGGGCTTAGGGGTTTAGGGTTTAGGGTTTTGGTTGTTTAGGGTATAGGGTTTAGGGGTGTGGGGTTTTAGGGTTTAGGAGTGATTTAATGAGGGATTTAGGGGTTTAGGGCTTAGGGTTTTGGGATTTAGGGGGTTGAGGGTTTAGGGTTTTGGGGTTAAGGGGGTTTAGGGTTTAGGGGTGTAGGGTTTGGGATTTAGGGGTTTGGGGTTTAAACGTTGAGGGTCTAGGGGTAGGTTAAGGGTTTGGGGTATTGGGTGTATGGGTTTAGGGTTTAGGGGGTTTACGGTTTTAGGGGTTTTGGGGGGTCAGTTTAGGGGTAGTTCAGGGGTTTAGGGTTCGCGGTTTGGAATTTGGGGTTGGGGGTTTAGGGGCTTTGCAGGTTTCATCTAGAAGCGCTTCTAGGATCCCTTGAAGGAGCCCTTAAAGGAACGGTAAGGTTTCAGCCTCTCGGTTTCATGTGGATCGTTGTCAAAATTAGGCACGGGGTTGAAGGTTGAGGTTTTAGGGTGGGTCGGAAGTTCCAAACCGGGTGTATGGTTTAGGGGTTTAGGGTTTACAGTAGAAGCCAAAAAGCTGGAAACCCAATAGCTTCAACCAAGAGTAATGTATAGGGAATCCCAGCGCTATTTGGCCTTCATCCGGTTTCCAACTTTATGGGGTTTACCTTAAATTGTAATAGGATCCCTAATATGAATTAAGGTATATTCCTTAATTAAGGGATCTTGGAAGGTCTGGGGTTTGGGGTTCTTATAGGGTCCACACCTCTTACCGGGCTTCGGCCCAAACTTCGCCCGGGCTTTGTCCACGAACGTTTGGGCCCTGTCCGCGATGCCCAGAACCCTAGGATCCCGAAGCTCTGAAGCGAAAGAACGAGCCCCAAACCCACCCACAACCTTCACAACCTGTCGTCTTCCTGAGTTTTCAAACCCCTAAACCCTAAGCCCTAAACCCTTAAAAAAAATTCCGAAATCTTCCTAAACCCTCCCTAAACCCTAAAACCCTAAACCCCAAATGCCCCGAAACCCGTAAACCCCTAAACCTTAAATCCTAAACCCTAAACCCTAAATCCTAAAGTGTGCGAACTTGGAACCGTAAGACATCCCTCAGTCTTAGGCCCCAAACCTTCGTAGCACCCATCTGTGTGAGACCTTACTTGGAGGCCCTTTTGACTTAGTAAGTAGGGTTAGTAAGGTGGGTTATGGGGATTATAAGAGGGTTTCTAGGGGATACTAAGTAGACTTACTAAGTCAACAGGGCCTCCAAGTATGGACCCCTAAAATGGACCCTTCGGCCTTTTTGAGGGAGTTCTAGGGGCCCTTGAGAGTCTACATAGGGTGTATAGTAGGTATTTAGGGATCCCAAGGTTAAGGGCCCATATTATGGAACCCTTACAGAAGCCTCAATCCTCAACCCTACACCCTGAAGCCTAAAGCACCGACCCGACCGAGAACCCCGAACCTTAACCCCCAAACACTGAACCCTGAACCCCAAAACCCGAAAGCCCTAATCCCGTAGAAGACGAGACGACACAGGGTGGTGATGCAGCCTCCGGTAGCCATCTGGGCAATGCAGCCGCCAGTAGTAGCGCTACTCCGGCATCTGCTAGGCCACCAGTGCCAGCTCCAAAATGGCCCCCTGAGACTGGGAACAGCACCAAAAGCAGGGGCAGGACCAAAATCAAGGCCAGCAGCTTCACTAACAGCACCTCAAAGGACCACTGAAATTGTGAAACAAATGCCTGCAGCTGGGAAAGCAAAGCCTGCAGCAAGATCGACTGCTGTTGTGGAGTTGGTGGAAGCAGAGGAGGATCCGGAGGCGCCACCTCCACCGCCGCCGGGTCCGCCGCCACGGTACCCGCCTCCGGTTCCACTTCCTCCGTTGCCGCCACCTCTGGTGCCGCCGGCGGGTGACAACACTTCTTGGACCTTCGATGAGGGTCTTTGAGATGGCTGTCGGGGAAACTCCAGGATGTGACGGGGCTTGCACCCACCAATTCCGGAGCACTTGAGAAGTTGGTGACAAGTTTGGCGAATGCTGTCTGGGACAAGCTGCGAGCTATCCTTTCAGAGCCAAAAGCACCAAACCCGAAAGCCTTCTCGAACCCTCAACCCTTCTCGATCCCTTATAGTGAACCCAGCAAACGAACCCTTAAAGTAACCCTTGAGGGACCCTAAACCCTAAACCCCTTAACCCCTAAACCCCTTAACCCCTAAACCCTAAACCTCTAAACCCCTAAACCCCTAAACCCCGAAACCCCTAAACCCCTAAACCCCTAAACCCCTAAACCCTCAAACCCCTAACTTCTAAACCCCCTTCAGCCCTAAACTGAAGAGATCCCTTTAAAAACCCCCGAAGTCGAGTCCTGGAGGAGCCTCCCGGTGCTCTGCCGGAGTGGGCGGAGTGGCAGCGAGACCTTTCCTCGGACCAGGCCTGCCGATTTGTTTCAGAGTTTGGGCCTGGGATTGGAGAAGGGCTTTAGAGTTTAGGGGTTAGGGCTTAGGGTTTCGGGTTTTAGGGCTTTAGAGTTTGGGGTTTAGGGTTTAGGGTTTCAGGGTTTAGGGTTTTAGGGTTTTAGGGCTTTAGGGTTTGGGGTTTAGGGCTTAGGATTTAGGGTTAAGGCCGATTTCCGGGCTTAGAAGTTTAGGGTTTAAGCGTTTTTCAGGGTTTGTCTTCCTTTAATGGGTTCCTTTGAGGGGTACTATAAGGGTACTAGAAGCCCCGGCTCAAGCGGCGGCTGAAGTTTCTCAGCCCTACTTGCAGGATCATGGGACTTACCAATTCAGCACAGGCTCCTCCAACGGTATGCCCCTAGCACCCGAAGCCCTAAGTACATGCCTAACCATTGATATTCTGGGAGCTAAGGAGCCAGGGATGATGATAATCCCTACTAAATAAGGAGCTAAAGAGCCAAGGGAAGCCCCCAAAACCACTGGTTAGATGCTGCCCTGAATCTGAAACTCTGAACCACTAAGCTTCTGAACTCCTGGACCCAACCGAGCCCACATAGCAACATCGGTGTTTTTCTTAGATCTCACAACTCCAACAAACGTGCTGTAGGTCACGGGTAAGCAGAGTAAGGGCTAAGCTCCAGAGGGAGTGATAATCCCTTCAAAGCCGTGAAGGGTTTGGGCTGCTAGTCCGAACTGCAAGCCCTCCTGAAAACTATGATACACCGAAATGCTGCCTGACCCACGAATCCATAAAACGCATTGTAAAATCCAAGCATAAACCGTCATCAAACCCCTCATTCATGCTCGTATGTGTGGATGGATGGATGGATGGATGGAGGGAGGGAGGGAGGGATGGATGGATGGATGAAGGGATGTTTCTGAATTGACACGAATGAATGGCAGAAATATGCACACAAGATTACATGAAGCGAAGTGAAATGGACTGACATGAATGAGCGCACCAGTGAGTGAATGAACGCATGACGAATGAGCACAGGAATCAATGAATCAGCGATCGGATGGATGAATGAACGGACGAAAGAATGAACGAGTCAATGGACTAATGAAAGAATGCATGCATACACGAATGGATGAATGAACGGACGAAAGAATGAACGAGTCAATGGACTAATGAAAGAATGCATGCATACACGAATGACGAATGACGGGTTGAATCAATGAATTCATGAATCAAACAACGATTGAATTATCACAGGATAGACGTGCACGCCCATGTCACTCGATGAAAAAGTCAACAACTCTCCACATATATATATATATATATATGTATATATATATATATATATGCTCGCCCCCCCCCCCCCCCAAGATCTACGCTTTCGTGGTTCCTGGGGCACGGGGAGCACGAAACACTGCTATGCTCAAAACATCCCAAAATTTCCAACCTTGAAACTCACAAAACACTGTAACCCTACCCCCCAAACCCTAAACCCTAAACCCTAAACCATATTTTTTTTTGTTTTTGGCTTTTTTGGGGCCTCTCAAGAAGCCCCTGATCGAGGCCTGGCCTCCGTCCTCGGCCTCTTCGGACACCTGGGGCCCCGGTCATTGGCAAGGCGGGGACACCTCTTCAAAGAAAGACCACCCGTTTGGGGGTTTAGGGTTTATGGTTTTAGGGTTTGGGGAAAGTTTGGGGTTTAGAAAATTTGGGGTTTGGGGAAAGTTTGGGGTTTAGAAAGTTCGGGGTTTAGGGTTGTAGGGTTAAGGGAAAGTTTGATGTTTAGGGTTTTAGGGTTTGGGGAAAATTTGGGGTTCAGAGTTTGAGGGTTTGGGGAAAGTTTGGGGTTTAGTGTGAAACCAGGTCTACTGTAACTACTTGCAGGATCATGGGACACCTCTTTAAAGAAAGACAGTGAATAGTCCTCGGGTTCCTTAAAGGGATCTGTAGGGCCCCTTAAAAGGATATATAGGGTTTAGGGCTTAGGGTCTACTTAGAGGATCAGGGGACTTAGGAAGTAGGGTTGTAGGTAAGGTACCTATACTTAAAACTGAACTGTAACCTTACTTAAGGTACTTATAACCTTACTTACTAGGTCCCATGACCCTTCAAGTGGTCCTTCTTACTTGGGGGATGGAAGTGAACATGTCTTTGCTTCTAATTTATTCATCACATTTTGTTGGTGGTTGGTGTTGAGTTCACGAGCATTTTAGGATATCTGTTCTGTTTACTGGAAGATATGTAATGTAATTGATACGGCTGGCTTGGATGGAGGTGTTATCATTCTGCGCGTGATCTTCAGTATCCTAGTCGTATGGTTTTTTCGGTTCACTAGACCTTACTTGTCTAGTTTTTAATATCTTGTTGTCGTTGATATTCGGATTCAGTCTAGTCGTCAAAATTCCGCATGTCCAGGCCGAAAGGTTGGATGGGTTCAGGGTTTCTGGGGCTAACTAAACTTTCAACGCAGGTTTAGGGTTTAGGGTTTGCTTGGAGGCCCTTTTGACTTAGTAAGTCTACTTAGTATCCCGTAGAAACCCCATTATAATCCCCATAACCCACCTTGCTAACCCTACTTACTAAGTCAAAAGGGCCTCCAAGTGGGGTACCCTAAACTCCTTCACCCTCAGCTGTACACCCGAAACCCCTCAACCACTCAAACCTCAACCTCAAATCCCCAATTCCTCAATCTTTCACCCTCATTCCTAAATCCAAATCCCTTGGCTTCATGGTTTCTTAGTAGGATATTGTTACCCCCCCCCCCCCCCCCCCCATAGAACTGACAACTTACACTTTTGGGCGTATGAGCTCCTAGGACCTAGACTAGTTTCAGGTTCCCTTTTAAGCCCCTTCAAACCAAAAAGGGCACTCTTTTCATTCCTAGGTTACTCTTGGGTCTAGGCTCAGCAGCTTAGAGTGCTGTGAAGTTCCGGGTCCTCACGGTGACCAGGTTCACCTTCAATGGGCGACCCGAGCAGGGGGCCCCGGGATCTACTACAGGTGCGTCGATAACGTAGGAACCTGATTAAGAAACCCCAGATACAGAACCCTAATAAAGGACAAAGGTTTCTTAATCAGGTTTTTACATTAACTATGATAGGTTTCGACGAAGCCTTGTTTGGCACTCAGAATAGGGTTTGGTGGGTACATCATACTACAGTTGTACTGCGTTATAAGGGGATACAGTTACTGATTATGCAGACCTCGTCATTCAATCCTTAAGCTGCGGAGCCTTTGTTCGAACCAGGGTGCTCAGAAAAAAGGCTGTAGACCTTTGCTAAGAACCTGTTTATAGTTTAGGGGTTCAATTTTTGAGGGCGTGCGGTGTTGTCTAAGCTCGGGTCTACTTGGAGGTTCATGGGTAGTTATATGTGGGGCTATAGGTAAGGTTTCTGTAATTGAAAAGCTTCGCGCCGCCCGCCTCGGCCCGGCTGCGGAGAGGCGGGGCTGGGGCGGAGGGGCGGGGGGGGGGGGGGGGGGGGGGGGGGGGGGGTGAAACACTGAATGTTACACATCCAGGTGCCTGTCTGTTTCACGTATCACTTGCATGTATCCATGCCTGTTGCTCAAGGTTCTAGTGCAGTGGACTACAGCTGTGCGCCTGTAGCAAAAGAGACACCTGAGTGCCTGTGTTCCTGTACGCCTAGCGAGGGGATACACGTCCAGGTTACATCTCAACGTGGTAGCGGAGCTCCCGGGAAACGGGAAGCTTCACACTTGTGGAGGTACCCGTTCGGTACTCTCTACACAGGTGGAGGCAACCGGAATACCCGGTGTGCTTCACTCAGGTGAAGGTGACCGGAGTCTCTCCGGCACACTTCACTCAGGTGAAGATAACCGGAAGAGGTTTCTCCCGGGGCTCGATCCAAGAACAGCGCAATGGCTAGCCACTCTGCGACTATCTTTGAGCATGAAGGAGGAGATGATGACTACCTCCTCCACGGAAATGAATCTTTCGCGACTAATCATCGTCATCTCAATGAATTACACCGTCTTTCAGCTTTCCAGCAGGTGACCACAAAAGTACCTCCATCTTATGATGGTAGAAGCAGTTGGTTTGCCTATGAAGATGCGATCGATGACTGGTGTGACATTACTGAGCTAGACAATGATAAGCGTGGACCAGCTTTGAGAAATCGGCTAGAAGGTGAAGCAGCAATCCACAAGAGACTTCTCGACAGAGATCGCCTGAAGGACCCGAACAACGGAGTGAAGTACTTCAAGAGTTTCCTGCGGCCGCTTTTCGTGAAGGGAGCAGCGAATGTTTTTCTCTATCGCTTCCAGCAGTTCATGAACATGCACCGTGGGAACGGAGACATGCTTCGTTGGATTACCAGGTTTCAACTCTCTGTTCAGAGAATGCAAGAAGCGTGGAACGATACCTATCTGCCGATCGAGGACCCGAACAATGCAGAGGTCAGAGCCTTCATAGTAGGACTTCCTCCAGAAGAACAAGAAAACCTTACGCCAGCTCAGGCAATGGAGAGAGCCAACGAACGGCTCAGAGAGCAGCATGCTCGGACCATTCCGATCACGCCCAACCTGGTCGCTTTGATCTTTGTGTCTCTGTCTGATCTGACACAGGATCAGCGTCAGGTGTTGACATCACTGATGGCGCATCGGAACCGAGTCCTGGCTGACTACAACACGGCCGAGCTTCGCGAAGTCTACCTGGAGATCTTCTGTACGACCAAGACTACCGTCGACAATCCACTCCTCGCTCCTTCCGGCCACGGTGGCCGCAAGACCTTCCTTGTGATCGATGAAGGATATTTGAACGATCATGAAGGCTACTGGGTCGAGGACGAGGAAGATGGCACCGAAGGTTTCCTCGAAGCGGATGAGGACGCCTTCTGGGTCTACGACGACGAGAACTATTCATGGTTCCAGCGGCGCTTCCAAGGCCGCAAGATGAGGCGCGGATTCAAGGGCCACCGTAAAGGCAAAGGAAAAGGTGGCAAAGGATCCAAAGGAAGGCGCTTCTTCAAAAGGAAGAAAGGCAGGTCACATCTTGCCGAAGAATCAGAAGCATGGCAAGCAGAAGGACAATGGCAAGATTACCAGTGGAGCGATCAGTCCTGGGATGACTGGTCCTGGTATGAGTCTGAGGAATCCTATGCAGCCAAAGGAAAAGGAAAGAAAGGAAAGAAGGGCAAAGGAAAGAGCAAGTTTGGCAAGGATGGAAAAGATGGAAAGTCCGGAAAAGACGGACAGAGCCAGCTTGCTGATGCTGCCCCGAGCGGCACCACAGCCGCCACAACCTTCTTCGTTGAACATCTCAACACTCCGAACTTTTCTTTCATGGCCACCGAAGAGAAGATCAATGAGATCGAGGAAGCCTTCATCTCTCAGCCCTTGACGCCGACCGCGATGGTGTTGGACCTGGGATGCACGAGAGCAATGGCTTCGAGAGTGGCCGCACAGGACCTCATGGAGTTCTGTGACAAGAACCAGAACTGTGGCATATGGTACACCATTGCTGAGACCACTTCTCAGTTCACCTTTGCCAATTCCGAGTCTACCAAATGCAACCAGAAGTTGGTCATTTGCATGTACGACCGGGACTTTGCAGTTCAATCCACAGAGTTCGACATTGTGGAACAAGGGCATGTTCCCATTCTCATGTCCTTACCTCAGATGCGCAATCTTCGTTTCCAGTTCGAGCTCCATCCGGAAAAGGCCTTACTCAGCAGCCCTGTGCTGGGAATCAAGGATGTGAGGCTGAAGGTTGCACCCAGCTCACACTTGGTACTTGATCTTCTTGAACTCAGTCAGCTGATGTGGAATGTGCGTTTCAGCAAGCATAAGAAGTCGAGCTTCCTCACCTACTTCTCCCACTACGAGTACGGCTTCCATCAGAAGACCGAGGGATGCTGTTCTCATGAACAGGTACCTGACAATCTCGTGTTGGCGACTGATGATGAATGGGTGATCAACGAAGCCGACATGGAAATGATTCGCATCCACAAGAAGATGAGAAGAGTCAAGTACGAACCCAAGGCGGGTTTTGTGCCAATTCCGTTGGAGTATCTGGACACCAAGCGCAAGACGATCATGGAGTTCTCCAAGGGAAAGAGCGTTACTCAAGAAGATGACTGGCGTTCTTCTGAGCTTTCTTCAACAAGAACTACTGACTCTTGGAAAGGCAAGACCATTTTCAAGATTCTGCCTGGTGGCATCGAGAGTAGAACCTCGGTGCCAGCCAAGTCCAAGGATCCAACCCGTGGAAAGGTAGGATCTCCAGAGGACATGGTTAGCGCAGGTAAGCCTGAAGACAGCTCGAAGAACACAGGAGCATCCGGAAGCTTTCCGCAAGGAAAGGCACCGGCAAAGAGAAGGATTCGAGCCAAGGGAAGCTTTCCACAGGGAAAGGCACCCGAGGAACCGGCTCCTCCTCCTCTTGCTCCTGAGGATGATCCGGATCTTCAAGAGTACGAACCTTCCGAACCGGGGGATGCAGATTTGCTTCCTCCGAGTCCTCCGAAGGCCCCAGAGCCACAGTCGCTAGAACCTAGGAGGATCGCGCTTCCGTTGCCAGGCCACGAGGTCTCAAGGGCTTCTCCGCAGTATCAGCGCATGTTGGAAAAGCTGAACAATGATGTTGAGCTTTACAAGTTGCATGTGAAGCATTACCACATGAGTCCTGCTCAGTTTCGACGCAGGACCAGCATGCTTGGTCTGCCAGGAGAGATCTATGACAAGTACGACCGCATTGTCAAAGGCTGTCGTGTTTGCAGCACCTCGGTGCCTACGCCTCCGCGAGCCAGAATCGCAGGGTTAAGAGCATCATCCTTCGGTGATCTCATTTTTGTTGATCATGAAGAAATCAAGTTCGGTACTAAAGCCTACTTGGCTTTGGTCATCATTGATGGTGCTTCAATCTTCTGTGGGCTACGGCTCTTACAGCCTGGAAGCGCGCCAGAGACTCTGGGAGCTTTTAGACAATGGACAGAGGAGAACAACTGCGTTCCTAAGGGAATCGTAGGAGATCAAGCATTTTTCACGCCACAGTTCACGTCTTACTACAAGTTCCATGGCATTACTCCGTATCCATGTGGACCGGACTCCTTGGCCTAATCGAGCTGAGACCGCAGTGCGTCTTTTCAAGCGCACCTGGGCAATCATGGCCAAGGCCTTAGCTGATGAGGGTTATGCAGAGAAGGTGACTGTTCGTCAAGCAGTCAAGAAGGTGGCTTGGGCAAGAAATTGCCAGCTTACCGTCTCAGGCTATTCTCCTTTGGAGATAGCTACAGGAAGACGGCCACCAGACTTGTTTGATGTCGAGAACAGTTCTCCTGAACAGCTCTCTGCTGAACCTGCCGAGGAGGATCGAACCACTCTGGAACTCCAGAGGATTGCCATGCGGGCTCATCAAGAGGCTAGACAATCACTTGACCTTCGGAAGGACCTTGCACGGAGAGTCATGCCGTCTGATGGTCCTTACTCGAAGGGTGACCGCGTGTTTGTTTGGCATAAGGATGAGTCGAAGAAGAAGTCTGAAGGAACCTGGGTCAGAGGCATAGTTGTGTCACAGGAAGGTGCCATGGTGTTGGTTGAAGTTCATCGTGCCGTTCTTCGGGTTAATCAGTCGAAGGTCAGGCGTGATGGAGATCCGTGGCATGATGTGGCCATTCCTCTGAAGAAAGATGAGGTCCCGAGACGCTCTTCTCAGGAAGAGGCACTCGACCGCATCGGCGACGATATTCTTGATCGTGCCGGTTCTGGGTTCTGCTATGAGCATGAGATCTGTTACCACACTCTCACTTCAGGCAAGAGCGATTTCGTTGAGATCACACCTCGCCTCACCGGGCTTACTGCGTGCACAGTCCATTCTGGACTTGATGCGAGTGAACCTGTGTTGTTTGGTGAATGGAACGCCAAGTCTATCCAATCTTCGATTGAGGCCGCTTGGCGAGTGATCTTGAAGGCAGAGCCTAATCACATTTTGATTCATCCTGTCATCCCTGATGGTTGGACCAGGAAGGCTACCAATGCCTTCTGGCACTTTTGTGCCGAAGTCTGCCGTTGGCAAGATGACAAGGGTGATGGATACTTCGTGACCATCATGTATCCTTCTCATTGTGGGTTTTGGCTTTCGCAGAGTAGTCGCTCGCTGAAGTGGAGGAGAGGACTTTCATTCCACACCTTCAAGAACCGTGGTGTACTTCCTTCAGGGGGAGATGACCACGGTAAGCGTCAGCATGGTGAGCTTTCTTTTCTCACTAATCTGCCTGATGGATCATTTGGCCGTTTGGAGTCGTTGGAAGAAGGCTATGACTCTGCTAACGCACTTGATCCAAGGTTTGCTGTGCTGCTTTCGCAGTGTCTTGTGGGTGATGAACGATCAGATCTCCGACAATGTTACTTGTTCGAAGATATCTTTGAGGATTTTGATGATGGAACACTGTGTGCGTTGTGTTTGCGGTCAGACCGCAATTCAGAGGCTTTACCGGTTCTTCCGTCAGAAGCAGAGTACTCATTACTCTCAAACAATGACAAAGGGAAGCTTCCGACACCTCTGAGGTTTGTTGCGCCGCAGCGTTTTGTTACATCGTCTTTGGTCCAGACTCTGTCATATGTTGACAGTCTCCTTCCCGGTACTGAGTTGGAAGTTCACACGACCACATCGTCTGACGCGGTCGCCTTGCGGCCGATGATTAAGAATGTGCGCGTGTTGACTCTGCCGTATCTGGAGTTTGAGTACTGTAACGTCTACAGGGGGACTCAAGGGAAAACACTCCCTTTGGTTCATCGTCATCCTGATGCTGTTGTCATTTTGTGGCAGAAGGGTGATATGAATCATGTGTTTTTCGTGACGATGGCACAGTTGCTTCCTTGCCTTAAGGATATGCAATCAACGCACTGGTCCATGATAGTGTTCTGGAATGAGTCACAGAACAACAATTCCAGACGCGGGCCTGATGTTGGCTTGGACTTCACGGACCAGCCAGCGCCGGCCCCGGTTGCACCGCAACCGCCAGCCACAGACGATGATGTGGACTATCCAGGATATGATGATCCACACGGTGATATGCCTGTGGACGATGAGGAAATGCCACTACAGCATCCCGAGCAGGATTTAGATGATAATCCTGTTGAGTTGCATGTCGGTGGTGACCCTCCGTCACAACCTCCTGGAGGCGGTACTCATGTACCGGTACCAGGGGGAGATGATGATTCCGACCTGGATCACGATCCGGACGGTGATGGACATCCGCCAGGAGGCGGTCCTCAGGGACCGGGACCTGGTTATGGTCCGTCACCGGAAGAGCCTCCTCTTCCGATGGAGTTTCACGAGGAGTCGCCTCCTCCTGGAGGTCCTCCCGATTCTCCTGGGGCTCCGCCTCAGTTTGCGAACCCGGATCAGGTTCTTAGTCCACCGATGCCGTGGCCGGCACCACCTTCACCTATTGTTCCTGTTCCAATTCCGCCGCATCCTCACTTTCCGGTGCCACAGAGTATGCGACCGCCGTCGCCTCGCAATGTGTCTCAGACACGTGCCAGAGGCACACATCCTGAAGATGTGTCTAAGGCCAAGTCACGTACTGTTGTGGGACCTCCGGTTGTGTTGTTGCCTGGGCAGTCTGCGGGAAAGAAGGATCCCGATCCGTCGGGTGACTTTCCAGGTTTTCACGAACCTGCTTCCTCTTCTTCTGATCCGGCTCCTGTTCCTGGTTTGCCGGTGACTGAGGGGGAATTTCCTATCCAGCAAACCCCACTCCCGGAACCCACCCCGGAACCGCCGGTGCCGGAAGCTGGTGAGGATACTGATTCGGATGCTACGGTTGACTATCGTGATGAAAGCTTGCTTGCCTTGGCTGCTGGCGACGACGACGTTTTGATTCGCCTTCCGTCGGACTTCAAGGTTCCGTCCTTTGTTCCGTTGGATGGTGATGGTTTTGCGTCGTGGTTGACTAAACAAGATAAAATCAAGGCAGGTACCCTCACGCCGGAGATGCAGCGCAAGTATGCCGCCGAAATTCGGAAGGCTAAACTTGAAGAGTTCAAGAGTTACTTGGACAATGATGCAATTCGGCTGACGGACCGTCGCAAGCTTAAAACCGATGTCAATTTTCTTACCGGACGTTGGGTCCTTACTGTGAAGGTTGACAAGAACGGTTACTTTTCCAAGTTCAAAGCCCGATGGGTTTGTCGTGGGTTTCAGGACAAGTTTGCCTGGGATCAACAAACGGACAGCCCTACGGCTACTCGGTATGGTTTCCGTTTGGTTGCGCAGTGCGCTGCCAATCACTATTGGGATCTTTTTCATTTGGATCTTAAGACCGCTTTCCTTCAGGGGGAACACTACAATCTGTCATCTCGCATGGTTGTGGTTCAGTTGCCTCCTGACATCGGTTTGCCTACCTGGATGGTTGGCCTTTGTCTCAGACCAGTCTATGGTCTGAACGATGCACCGAGAAGATGGTGGAATCGTTTGGACAAATTCCTCAGGTCTGTAGGCATGGAACCGACCAGAGCTGACCGATGCACTTATGTCGCATACGACGGCATAGAAGGCAAGAAGGGCAAGAGCCACCTTGCGGCAGGAAGCTCCTCTCAGGAGGAGGAACCTGAAGCAGGAAGCACCTCTCTTGAGGTGGAACCTGCCTACCTCAAGGAGGTTGCCCTTCATGCCATGACATGCTACGCATACGATGAAGGAAACCGTTCTTCCTCCGACCGTGCGGAGGAGAGATCCTATCTCTCATGTCCCGATATCGCTCAGTGTTTTAACACCGATACCAAGAAGATGGTTGACTATGCTTGGAGACCTGTTACTGACGATAAGCTTCTCGGATTCTTGGGCAGTGTTGCTTGTAAGAAGAGAGGTTGGTTCCCTTATGAGAACGGGCATGCTCTCGTTTCTCACAGGGCCAAGGCTCTTCGTACTCCAGCACCTGTCTATCAGGTCAAGGACTACCCTTATCGAGTTTCCATGATCCTTCGTAAAGGGACATGGTGGATTGTCGAAAGGGCTCATGACCTGAGGTTGGACAAGGGTGACAAGACCTGCTTCCTTGAAGAAGAAGCTGAGGTCCTAGTCTCTTTGTTCCTTCCAGAGAAGGCTTCATACAAGGTCGAGAGCTTATCAGAGCTCTCCCCCGAGTTGGTTGATCAGCTTCTTGAACACTTTGTTGACCCTGTGCATGGAAGTCCCAGCAAAGGTCGCAGGACAGTTGGAGTGATGAGTCTTCATGTTGATGATCTCATCATAAGTGGAACCCCTGAGTTCCTCACTTGGTTCCTTAAGAAGATCAAGGAACACTTCACTGTCGGCCATGAGGACAAGAATGACCTTACGTTCACGGGACAGCGTGTTCGTTGGGTTCTTGATGCACAAGGGAAAAAGAAGTATATCTCGATCGATCAAAAGCTGTGTGTTTCAGAGCTTGAGGAGATTGTCATACCAAAGCATCTTAAGGATGCAGATGCGTGTGATAAATCTCTTCACACTTCCTATCGCTCTTTGCTTGGTAGCATCAACTGGCTTCAGTCGAGGACGCAATTTCAGGCATGTTACCAGTTCTCTCGTCTGGCATCAGCATCCGCTGCTCCGACTGTTGGTCACTGCAAGGAGTTGAACAAGTTGTGTCGACAGATACGCAGTGAGGAAGTAGAGTTGCGGGTGTGGCCAGTGAAGGGATCACCGAGGATTCTTGGAATTCCTGACGCAGCTTTCCGTAACAACAGCGACAAGTCCTCACAGAGGGCGATGACTATCTTCATCGCAGATGAAAGGGTCAAGAATCGAAGAGACACCCGAGGCTCATTGGTCTTCTTCGAATCAACCAAGATTAAGAGAACGACCCTCAGTACCACTGTCGCTGAGCTTTACGCCTTGATGAAGTGTTTTGGTACCTGTCAAATGCTTCGTGGTTTGTGGAAGGACATTAGTGGTCTGGATGCCGAGATTCACATTCGCACCGATGCTAATAATCTCGTGTCTACCGCTTCTACTACTCACTCACCCGAACAACAGGAAACCATTCACATGATTCAAATGCTGAGAAAGGAAGCGTGTTCAGGTGCTATTGCTGATCTTTCTCACGTTCGAACCGAACACTGTCTTTCTGACTGTCTCACGAAACGAAGCGCTAATCCTAGAAACCTCCTGAGTTCTGTTCAAACTGGGTGGTTGAAGGAAATTGATTCACATCCTCCTTTTCGTTCCATGATTGAGCACAAGGCCTTCTTGAACGCCTGGCTCCGTAAGGAGTACGCGGTTTTGAGTGCAGTGCAACATGTCATGTTCATGCAGGAGCGTTTGTGAGTCATGTCTGCTTCATGTGTGAGCTGTCGGAGCAATTCAATGCATGTGCTTCATGAAGAGTTGTTGGTCTCTTTTTAAATTTGTGCCTGCATTGCTCAAATCAGCTGGTTCAAAACTCAAGTGAGAAAGTAGCCCACAACTTCCTCTTCTTCTGTTACCAGCATGGCTGCGGCAGGACCCTCGATGGACACTGGACGCTCCTCTCATGAGGAGGCACCATTCCAGGTCTACTGGACACCGACAACGGGATGCAACTTCAAGATTGACGTCCGCACTGGTGTCCCCGACCTGTCCTTGTACCAACAGAGCGCGTCCTGGGCAAACCGTCGTGTACTCCGAACAGTTGGAGATGGCGACGGTAATGCCAGCTATCCTACAAGGGATCGTCGAGCCTATCCTGCGAGTGCTCCGGTGGCCTCCCTCAGGATCATCCCAGAAGGTGTTCCACGATTTTTCGGTCAGCAGGACACCACGGCGTACTTCCCTCAGGGGGAGATGGCCGCGGTGAACATTCTGGAAGGACAGTTGGCCTTTCTGTCACACGTCCTGCTGTACGAGGAAGCTCACCCTGGGACCCATGTGTTGCAGCGGCACCTCACGTGGAAGTTCGACTTCCTCCGGTGCTTTCTTGGATGTCTTACCGGCGACGAGCTCACCGAGCTCGATCGTGAAATCTTCAACATTCACCAGATGCGCCACAATCACGGTGGATGGGCGGTGAAGTCATCCAAACAGCTGTCATCATTGACCAGGCACGACACGAGGGTCACGCCGGGTCGATACATGGAGATCCCGTTGGAGACGATGATGAAGCACCCCATCAGGCCTTTCGAGTGGGAGCCCAAGAAGTTCTTCGCCTTCTTGATGGCGAACTCGAAGGGTCGCTTCAACATCTGGGTGGCCCCAGTGGCTCTGCAGTTCGAGCGGTTCTTTGACTTCGACTTCTATATCGGGGTCTCCGCCGTCCAGGGTCACTCACGGATACCCGAGCGGGTCTCTGATGTTGCTCTCGGGGAAAGGCTCACCTTGGAGCGATGCCGCCAGCTTGGAACGATTTTCCACGCCTCGGATAACAGCAACTACGAGAGCATCCGGGAAAACGGCTTAAAGCTGGAGGCGACGAAGGCGGCGTGGCAGCGGCACAGGAAGGCCATCCACCTCGTTTATGCGGGTGGAGTGGTTTCTCCTGGGCCTGGGACCGTCATTAAGTACGGTACCTACGTCTTCTACGCCAAGCTCGATTACGAGTGCTACCTGAGTCACGGCCACAATCTGTTTCTTACAGACAATGGCGTGGTGCTCTCGTACCAGGACATTCCGGCGATGTATCTCACACATCACTACCGTCCTCCTCACGAGCAAGATCCGGGTGGCATTCGCCACGAGAGGAAGCAGCAAAGCGCAGGGGTAGGCTCTTCTCAGGAAGAGGGAACCTCAGCGTCTGCTTCCGCATCTGCTTCCGGAGGCCCTCCACAGGGAGGGGTACCGGGTAGCAGCTCGGATCCAATGCCTTCGAAGCCAGCTCCCAAGAAGCGGCCAAAGACATCTCAGGATGCAGGCCAAGCGTCACCGGGAAGCTTCTCTCAGGAGAAGGTACCCACATTGGACGCGGCAGCTCTTCAGAAGCTTATTCGTGACAATGAGCTTAAGGAAGAGCGGGAGCGGCAAGCCACAGCCTCCGAAGGAGACACCAAGTATGCGTATCAGGCTGGGGACACCGTCCACGGCAAGATTGATGCGCATAAGTCCCAGCAGCAGGAGGAGCTCAACGAGGTTCTCCGCAAGGCCCGGACGAATCCATGGCATCTCTTCGCTCACGGCAAGTTGCACATGGTGGACTCCTCTGGCCAGCCGATGCTTAGCACCTATGGCGATGCCCTCGTTCAGGTCACCCCCTGGCACACTTTGACTACTTCTATGAGAGAGTCTTTGGGTGGTGAATACGATTGGGCATCGTGGTTGCAGCATCCTCTTTCGGGGTACTCCCTGCACTTCTTCCTCAAGGCCTTCGAGATGGGGAAGTTGCAGGGGAACTACCTCGTGGAGCTGGACAAGAAACCGAAGGTTTACTCCAACGGTTACACGTCACCTTGGATGAACTTTAAGCGTCATCCTGGCGGTCTTGCCCAGATGCTGGACGATGTCTCCGTTGCCGCGTCGAACGAATTCAGGCCCAATTTGGGTAACATTGGATTCGATCGCCCTCGGGACAATGACTCTCGTGCAAAGATGCCAAGGACAGAGGATCCCGACTACTCTCGCAAGCTCGCCGCACACAAGGCTTTCCTCAGGGAAAGGTATGTGTATGAAGAGGTTGGCTATGTGCGAGAGGATTTCCAGATGCTCGTCCGCGTCATCAATGAGGCCTATGGAGTGGACTTCTTCTCCTACATCCAGCGCCACGCCGGTGATCTGGAGGTTCGCCGTAAATACACGGTGCGAACCCCTGAGGGCTATTGTCTCTATGACAGTACCCTGAAGCAGCCGTTCAACGGCAGCTACCTCCTGGCGGTTCTGGAGAAAGTCTTCACGGAGTCTGACCAGCGCGATTTCAAGTCGGCTTTCGCCCGCAAGGCAAAAGCTGATTTAGTGGCGTACGAAGACTTGAAGGCGAAGAAGGAGTCTGAGCTGAATGAGCTCCTCACTCGACCATACGACGACATTATGATCGAGGAGTTCATCGAGCGACTCCCATGTCCACAGATCGAGGAGATCGAGGAGCCTCCCGCGGCTACTCAGATGGATACCTCCGAACCGTCGTCTGGATCCACGGACTTGCCACAGGGCAAGAAGGTTGATCCGGTTAAGACCGAGCCGACCGATGTGCCAATGGAGACTGAAGCTCCAGAAAGCTCTCCACAGGGAGAGGCATCTGGGGTTACTGTCGAGCCAATGGAGACGGACGCTCCGGAAAGCTCTCCACATGGGGAGGCATCTGGGGTGGATGTTCCACAACAGAAGACCGAAGCCACGGAAAGCTCTCCACAGGGAGAGGCATCCGAGGTGAAGGTCGAACCTGATGCGCACATGGGTCAGGAAGGAGGTAAGTCCGAGAACGTCGAAATGGCTGAGGAAGGCTCACCACAGGGTGAGGAATCCATGCCAGACATTTCTCCCGAGAAGGATGATGAAAGTGAACTTCACGATCAAGGCATCTGGGGGAAATGCAAGACCGTTCCGGATCCTGAGTACTACCAGGCCGCGAAGGATGCAGAGGACCAGAATGAGAACGCGTTCGACAAGATGGGCAAAGCAAAGGAAAAGATCGAGCTCGTCGATCTCGAAGAGTTCAAACATTTCCTTACGCAGCTCACCGAAATCGAACGACAAAGCCCTATGCGGATGCTCTGCAAGCAGCTGCATGGATATGGCTATTCAGGCTTGTATCATACAGGACTTCGTGATCCTGATTACGAGCCCGTTCTCGCCTACAAGGTGCAGCATATGAGTTGGAGGGTAAATGTTCCAAACCACAAGGGACAGAAATACTCTCTCTCTATGGTGGATCTATTCGACCAACTCAACAAGATGGATCCCATCTATGAGCGTCGTCCCGACAAGAAGAACGTTGCTTTTCGTTCTGGGGACGTTCGTAGCACCTTGGACGACAAGCTCATGGGCAAGGCCTCTGACATCCGAGAATCAGCACTGGAAGTCATGGAAGCACTTCTTGATAAGCTGAAGTCCCTGGATGCAAGCGGCAATCCGGCAACTCGAGAAGAACTTTTGAATGCTATGATTCACTACTTCTTGAGCGCCGGAGTCGATGAAGAGGAGATCGGGGACCTCTCTCTTGAGAAGACGCCGAATCCTTATATTCATCGTTTTGGTCTGGCAGAGGACTCCAATGTCCCTATCTTCACCAGCAAGACCAAGTATGCCGCGCTCATCCTCAATCTCGGCAACATGAGCAGGGGAAGAAAGCGTACCGCTCCTCGCTCCGTTGCTGATCACATTGACTGGGACGATGCTACACCATCTAAAGGAGCCTTGATAAAATCGATTGCACAGTCGAAGACGCATTTGTTCATGCTCTGCGAAGCGGCTCAGATCGATGACTCCGAAGAGGCCTTCCTCAAGTCACGCGGTTGGCAATTCCTTCGTAACGAGTCCAAGGACCTGATGGTGGGAAGTCGTACAAATGGTGTCGGATCTTCGATCACCCGTCTTGCCGGCTCCACTCTCAGTGGATATGCCCACGAGTCCCTTCCAATAACCTATATGGTCGCGGAAATCGTGTATGGCATGACGTTACCGACCGGTCTCCAGGGCAGTCGTGGTGATGTTCCAGATGAGTCACTGACCAAGGTCTTGGAGCGAGCTGGATCCGACCGGCTGAGAGTTTGTGTCTTCCACCTCCACAACGACGCGGCGGCAGACAAGGTGGCGTTGGCTCATGAAGTGTTGGGCAACATGTTCATCGACTGCCTGCACTACCAAGTCGACCTCATCGGTGGCGACGCCAACATGGCCCTCTACCGGGCCACCGGCAGAAAGCAGGAGTCGATGGATATTCGTGGCGGGATGTACCAAAGCCTTCTCGACTACTTCTTGGAGGCATGGTCAGAAAGCCCAAAGTGCCCACACCTCTGTTCGCCTCGTGCGAGACATGTGTCAGCAAACGCCATGTGGCTTCTGAAACAGTATGAGGACACGCTGGGAATGCCATACAAGGAAGCTAAGCAACCAGACTGGAATACCTTTCCTGGTTTGGATCCTGTTATGGCTACAGTCATGGAATGGGGACACAGCATGTCGGACGATCAATGGGCGGAGTTTCCGTCTTCAAAGAATGAGTTCGACATCCATGTCTCTGAGTGGCTGTTAAACTCCACCAGCGCCGCGTACCTTCTCAACGATCGGGACTATGACGCTCACACTCCGCTCCTCATCGAGGTTCACGCGAACCAGTACTCTGGAGGCAGGATGAGAGCGCTCAACCGCAATCCCGACACCATGAAGGAAGCCGCGGACAGAAGAAAAGAGAGACAGAAGCTGAACAAGGCGCGTGGTTCTGGTTCTACTGGTCCTGCAGCCGCACCACAGGGAGCAAGCTCTTCTCAGGAAGAGGCAGCTTCTGGTGCTAAAGCTTCTGGTTCTCAACGTCCTCCAGAACCCGCACAACCTCCTGGTGGCAAAGAAGGCGGCAAAGGAGGCAAGTCCTCCAAAGGAAAAGGGAAGGACGCCGACAAGGGCAAGTCCAAAGGCAAATCCAAGGACAAGTCCAAGGGCAAGAACAAGGGGAAGAACTGACTAGGTTCCGATTCTTCGGACGTGGATATGGACAATGGTTCTGAAGAAGTTCCTTTGGAACAAGTTGGAGACGTTGCTCCAGATCCACAGATATCGCTACCTAGAGCCCCTGCTGATCCCCGCGGTTACGACCCTGTTCGTCATCAGCCGGTGATGCCGATTCACACTGTCGACATCTACCGTTGGCATGGTGAGGATCATTGGCGTGATAGAACCTGGGATGCAGACCTAGAGTTCGTCGACTGAACTGGCTGTGTGTTTCACGGAATGCTTCTTTCATAAGAAGGTACCCACTTTGAGCATTCGCCATTTCATAGGGAGATGCTTTTCTCAGGAAAAGGTACTTCCTAAAGAACTCCTTCTCAAAGGAAGATACTTATCTCAGGATAAGATACTTCTAATGCCCTTATATATTTGCCTTGCCGCAAGATGTCATGCTGGCATCAAGTAAAGCTAAGCTTTACACCTTTATGTTACAGTATGCTTTCCGCCTGGAGAGGGAACTGAAACACAAGTGGGCAACTTTCAAGCAAAAGTTTTCAGTTGAAGATCCGTTTGCGTTTCGTGCGTGTTCTGCTCTTTTCATTGAAGCTGTCTTCAGGCTAGAGATGTATAGATTCTCTTCAAGTCGCAGATGTAGCTCAATACTCCGCTAATTCGACCAAGAGCAATAACAGGCTTGTAGATTGCCGACTCCACGGCCATGCAGCTCTACGTGTTTTAAATTTGTGCCTGGTTGAAACACTGAATGTTACACATCCAGGTGCCTGTCTGTTTCACGTATCACTTGCATGTATCCATGCCTGTTGCTCAAGGTTCTAGTGCAGTGGACTACAGCTGTGCGCCTGTAGCAAAAGAGACACCTGAGTGCCTGTGTTCCTGTACGCCTAGCGAGGGGATACACGTCCAGGTTACATCTCACGGGGGGGGGGGCGGCAGGGGGGGCGGGGGCGGGGGCGGGGGGGGAGCGGGGAATGTGGGCAGGAAGTGGGGCGGAGCAGGAAGAAAACGAAAAATTGGGTGAAAGGCGAGAATTCACTGGCGGACTTTGGGCCTACTAGACACGTTTCCATTTTTAAGGGGGGACGGAGAATAGAGGGAATCCGAATAGGAACCTCTGACCGCTTCGGCCGGGGCCGAGGCGAATTATAACCCATATTAGAGGACTCATGACCGCACTTATAACTACACATGAACCTCCAAATACTACTTTTTCGATCCTTGAAGTAAGGGCGTAAACCACGGGTCCAGGATCTTGGAGTGGTGACTTTAGCGCAGGCCTTTGGCTTTGGTGCAGGGTTTTGGGTGTAGGGTTTAGGGGGTTAGATGTTGATGCTTGAATTGAAGCGGCAGGAGGGTGTTTTGCTTATTCACTTGGTCTCAGAGGGAGTGTGTCACAGCCTTTGAGTGCCCCACAGCCCAAGCATGCAAATCCGAACCTAAAGCCTGGGCTGTGGCCACGTTCCGAAGTTTTTGTACTTTGACTCCTCAACCCAAAAACCTTGCAATAGTCTTGTCATGCGTTGTTCACGCGCCACCTCCTCGAAAGCACTGCTGTACCCTCCTGAAATCTGAAAACCCCTAAAGAATGCTCTGGAGGCCTTCTAGCACCTTTGCACAATCCTTGTAGAACCCCAAGCCCTAAGCCGTTGCATCGAGTTTCTAAGCCCTCGGAGTCTTTGGTTCCGGCCCGAGATTCCGTGCTCTTCTAGGGATTTTCTTAAGGCTTTGTCTTTTTCTCAAAGGTGCTTTTCGGGTTTGCGTGTGGGGCCTATTCTGATTAAGGGCTTGGGGTTTAAGGGTTGGGGTTTTGGATTCAGGACTATGGGTGTAGAACTTCTACTTAAAGACTCCGTTAAGGGTTCCGGTATGAGCCGTTATGATAATCATTTCATGAATTCAGGTTGTGTGCCTTAGGCCAGTCCAAGCGAGGTTCAATGAAGCAGCGCAGGGGCTTGATGTTTCGATGTGCCATGTTAACTGTTTACTTCGCGTTGGCTTCAGTTGTTGCTGCTGCCCCATCAGCTCGGCGAGAGCACACCGCCGTTGCTAGCCGTGGCGATGTACTCTGGTTTTTTGGTGGGGAGGGATCAACGGATTCGGGTATATCGCTGCTAGACGAGCTTTGGAGCTATGACATTGATACTGGCAATTGGACATCGCATGAAGGTTCGGGGCCTTCCCCGCGCAAAGAACATGTTTCAGTGCATGCTGACGGAGTGATCTGGATCCAGGGAGGGCAGGGAGGATTCGACGCAGAGCCGTTGAGTGACTTGTGGTCCTACGACATCGCTGTTGGGCGCTGGAAGCTGATGAGCAATCTTGAAGGACCCGAGGCACGTCGTGATCATGTTGCCGTTTATGCTTCCGGTAGACTTTGGTTTTTCGGCGGAGTCGGATCGATGGATTCGGCTACACTGAATGACCTGTGGAGCTATTGAGTAGCTGAATTAGCACCTTTTAAACTTCTCTACCCCCTATAGAACTGAAAGTCCCAATGTCTTGGGGCTTATGAACTCGGCAGCTGAGGCTATGACATTGGGAGTGGCAGCTGGACTTTGCAAAGTGTAGGTGTGGGACCGCCTCCACGTCGTGACCACGTGGCAGTGCATGCCGAGGGAGCGGTGTGGATCCATGGAGGGTCGAGTGGGCCACCTGAAGAAAAATACAATGACTTGTGGTCCTACAACATCTCTGTTGGGAGTTGGAACCTGGCGAATAGAGCTGAGGGGCCTTCCCCACGAGGTTTTCATGTAGCGGTTTACGCTGCAGGATCCATTTGGCTTCATGGCGGTTGGAACAATGATGCAGGCTTTTTGAGCGACCTCTGGTCATACAACATCCGATCTGGAAGCTGGACTCTGAGACTAGGCGAAAGCTAATAGCTAAGCGTCTTAGGGTTTAGGCTCAGGGTTTAGGATTTAAGGTCGGACTTCACGACCTCATGATAACCGTGAAAGTCCATGTGCCTCTTATCTGCCTTCGCCAGCGATCGACGGCTCAGTAATGCTCGAAGGGGGTAGTTTTGTGCTATGAAAGTGACCTCGGCTGATGTTACGCGGATCAGACAGTATCAAGTAACCCAGTCAGACAAGGCAGGCGGAATATTTCGCATAGAGATCCCAGTTTTGATAAGATCTCCCGACGAAGTACCCTAAACCTTAAAAAGTGAAGCCTCAACCAAGCCTTCTAGTCCAAGAACAGGTAGGCTCTCGCGCGGTAATGTTCCAATATGGATGCGTTGCAAGATTGCAAGTCCTGCATAGATTTTCCAATCATCAAAACCCTACACTACACCTTCAGGCCTTAAAGCCCAAGTCAAGGGATTGATACGTAGGGGTTCCTGTGCCAACGACCAGCCAAGGATAAGTATTGACATGGGACCTTCTCAACGAAATCGGCATGTTGCTGTGCACACCGCTGGAATGCTCTGGCTTCATGGAGGTTCAGAAGTCGCACAAATAGGAGTTCTTGGAGGATCATGGGACTTAGTGAGTAAGGTTATAAGTGCCTTAATTGGGGCTATAAGTGCTTATAAGTATAGTTACCTTATTTATAACCCCCGCATACTAAGTCCCATGATCCTTTAAGTAGACCCTAAACCCTAAACCCTATAGATCCCTTTAAGGAACCCCTACAGATCCCTTTAAGGAGCCCTTTTAAGGAACCCCTAGGCCCCCTAAGACCTCAAGACATAGATCGCTCGGTCTGCTCGTGGGTTATAAGTAAGGTAACTATACTTATAAGTACTTATAAACCTATTTAAGGCAATTTAACATTACTGCTTACTACGTCCCAAGATCCTCCAAGTGGATTGCGTTGCCTCGATTGCCGTTCAACCGGTCTGATTCTGGTTCATGTACGTGCGAGTCCATGGCGCAATACGAAACTCTGGACCCTAAATCTTAAACCGACAAGGGGCGTGTGTGAATGGCACTCGTTCGGGGCTGTTTCGAAACCTTAAGGCCCTAAACCCTAAACCCTAAACCCCTAAACGCCGAACCCTAAACCCTAAACCCTAAATCTTAAACCGTATTCGGACGGGTGTTAGGATTGCTGATCTTTGTTTCTCGTGCCACGAGCCTTTGGGACTGCCTTTCCCAGAGAGCCCAATACCCCTTAATTAAGGAATATGGCTTAATTATAATGGGCTTCATATTATGATTTAAGCTATCTTCCTTAATTAACGGGTATTGGGCTCTCTGGGTTCCGCCCACCAGCTGGAACTAAAGCTAGACCCGAAACCCTACTTAATGGCTCAGGGGACTTAGTAAGTAGGGTTATAGTTGGCTTGTCAGCCCACTGAGTGGGGTTATCCCAATTTTAACCTTACTTATAACCTTACATACTAAGTCCCCTTGGGCCTTCAAGTATGAATTGAACCTAGAAACTAGACTATTTGTTGGAATGCTGTCAGCCGGTCGTGAAGCAGACTGTTCCAGGCCTTTTGGAAGACAGCATTGAGATCTTAGACAGGCAAATTTCTTTGTTGGTGCGGCCTCCTTTTGCAATGACGGAATTACTCCAGACCGTGCCTGTGTTGTCTGTCCAACCTCAAGCCTCGAACCCTGCTTGAGCGATCGTAGATCCTTGTAAGTAGGGCTATAAGCAAGGTAGCTATTGTCAACAGATAACAGGGGTTGGTGTTGGTGGCCCTTGTCCGAAACCTCATGCGCTGACCCCATGAACGCCCCGCCAGTATTCAGAGTGGAACGATACCGAAGATGCCTCGGAGGTCCTGTGGTCTTGCTCTGAAAACTGCAGTCCTTTTTCAAAGCCTTGTTTGATAGTTGTTTCCTGTCCCTCTGCCATCTGAAAAGAAGGAAAATGGTTCATCATGGCTCTCTTTCACTTATTTGCGTATGTGTCCTCAAGGTCAGCCTTTGAGGTTTTTGTAGGCCTGGCATGAACTTAGAGGTACTATGAAGCAATTGTTCATTTTGGGTTACTATAACCCCTCAGAAACGGCTAGAATTCCAATTTCTGCAAGGGTACCAAGTTCAGTGTAGCGAACCCAAAACCCTAAACCCATGACCGATTGCATAAATCCCAAACCCTGAACCCTAAAACCTAAACCCTGAATCCTAAACCCAAAACCCTAAACCCTAAAGCCCAAAGAGGTTGGGACGGCGACCAGTATCTCAGTGACTTATGGAGCTTGGACATGAACGCACAGTCGTGGCAAGAGCCTTGGACGGAACATTTAGGGTTTAGGGTCTGGGATTTAGGGTTGTGTGGTTTGGGGCTTTAGGGATTTAGAGATTTAGGGCGTAGGGCTTAGGAGTTTATAAGAAGTTTAGGGCTTGATGCTGTGCAATAGGATTCAGGGATCTCCGACCCTTTTCTCGAAGCTATGTTCTGATGCAACAAGAAAATAAGACGAAGTTCTCGACTGTGAGTTGCAAGCAGAACCAAGAATATTCACCATCATGACGATGGCAACCTCCTCTCACGCGACGAAGCTTTGACGGTCATCAGTGTGCTCATCTTTTTGGTCTGGTCATTTTGCTGCCTGGGTCGTTTCTGTGGTATCGCTGCATTCAAGAGGTCCCGATGGACTCTCAAACATGTCGGCTGCAAAGTGTTCTTCCACTTTTTCGCATGTTTTGGGGTCGACATGGAGCAGCAGGTTCGGAAAAAACGTGCTGTTCTTCTTTCGTCCCTGTTCGTGTCGCTTCTGGTCGCGATCGCGGTGCCACATGTGATGTCTTGGGGAAGGCTGCTGCCGGCTAGCTCGGATGTGGAGTCGATGACATTGCTCGCCAGTTTATTCTGCCTCCTCTGCGCTGTCTGCATGCTGCTGGCCTTTGATGTATTTCTGCTTGGAGCCTTGCGGTGGAACAGCAGATGGCGCGAGGAGTCGTCCCTATCTGATCCTATGTACCTAGCTGGATTTCTGCTGCGTGCAGACATCCGGCTGGTGCGCTTGGAGTACTTGCAGGAGTTGCTACAAGAAGCTAAACTAGACCCTAGCCCTAAACCCGAAAACACCGCTTTAGAGCCCTTAAAGTTAAAGAGACCCTAAACCACAGGAGTTGCTTGACGAAGGGCGCGTGCTGCCTCGCAGGCAAGAAGCGGAGCATGCAACAGTGACTGGGTTCTTGTTAAGGGATTTAACTTAAGGTACCATAATAAGGAAACCCTATTATGTACCATAGATCCCGATAATGGTCTCTCAACAATTACATTCCTTAACGAGAGCCTAGGTGAAGTCTACCGGACAGACAGCTTTGGCTTCCCACGATGAGGTGATAGCATCTTTGCCGAAGTTTTGCAGGAGCCGCCAAGTGTGAACGGAGGTGTCATACTTTTCTGAAGAAAACCTAAACCCTAAACCCTAAACCCTAAACCCTGAACCCTAAACCCTAAACCTGTCTGGGCCCTGTAAGTCCGGAATTGTGTCGTCACACCAAAACCCTGCGATGCAAAGCCGCAAGACCTTAACTCCCACAGCAAAGTGAGGGTGCAGGGTTTAGGGTTTAGATGGGTTTAGGATGGTTTACGGTTCAGGGTTTCGGGGGTAGGGTGTAGGATTGCGGTTCAGGGTTTAGGGTTCAGGGTTGTGGTTTAGGGTTTAGGGTTAGGGTTTAGGGTTGAGGGTAGGATTGGCTTTTCTCTCGGAACTTCGCCAAGGCCTGGGCCACAAAGATGCGTCGCGCTCGCTCTGGTCATATCGCAAGTCCGATCATTGTCGCACCTCTGCTCGAAAAACACTGCTGTCTGGGCTTGAGGTGTAAACTGACATGTAGCACTCTGAGCCACCAGTCCTTTCCCTAAACCTTAAGCCTCTCGTTGAAAGAAAGGGCCCGATCAAGATTAGAAACAACACCTGACTAAGCATTGGCGTTCTGCCGGTTGACTCCTAGGACTTTAACTTCTTGGGTTTCTATATGAACTGTAACAAGGAGGCTAAAAGTTTGACTGTTTTGGAGGGCTTCAGAGGTCAGCCAAGAAACCCTAAACCCCTAAACCCTAAACCCTGACACTGGTCAATTTCATCGCCGGCTCAGTATGCTTGCTAAGAAGGTGAGCCATTGCTGGGAGATGCGAGAACATCCTGATCCTTGGGGCTATCAGCTGGAAACCATCGTGAGATCTTTGTGCAAGGTACAACAAGAAGCTTGGAAGGCATTGGGCCATGCTCTTGCCTTCTCCTGCTACAGTTGCATTGGGTGAGTGCACAGCCTTGTTAGGATGGCGAGGCAACGCCGGCCCATCTCCTTGCCGCATAAGGCATGTCTCTTCCTCTCCAGTTCAATCTGCCTTTCTCTTTCTCTCCCCAGACCTTCCAAAATCCCTTAATTAAGGAATATACCTTAAATTATAATAGGACCCCTAATATGAGTTAAGGTATACTCCTTAATTAAGGGATTTTGGAAGGTCTGGGTCCCTCGTCTCTCGCCTTTCGCCCTCTTCCCCCGCTCTGTCTCTTTTTATGCGTTTCCCTGCGTCTCTCTTGCTCTGGCACTCTCTCTTCATCTCCTCTCCCCTGGCCTCCCGTCACCTTCCCTGCTCTCCCGCCCTCCCTCCCTCCCCTTGCCTAGTATCTCTTTCCCAAGGGCAAGATAGAACTTACGCCGTGGAGGTTGCCCTGACACTGTAGCCAAGGGTAGTCCCCATGAGATCTTGGGCGTGTTCATCGACTTCGTCTCCCTTTACCAGTTCAAGCGCCAGACACAGCACGAGGAGGAGAGTTTCAGGGCGGCGATGGCGCAGATGTCTCTGCTTTATGCACACGAGTGGACTCAGACACTTTGCGTCACAGATCAGACACCGAAATCCTACAAGAGTGCCAGTGCTGGCAGCATCCCCATATACTGTCCAGACGTAGACAAAGTGCAGGATCAGCCAATCGCTAGCTTGGTGCCCAATACGACAGACTATGAAGTACGCGGGTGGTGCTTGGCCGAACTGCAGCTAGGATGCCCAGTAGTACCCTTATTCCCTTTTTGTAGTCCTAGGTTCCTTATAAAGTTACCCAATACCAAAAAGAGAGGCCTTTTTATTCTTAGGTTACTGGATATCCTAGGCAGTGGTCCAGTCTTCGAGCTTCGCTGCAATTTCGAAATCCTCACTTCGCCGATAGCACCTTGCTCAATCAACATCTCTGGGCCCGCAGGTCGCCGATGCTGGGTTCTTGTTGAGGAATTTAATCTAAGTTACCCAAAACCCTAAACCCTAAACCCTAAACCCCTAAACCCTTAACCGTTAACCATATTATTTGCTATAGATCCCTATCATGGTAACTTAGATCAGATTCCTTAACAAGAACCCAGGATGGCACCTTACAAGTTCCGCTGCGAGCTGGCAAAGAAGGAGATCAAGTTCACGCACAGGTCGGATTTCACGCCCCTGATCGAAGCGCAGAAGGAGGCGTTTGAGGAGAAGGCAAAGCAATGTGACACGCTGGGTTTCTGGGATCTACCAGCCGCAGAAGTGGAGATACTGGGAGAGGCTGTGTACTACTTCCCAAACTTACACACGCTGATGTTGGAGCGATGCTTGGATCCTTGTTCAAGGATTTAATGCAAAGTTACCAAAATAAGGAAGTTCTGATTTTAGAATATAGGTCCCTATTATGGGATCCCTATTATGGTAACTTAAACTTAAACCCTGAAAGGAACCCCTGTAGATGCCTTAAAGGAGCCCTGATGGTAACCTGAGTTAAACCCTAAAGCCTAAACCCTAAACCCCTAAACCCTAAACCCTAAACCCCTAAACCCTAAACCCCTCAACCCTAAACCCTGTTCCTTAACAAGAACCCAGGATGCCCTTTTGACTCAGTAAGTCTACTTAGTATCCCCTAGAAACCCCATTATAATCCCCATAACCCACCTTACTAACCCTACTTACTAAGTCAAAGGGGCCTCCAAGTAAACCCCTAAACCCTAAACCCCTAAACCCTAAACCCCTCAACCCTAAACCCTGTTCCTTAACAAGAACCCAGGATGCCCTTTTGACTTAGTAAGTCTACTTAGCATCCCCTAGAAACCCCATTCTAATCCCCATAACCCACCTTACTAACCCTACTTACTAAGTCAAAAGGGCCTCCAAGAACCCAGGATGCCCAGCTCATGTGGAGGGTTTTCTCCGGAACCTCTCATTCAGCTCATCCTTGGAGTTCGCATCCGAGCTTAAAGGATCATGGGACTTAGTAAGTGGGGTTCCTTAAAAGGGCTCCTTAAAGGGATCTATAGGGTTCCTTAAACGGATCTCTGGGGTGCAGGGTCTAGGGTCTACTTAAAGGATCATGGGACTTAGTAAGTGGGGTTAGAAAAAAGGTAACTATACGTATAAGTACTTCTAACCCCATTTAAGGCACTTATAACCCTACTTACGAAGTCCCATGATCCTCCAAGAGGTTCCTGTGAGTAGTGCCCTTTTGCCCTTTTTAGTTTCGGGTCCTGAGTAGTACCCTTAAAGGGATCCTTAAAGGATTCCTTAGAGGGCCCCTTAAAGGTTCTGTACTTGGAGGCCCCTTTGACTTAGTAAGTAGGGTTAGTAAGGTGGGTTATGGGGATTAGAATGGGGTTTCTAGGGGATACTAAGTAGACTTACTAAGTCAAGAGGGCCTCCAAGTAAGGGATCTGTGGCGGTTTAGTGTCTACTAGGTTCCTGAGTAGTGCCCTTTTGCCCCCTTCAAGTTTCGGGTCCCCGTATTAAAACCCAACAGTAGGAACAAGGGTACCCTGATTGACCTGCATGGGCTTTCGGGCAATCTTTCCTGGGTAAGCTCTTGGGAAATTTTGCATTATCCCTTATTGAGTCTGAGGGGATTTTATTTACGAATGATTTTTCAGAGGCTGTAGAGGGCCAGCCGACAGATTTGATGCATTTTGATTTGCTTTCTTCTAAACGCATCCATGACGCCCAAGGTATACATGCACGATGCTGGGTTCGGAGATGCAGAAGCCAAGGTGGGCAGTTCCTTCAGTTTTCTGGAACGGGGTTGAGGAACCAGCCTCCGCCATCTTGACTCCAAGCCTTGCGGCTCCAACGCGACACCCTAAACCCCACACCATAAGGCCCTATAACTCCTGTGTACGACCTTGGCACTAAACCCTGCACCCCTGTAAGTTCTATGAAGCACTGGAGTATAAACCCTAAACCTAAACTCTGCACCTCCGTAGAGTCTACTTGGAGGCCCTTTTGACTTAGTAAGTCTACTTAGTATCCCCTACAAACCCCATTAATTATAATCCCCATAACCCACCTTACTAACCCTACTTACTAAGTCAAAAGGGCCTCCAAGTAGAGAAGGTCATCGCCGAGTTCCTTGCTGCAAGTTGCAAGTGGAAGAGCTTGGGCCTGAACAACAACCTTATCGGAGATGAAGGCTGGGATCCGGGTTTAGGGTTTAGGGTTTAGGGTTTAGGGTTTAGGGTGTTGAAGGATCTAATTTAAGCTACCATTATGAGGGCTAAGGGTCCTTTCAAGGCTTTAAGGGATCTATAAAGGTTCCTTTCAGGGTTCTATACGGGTTCTTGTCAAGGGATTTAACTCAAGTAACCAAAAGAACGAAACCATATTGTTTACTCTAGATCCCCATTATTGTAACTTAAAATAAACTAAACCGGAGACGAAAGATGCCCGAGTTCAGGGGTTAGGGTTAAGGGTTTAGGGTTTAGGATATGGGGCTTCAGGCTTTAGGGTTTAGGGCTTTAGGCTATAAGGCTTTAGGGTTTGGGCTGCAGGGGTACTAAGTCAGAGTTGCTTCCCGGTAGGCATTCTGACAGGAGCCGCTGATTTGGCACGTGCATTGGAGCCGAACCACAAGCTGCGGATTGAAGCTGGTGGGCAGCAAAAGAGGCGGGTGGGTTCAGTCTTTTTTGTTGACTTTCGGTTTATGGTTGCAGTCTTTTTGTTCGGGAGTTGTGCAAATGCTGCTGATGAAAGACTGGTTCGTCTTGCTTTTAGATTCTCAGGGTTTCGATGAGGCATCAGTAACTTGTTCCCGAGTTCGAGACACTCAGCTAGGCCCAAAACTTAAAACTGCCCTCCTGAAATGCTCGAGCTCAGTAGTTGATGTGCCATAGTCCGCTAGTGTTCAAGTGCATATCTCAGAGAGGCCTGCGAGCCCGCTGATGCTTGACCTCCGTGGGAACCCGATCGGCGAGTCCGGGGTTGCTTTGCTGCTGAATGCGCACTCGCAGAAGGCATGCTCATGGATAATTCCTTGTTGCCCGCGATTCTTTAGGTAGAGAATATCGAAGCCCGAAGAATTACTAACATTATTCCTTCGGGTTCCTTGGAACAACTGTGCTTTACTCTTCCCGGAACCCTGCTGAAATGATCAAGGCCCCTATCTATATCTCTATCCATCCCATGTTCTTTCTCACGCTCTCTCTCGCTCTTCTCCCACCTCCCTCTCTCTCTCTCTCTCTCTCTCTCTCTCTCTCTCTCTCTCTCTCTCTCTCTCTCTCTCTCTCTCTCTCTCTCTCTCTCTCTCTCTCTCTCTCTCTCTCTCCCTGTATCATATCAATAAAGCCCGGATTAGAGACTCGTGCCATACGAATCTGTGAGCCCTTTCACCAATTTAGGGAGCAAGGTTTCGGGTTCAGGGTTTAGGGTTGCGGGGTGTAGGGTAAGCGCCTAAGCCCCAAATCTTAAAAGCCCCTACATAACTCGAGAGACCCCGTGATCCTGCAAGCAATTACTACAGGGGCCTGAATACTCAAACTGTTATTCTGCGGTGTTCCTTACATAAGTAATTGGAGTTTAATGTGCCCCGATGCCATGTTCACTACTTGCAACCTGACGCACCAAAACCTGAAATCCCTTATACAACCCTTCTAGACCCCAAACATGGAACCATTTAAACAGCCCTACTCTACTGTGAATAAGGCCCCTATACTCACCCCGATGCTAGAACACTTATCCCCCTTTATTAGCTGCATTGCAGAGGTGGTAGAGGTGAAGATCGGTGGCCACTCGCTTGCAGTGGTCTGAGCACCAGACTTCAAGCTCTTCTACGGTTCAGGGTTTAGGGTTAGACTTTCAGGGGACGGTTTAGGGTTTAGTGATCTCGTCTCTCAGAGTCTCGAGTGCGGTTCACAGTCTAGGGTTGTCTCAGGGAGGTGTCGGGTTTAGTGTTTAGGAGCTCTCTTTCTCTCTCTCTCTCGCTCTTTCTCCCCCTAATGGAATATATGTACATGTAATTGTATATGTCTCTGTCTATGTCTACGTATACGTATATCATCTACAATCTATACAACCTGATGCCCTAAACCCAAACCCTAAACCCTATACCCTAAGCCCTAAATCCTAAACCCTAAGCCCTAAACCCGAAAGCCCAAAATCTCTGAGGGCAGAAGGCTGATCCTGCGGCCGGCACTGGTGATCAACCACTGGAGGCTCCAGAAACGCGGCTTTTGCCGAGCATTCTGCGTTGAGGACATATGGAGCTTTCCTTATTCGGATATTTTGAGCATAAAGGTCCTCAAACCCGAGACCCTCTTATAGTGGTATTTTGAAGATTTAAGTTCCTTACAGAGAACCCAGCACTCCATTTGGTGTCGTCAGACAGGTCTCGAGGATCATGGTTTCTGTATCAGGGGATCTCCTCTGGCTTCAACCCCGTTCCGAGCATGAGCCATGATCCTACGGTTGATGATATAAATCCTGCATTACCCATAATAAGGAATATAGCATAGTTCCCGCAGTTTAGGGTCTTTAAGGTAATGCAGGATTTGTATCATCGGCAGTATGATCCTAGGTCCTACACCCTGCACTTCCCTACACCCGAACTCCCAGATCCGCACCCTGAACCACTGTACTTGGAGGCCCTGTTGACTTAGTAAGTCTACTGAAACCCAATTATAATCCCCATAACCCAACTTACTAACCCTACTTACTAAGTCAAAAGGGCCTCCAAGCTGAACCCCCAAAAGCAGAAAAAACCTTAAAACCGCTTACCGGGAACCTCATCCTCCAATTTGAACCCGCTTCCTGCAAGACTCCTTAAAGGGATCTATAGGGTTCCTTAAAGGGATTTATAGGATTTAGGGTTTAGGGGTTACTTGGAGGATCATGGGACTTAGTAAGTAGGGTTATAAGTGCCTTAATCGGGACTATAAGTAATTATAAGTACAGTTGCCTTATTTATAACCTTACTTACTAAGTCCCATGATCCTCCAAGTACGCACCGCGCTATCGGACAAGTTCGAAGCTCGTCAAGAATGCGGCTTAGGGTTGAGGGAAGCATGCTGGAGTCGTAGCCAGCAAGCCCGAAACTCTAAACCCTAAACCCCAAACGGCAAGCCTGAACAAGGCCGAGGAGGCGGACGGCGATGGCCTGCAGACAGCTCAGGTGAGCATTGCGGTGGAGGAACCATGGCTGCCCTAAACCCTGAACCATAAACCCTAAACCGTCTTTCAGCCCCTGAATGAAAGATGTGTTAATCTACCTGTAAGGGGAACCTTAAGGGCTCCTTTAAGAGATCTATGAGGGATCTATAGGGTTTGGGGTTTAGGATAGGGGGCTTTAGCAATTACCTGTACTATTTTGGGGGGATTCCTTATTACAATTACAGTAAAATGGGCCCCACAACTCTTTTCTAATTATTAAGGCCCTTCCTTCTGTCCTGCGGTCTGATCGACTTTGGCGCTATATCCGTTTCTTGAGTAAAGATGGGGTTTAGTTCAGGGTGCCGATTGAGGGAGTTCAAGAACTTGAGGGGCTGCCCTCCCCCACTTCTGGTTCGCTTGCTCTCTCTCTTTCAGTGATTCGAGCCCCTACAGCAACAATGTAGTATAGGCGCCTTAATTCTTACCTATACTATGTTGGAGTTTCCTTATTAAATGTTATTATAGCCTAACCGGCCCCAAAACCCTATTACAACTATTGCGGCCCCTATATTAAGGATTGTTTACAAAGTCGACTTTCGGACCACGCAGGCAACCTCTTAACTTAATGCTCGGAAACTCCCGTATTAGTTTAACTATTAAGGCCCCTATATTTTAGTACCCTTATAGATCCCTTATAGTAGCCCTTATAGACCCCTAGTGCAAGACGCCTCAAGTCGACATTCAGAGTGCCAAGCCTAGCCTTCAACCCAGGCCCAAAGCCCTACCTAGAGGCTCATACCCTACCCCTTTTTTTAGGATACCTACTTTTATGGTTAGGATCTGTTATCTTAAAAAGTAGGCGCCCTAAAAAAGGGGTAGGGTATGAGCCTCTAGGTAGATCGGGGTTAGATCCGAAGCCCCAACACCCCAAAAACGTGAGATTCATGAACCCCAAGGCCCACAAAAGCATGTAGAAGCCTAAACTATTGTCTCCTTAGGAATTAGATTTTTTAATTTATGTTCATGTAAAACCCAAGAGAATCTTAAACATGGAATTTCTATTATGGTTCTAAGGGGGTGTGTAGTACACCCTAAACCTTAAAACAGCTGTAGACCCCCCCAACTTAGGAGCTATTCGACACGAGCTGGCCGGAGGTGGCATCAGAATTTCCGGTGCCGGCGTGCCAGTGGATGCCCCGAGACTCCAGAAGCTTGTAGTCAAGGAACATGCCTGGCTTAGATTCAGGTTTAGGGTTTAGAGTTCACGGTTTAGGGTTTACATCATATTATTCGGGATCGCAGCATATTTCAAGGCACATTCCTGGATGGAGGGATTTTGGAGCCTCTGGGTACCCCTTTAAAGTGGCAGTAGGGGAACTTGGGGGCTGTGGAGCCCTATACTGCACAGCTTCTTCGTCTCGCCCTTACTTTGGGTTTAGGGTTTAGGATTTAGGGTTGAGGGTTTAGGGTCGAGGGTTTAGGGTTTATAGTAGAATAAGAACTTTAAGCCTTTCTCTACAGTTTCACATGACTTTCCTCTCGAAGAGGTCGCTGCACAAAGCTGCAAGAGCTGCACATCGATGGTAGTCTGTAGAAGCCTGGAGTAACCCGAGATCCTAAACAAGGACCCAGCAGGTCCGTATTCCCTTTTTTGGGGTTTAGGTTTTCTTATAACCCCCTTTAACCCAAAAAGGGCACACTGTTTTATTCCTAGGTTACTCTTAGGTCTACTAAACACTAAGCCCTAAATCCTGAACTCTTGAAGCCTAAACCCCTATCGAATCTTAAACTCCAAGCCCCAGTAAGTCCTTAACCAAGCCCTAAACCCTAAACCGGACCTTCTGCGGAAAAAGGCCCCATTACACTTTAAAAAAAAACCAGCTCTCCTGGCCTGCTGGCCTTGGTACTTGCCGACTGCCTGGCGGACATTAACAAGAAGCTCAAAAAAAACCGCAACCCTAAAAACCCTAAAAACCCTAAACCCTAAACCCTAAACCAGTATCCCCCAGAAACCCTATTATAATCCCCATAACCCACCTTACTAACCCCACTTACTAAGTCAAAAGGGCCTCCAAGTAAACCCTCCTCAACCCGAAGCCCCAGAGATCCGACACGACAGACTACCGCCTGACCCCTGCCCTCCGGCAGAGCCGTAGTCGGTCAAGGGAATGTGCAACTTCCCAGAGAGCCCGATGCCCCTTATCTACGGAATATCTCTTAAGTCTTATAGAGGGCTTACATTGTGATTTAAGTATAGCTTCCTAATTACGGGGAGGGGCTTCATACCATGATTTAAGATATATGGTATTGGGGCTGTCTGTGTTCCCTGGCACCCAGATTCTCGGCCTCAGATGCAGGCGGGGTCTTTGATTCATCGGAGGCCAAAAGGGGTTTCAGCCTATGGGGTTTAGTAGGGATTAGGGTTCCCATAATAGGGTTAATATTAAGGAATCCCTACCCCAAGAATCTTAAACCACCCTGGTGGCCTGCCATCATTGATGCTTCTCACGGCGGTTTTGTTTTCCCGAAGGGGGTGATGTACGCAGACAGGAAAGATGCGCAGGTGACACCCTTGCGCCGTAAATCTTACACCCTAAACCCTAAGCCCGAACTTTGAACCCTCAAGCCGAAACCAATACGGCTATGTTTATCCCGTGGTTACTGCGCCCACTCAGGTAACAGTTGGATAATATTCATAATGTAGACATATTAGGACCTTACAAGTAGCCCTATTATAGACTGTTACTGTATGGGGGCCGTACCCAACCCTAAACCGTCTGCTTAAGGTACCCAGACCCAATACCCCTTAATTAAGGAATATAGCTTAAATCATAATATGAGGCCCCTTATAATTTCAGCCATAACCCTAAATCCTAAACCCTAAACCCTAAACCGTGTATCACACTGCTCGAGAGATGTGTAAGATGGCGCTGCGCGAGCTTCGATCTCCACGGACACGATGCCAGACAGGAGGAGGAGGAGGAGGAGGAGGAGGAGGAGGAGGAGGAGGAGGAGGAGGAGGAGGAGGAGGAGGAGGAGGAGGAGGAGGAGTGGCCCACAGACGTTACTGCGGCCGGGAACCCACTTCCCCCCAAGCATCTCCGAGCGGCTCCGTAATCGTCATAGCCGCTCTCCGCGAGGGGTTCGAGAGGGCGTGTATCTAATGCAGCCAAGTTTCACATAAGAAGATGAATGGTAGGGGATTGGAATAGGAGCAGAAGCCTACAAGAGGACGGAAGCTGACAAAAGTACAGAAAATTGCAAGATCCCAGACCCCAAACAGCGCGAGGCCGGGTGGTCTGGCAGCACATGAAAGCCAAGGACAGAGAATGGGAGGCGAGGATTCTACGGAACATGCGCAAAATGGCACCCACCCCGAGCCCCAATCACGAGATTGGGATAACAGCAGCAAACCTACAAACTGCGGATCGAGCGAAAGGTGACAACCACACAGATCTCGCACCATGGAAACAAACCAAAGTTGGTGCGAGGAGGTGGACTGAAAGAACGAAAAGAAACCAACCACAGAGAAAAGGGTGAAAGGCACGCGAAGCTAGACGGCAACAACCAAAGACGGAAAAATCAACGAAAGCCCTACATACAACATAGGAAGCTGCGCGAAGAGCCGGATTAACATGCTGGACCTACGGGAGGTGTGGAAGATGGCAACAACAAGCCAGACCTCCAGTCTCGGAGCGAGACGGGGGGTCTGGGATTGCAGCGTGAAAACCCTGCACTGGCTTGGAAAGCGAAAGACCTGTGGGAGGTGCAGATATCGACAACAACCCAAACCCCCAATCTCGAGACGGGGGTCTGGGATTGTGGCCGAAACCCTGCACAGGCATGGAAGGCGAAAGACCGAGGGAGGTGCAGAAGATGGCCGCAAGCCAGACCCCCAATCTCGGAGCGAGATGGGGGGTCTGGGATTGCAGCCAGAAAACAGCAAAAGACCTGCGGGAGGTGCGGATACGACAACAACCCAGACCCCCAATCCCGGAGCGAGACGGGGCGGTCTGGGATTGCCGCAAGAACCCTGCACGGGCATGGAAGGACAAAGACCTGCGAAATGGGCGGAAGATCGCAACAAGCCAGACCCCCAATCTCGGAGCGAGACGGGGGTCTGGGATAGCAGCGCGAAAACCCGGCACGAGGCACGGAAAGCGAAAGACCTACGCGGGGTGTGGACATGACAGCTACCCAGACCTCCAATCTCGGAGCGAGACGGGGGTTCTGGGAATGCCGCAAGAACCCGGCACGGGCATGGAAAGCGAAGGACCTACGGGAGGGGCGGAAGATGGCAACAAGCCAGAAGACGCCTTGGATAGCAGCACGAAAACCCTGCACGAGGCATAGAAAGCGAGAGACCTGCGGGAGGTGCGGACATAAACAGCAACCCAGACCTCCGATCTCCGAGAGGGGTCTGGGATTGCGCCAAGAACCCTGCACGAGGCATGGAAGGCGAAAGACCTACGGCAGGGGTGGAAGAAGGCAACAAGCCAGACCCCCAATCTCGGAGCGAGACGGGGGGTCTGGGATTGCAGCACGAAAACCCGCACGAGGCATGGAAGGCGAAAGCCCTACGGGAGGCGTGGAAGAAGGCAACAAGCCAGACCCCCAATCTCGGAACGAGACGGGGGGTCTAGGATTGCAGCACGAAAACCCTGCACGAGGCATGGAAGGCGAAAGACCTACGGGAGGCGTGGAAGAAGGCAACAAGCCAGACCCCTAATCGGGGGGTCTGGAATTGCAGCACGAAAACCCTGCACGAGGCCTGGAAGGCGAAAGACCTACGGGAGGCGTGGAAGAAGGCAACAAGCCAGACCCCCAATCTCGGAACGAGACGGGGGGTCTGGGATTGCAGCACGAAAACCCTGCACGAGGCATGGAAGGCGAAAGACCTACGGGAGGCGTGGAAGAAGGCAACAAGCCAGGCCCCCAATCTCGGAACGAGACAAGGCTTTGGGATTGCAGCACGACAACCCTGCACGAGGAATGGAAGGCGAAAGACCTGCGGGAGGCGTGGAAGGAGGCAACAAGCCAGACCCCAGTCTCGGAGCGAGACAGGGGTCTGGGATTGCAGCACGAAAAACCATGCACGAGGCATGGAAGGCGAAAGACCTACGGGAGGCGTGGAAGAAGGCAACAAGTCAGACCCCCAATCTCGGAACGAGACGGGGGGTCTGGGATTGCAGCACGAAAACCCCGCACGAGGCATGGAAGACGAAAGACCTACGGGAGGCGTGGAAGAAGGCAACAAGCCAGACCTCCAATCTCGGCGCGAGACGGGGGGTCTGGGATTGCAGCACGAAAACCCTGCACGAGGCATGGAAGGCGAAAGACCTACGAAGGCAACAAGCCCAGACCCCCAATCTCGGAACGAGACAGGGCTTTGGGATTGCAGCACGAAAACCCTGCACGAGGCATGGAAGGCGAAAGACCTACGGGAGGCGTGGAAGAAGGCAACAAGCCAGACCCCCAATCTCGGAACGAGACGGGGGGTCTGGGATTGCAGCACGAAAACCATGCACGAGGCATGGAAAGCGAAAGACCTACGGGAGGCGTGGAAGAAGGCAACAAGCCACGGGGGGTCTGGGATTGCAGCACGAAAACCTTGCGCGAGGCATGGAAAGCGAAAGACCTACGGGAGGCGTGGAAGAAGGCAACAAGCCAGACCCCCAATCTCGGAACGAGACGGGGGGTCTGGGATTGCAGCACGAAAACCTTGCACGAGGCATGGAAAGCGAAAGACCTACGGGAGGCGTGGAAGAAGGCAACAAGCCAGACCCCCAATCTCGGAACGAGACGGGGGGTCTGGGATTGCAGCACGAAAACCTTGCACTAGGCATGGAAAGCGAAAGACCTACGGGAGGCGTGGAAGAAGGCAACAAACCAGACCCCCAATCTCGGAACGAGACGGGGGGGTCTGGGATTGCAGCGCGAAAACCTTGCACGAGGCATGGAAAGCGAAAGACCTACGGGAGGCGTGGAAGAAGGCAACAAGCCAGACCCCCAATCTCGGAACGAGACGGGGGGTCTGGGATTGCAGCACGAAAACCTTGCACGAGGCATGGAAAGCGAAAGACCTACGGGAGGCGTGGAAGAAGGCAACAAGCCAGACCCCCAATCTCGGAACGAGACGGGGGTCTGGGATTGCAGCACGAAAACCTTGCACGAGGCATGGACGGGGGGTCACCTTGCACGAGGCATGGAAGGCGAAAGACCTACGGGAGGCGTGGAAGAAGGCAACAAGCCAGACCCCCAATCTCGGAACGAGACGGGGGGTCTGGGATTGCAGCACGAGGAGGCGTGGAAGAAGGCAACAAGCCAGACCCCCAATCTCGGAACGAGACGGGGGGTCTGGGATTGCAGCACGAAAACCTTGCACGAGGCATGGAAAGCGAAAGACCTACGGGAGGCGTGGAAGAAGGCAACAAGCCAGACCCCCAATCTCGGAACGAGACGGGGGGTCTGGGATTGCAGCACGAAAACCTTGCACGAGGCATGGAAAGCGAAAGACCTACGGGAGGCGTGGAAGAAGGCAACAAGCCAGACCCCCAATCTCGGAACGAGACGGGGGGTCTGGGATTGCAGCACGAAAACCTTGCACGAGGCATGGAAAGCGAAAGACCTACGGGAGGCGTGGAAGAAGGCAACAAGCCAGACCCCCAATCTCGGAACGAGACGGGGGTCTGGGATTGCAGCACGAAAACCATGCACGAGGCATGGAAAGCGAAAGACCTACGGGAGGCGTGGAAGAAGGCAACAAGCCACGGGGGGTCTGGGATTGCAGCACGAAAACCTTGCACGAGGCATGGAAAGCGAAAGACCTACGGGAGGCGTGGAAGAAGGCAACAAGCCAGACCCCCAATCTCGGAACGAGACGGGGGGTCTGGGATTGCAGCACGAAAACCTTGCACGAGGCATGGAAAGCGAAAGACCTCCGGGAGGGGTGGAAGCGCCTTTGGGAAGAGAAAAAAGGAAAAGAGTACACCAGGCACCGTCGCCCTGACGGGAGGAATACGGGCGAGGAGGGGGGTGCTCATCGGCGCAAAAAGCCGCCTTAGTGCCGCCCCCGGTGTCCCCCCACCTCGGCAAGACCCCGTAAATCCTCTCACAACCCGTCAGAACCGGGGGACGATGCCAGACAGTTTTTGCTTCTAAACTCATAGGGATCCTTAGGGGTGTAGGGGGAGGGGGGGTAGGGGGCCTTAAGGCCCATAATAAGGACTAATAAGGCCTATTTAAGGAAATATAGTCCCCTACACCCCTCCCCCCTACACCCCTAAGGATCCCTATGATAAACCTTCAGGTTAGGGGAGGTTAAGGGTTTAGGAGCTTAGTGGTTTAGGGTTTAGGGTCTAGAGGTTTAGTGGCTTTTGCTTCTAAGCCTTCAGATTATAGTGAACCCCAGAAAGTCGGAACATGGATTTAGGATGAGTAATGCTGGGATCCCCTGTACTTTACCTACCTTAAGGGTATGAGGGCAATTATGCTCCAACTTTCTGGCTTCTAATACAGGGGAGGTTTAGTGGTTTAAGGTCAGGCTTTTTGAGCTCAGCATCGGATGTAATTGACGTGGAGCTGTAGTTTGCAAGCATGCCCAGGGTCCCCAAGTACGTCAATGAGCTTCGGGCTTAGGATTATCTAGGGCTTCAGGGGTTTAGGAGAATTTGGGACTTCGTGGTTAGGATGCTGGTTATGGCTTTGTCCATTCTGTGACAGGGTGACGATCTCCAGAAATGACTAGAAACCTCCGCCTCGCTGTCTACCCCTTCCATTCGGCCTAGCCGTGATGGTCTCGGCGGTGTGCTTGCAGGATCATGAAACTTCGATGCACTTAACAGGTTTAAGGCTTTAAGTTACAAAGGTTACAAGCATCCGACATCATACTACGGTAATTACAGTCCTAATGATCCTCCAAGTGGCAACCGCTTTTGGCATCGTTGATGGTCCTGACTGTTGAAGACAGCCGAGCAGGGGACGCCCGTGAGCGGGACTCAACTTGACATGAGTCCAAAAACGTAAGAAAAAATGAGCCCTGTCTATGCTTGTCTTCTGTTCCTATGCTTGGCTTCTGTTGTACCGCTTTCACGCACTGTGCTTGAGGCAGACCTGTGAAATTCCCCAAGCTCCATCCCTGAACCCTAAACCCTGAATCCTTAAACCCCTAAACCCAAAACCCTATACCCTTGAACCCTAACCCCTAAACCCTAAACCCTAACCCCTAAACCCCAAACCCTAGACCCTAAACTCCGAAACTCCGAAGCCCAAAGCCCGAAGTCCGAGTGGCTGAGACGCCAGGCCCAAAGCCCAAATCCTGGACCTAAGGCCACAGAACCAGAATTCTTAAGGGGTTTAGGGTTCAGGAGTTTAGGGGTTTAGGGGTTAGGGGTCAAGGCTCTCGGAGTTTAGGGTTTAGGGCTGAGGGTTTTGGGTTTAAGGGGTTCAGGGTTCAGGGATTAAGGCTCTCGGAGTTTAGGGTCTTTTTGGTTTAGGGTCTCGGGGTTTAAGGCTACGGGTTGCGTGCTTTAGAACTTTGACGCCAAGCCCACAGCATTAAACCCTAAGCCCAATGCCCCAAGAAAGATTTAATAGGGTCCCTTAAAGGAACCCGTTAAAGGAGCCCTTGAACCCTTAAAGGAACCCCTATAGCGTAAAAGCCCCGACCTCCTTCCGCATAAAGACCCACAGTGTGTTTAGGATGCGGTCGATTTGCCAGAACTGGGGAGTTTGAGTTTAACGTGTTGGCTCGGATTCCAGGAGAGTTGGGTTTATGGCATATGGGTGGTTGTCAAAACTATGGTCCTGTTTGGGGTTCCTAAACGGGGCCCTAATTTTGACAGCTACCCATGTGGTGTTTGAGAAGGAAGTGTACTGCGTTGCATGACTGACTGTGCCGTAGAGTCTTTCCTCAGCTCCGTAGCCTGATGTGCAAAGCAAACGGATGTTATGCAGGCCTTCCATTCTGTACCCAACATCACAAGAGCTTGATGCCAAAAGTACAAAAGTATCGCCTACGCCGAAGGGACACGGAGTGGGCATGCACCTTCAGGCATAACAATCAGTTGTGTAATTATACAGGTGCATCTAGCTTACTGACTTGGCCCGCTACCTTGTAACCCGTATGGAATTAGAACCCCCGTACTACCTTGATAGAAGCCCCATAAAAACCCTAGTATGCTAACTAAGTCCCATGAACCTCCAAGTCGCCTTGGGGCCCGTGGCGCGAGCGCTGCTCAATCGAGCCACACCATGGCTTGGTCTTGCTGCGTGCCATGCTCTGCTTTAGGGTTTAGGCTTTAGGGTTTGGTTTGGGATTTAGGGCCTAGTTTAGGGCTTAGGGGCTTTAGGCTTTAGTTTAGGGTTTAGGGTTTGGTTTAGGTTTTGGGGCCATGCTGCAGGTTTATTTGCTGTTGGCCACAGTCGCTGCTGCCCCGTCAGCCCGGCGAGATCACGCAGCCGCTGCTTCTGACACTGGCGACGTACTGTGGTTTTACGGTGGCAAGGCATCGACGGATTTGGGGGATTTGCTGCTAGATGAACTCTGGAGCTATGACATTGAGACTGACCGCTGGACTTTACAAAGTGAAGGCGCAGGGCCCCCTCCACGTGAGGAGCATGTAGCAGTGCATGCTGAAGGAGCGATTTGGATCCATGGTGGCTGGGCAGGATCACCTGCAGGACAGCTCGATGACCTTTGGTCCTACAATATATCCGCTGGGCGCTGGGATCTGATGAACAATCTTGCAGGACCCTGGGCACGTAATCGCCACGTTGCCGTGTATGCTTCCGGTAGACTTTGGCTTCATGGCGGATTTGGCAGAACAGATCTGGGTGGTACGTCGCTACTGGATGACCTGTGGAGCTATAACATTGATACTGGCAACTGGAGTTTACAAAGTGAAGGAACGGGACCCTCTCCACGCATGGACCATGTCGCAGTATATGCTGAGGGAGTGATTTGGGTCCATGGTGGCTGGGGAGGATCAGATGCAGGACAGCTTAACGATTTGTGGTCCTTTCAAATTTCTGGCGGGCAGTGGAACCTGATGAACACTGCCGAAAGACCTCCGAGTCGGTATCACCATGCTGTTGCTTCCGCTGGAGGGCTGATCTTCATTCAGGGCGGCTGGGGAGGCGACGCAGCTGGCATGTTCGACGACGTCTGGTCCTACGATCCTGAATCTGGACTTTGGGCTCTGAGACCAGGCTTAACTAAACTGTACTTTCAAGTTCATCCTGCTTTCCAGAGCTTTGTGTTCTTCCTCCTGCGACTGTCGTCAAAGAGCAGTCTTGTATCTGTACAGTCAGAGAAGATGCTCGTTCTTGTACGTAATATGCAGTCTTCATAGAACGACAGCCGAGGAGAAGCAAAGGCACTGGACCGCCTGATCGAGTAAGTTATGCTGCTGTGCATGCGGCGGGGAAACTATGGATTCATGGAGGCCCGCAAGTCGAAAATGAGAACACCTAAGATGGTGTTTGTTACCCTAGACTTTTCAGTTTTGGAAGTCCACAGCAGCCTTTGCTCATCCCTTTTCCCTGTGTTACGGATGCCGCGGCACACCGCTGCTCCTAGCAAGGTTCCAAATGGGGTGAACCAGAATAGGTTCTCAGCTAATTCTATGTAAGTTTGCTCCGGTTTTTATTTGAGGTTCCAGTCCTCGCTCGGGCCACAACCCGCATTTCGGTGACTTGTGGTGCTTGGACCTGAGCACGGTCTCTTGGCGGCAAGAGCCCTGGCTGCATTTTCAGCAGACTTTTCATCCTGCTCTCGCGTGAAGCTGTTCTTATTCGGCGGAGGAACATGGGCAATTCGACCCCTCAGTCGGGCTGATCATGCTGTCACTGAACTTGCTCACCTTTCTAGTCTGTCATTGCGGTGGTCGGCTCTGCTGTCTGGCGAGATCCAGGCGGATGCGATGGAGCTGTAAGCAGGTGGGCTGCAGAGCGGTTTTGCGCTTTTTCGCACTTCTTGCTACCTTAGACACCGCGGAGCAGGAGGTTTGTGGATGGATTGCTCGACCCCTTGCCTCCTTGTGTCTGTCGATCCTGGCTGGGGTCTTGGTGCCAAGTGCGATGTACTTGTGGGAACTGGTACCGATCACTATAGCACTAAACGTAGTATGTTTCAGCTTTCTGTTTCTGTGCTTTGATCAGCCGCGCGTCCGTGCCTTGGAACGATACAAAGCAAGATGGCGCGAGTCCTCGTTGTCTGATCCCGTGTACCTGACCGGCTTTCTTCTGAATGCAGACATTCGGCTGGTGCGGTTGGAGTATCTGCAGGAGTTGCTACAAGAAGGGCACGCGCTGCCTCGCAGGCAAGAAGCGGAGCATGCAAGCGTGAAGTCTACGGGGCAGACAGCTGTGGTCTCCCATGCTGAGATGCTAGCCTCTTTGCTGAAATGTTCGGGGAGGGGCAACAGCTACTGTAGGCGAACGCTGAAGTCCAAGCCCTGAGGCTTGAACTCCAAAGCTGCGGTGCTGGGTCTTGATTCCAACAGTCAGCCAAGGCTTGGGCCGCGAAGATGCGTGGAACTCGCAGTGGCCAGATGGCAAGCCCTATCATTGTCGCAGCTCCTCCTGAAAAGCAAACATTTGCTATCCGTAAATCCGAAGAATAAGTTGTGTGAACTGTTCACACTGCATGTAGCGCCCTTTGCATAGCAAGTCTGACAAAGTACCCTAGACCCTGGCACCCTTCAGTTCAACATGGACCCCAGCACTTCACCTGGCCTGTTCGCAAGGTCAGCCACTGCTGGGAGACCCGAGAACATCCTGATCCTTGGGGCTACCAGCTGGAGACCATCGTGAGATCTTTGCAGAAGTTGCAGCAGGAAGCTTGCTGGACACTGGGGAGTAGTTTTGTTTGCCTGAGACAGGCCCCCAAGGTCTCAAGGGCCCGCACTAAGAGCATTTGCTCCATGAGCACCCGGTCGAGCTACGAAGGGCGAAAGTGCCAATGGGACCCAGGTGTGTAAATTTCAATGCTTGCATGGGGTTTCTTTTTGCCTTCCTGTTCTCTGCACTTGCCCTGCATGCTTGCCTGTGCCGTGTCTCGGGGTCGGGGCGGGGGTGTGGCATGTGAGGCCTGCGTTGCTTGTGAACTCACTCTGCGGGAGCGAGACAATGCTAGTGCCCATCCTTTTGCCGGGCAATAGCATCATATTCTATATTGTTCGTCTCTCTCTGTTTCTCGTGTTGTCTCATGGTTTTTTGTGGGCCGTTCTTGAACACGCGGTCTGATGAAAGGGCGGCTTGCGGCGACAGCCAAGGATGAGTTTCACGAGATCTTGGGTGTGTTCATTGACTATACCTGCCTTTACCAGTTCAAGCGCAAGAGACGGCACGAGGAGGAGAGTTTCAGAGCAGCGATGGAGAATATGTCTGTGCTATATGCGCACGAGTGGACTCAGACACTATGCGTAATAGATCAGACGCCGGAGTCCTACAAAAGCAGCAGCGCTGGCAGAATCTCTGTTTATTGTCCAGACGAGGATGAATTGCAGGACAGGCCAATCACCAGCTTGGTGCCAAACACGACAGACTACGAACTACGTGGGTGGTGTTTGGCAGAATTGCAATGGTCCAGTCTTCGAGCTTCAGAAGTATATCGGAACCCGCTCCATCCCAGCAGCGCCTTGCCAAACCAACATTTGTGGGCACGCCGGTCTCCAATGGCACCCTACAAGTTTCGCAGTGAGTTGGCGAAGAGAGAGATCAAGTTCACACACAGGTCCGATTTCACGCCTCTGATCGCAGCACAGCAGGCAGCGTTCGACGACAAGGCACGCCAGTGTGACAGACTCGGATTCTGGGATCTGCCGGCCGGTGAGGTGGAGATTCTTGGAGAGGCTGTGTACTTCTTCCCGCACGTACAGACTCTGATTCTGGAGCGGTGTCCTGCCAATGTGGAGGGATTCATTCGAAATCTTTCGTTCAGCACCTCCCTGGAGCATGCATTCTTGGTGAATAGTATGAAGAAGGTTTTACTTCTTGACCCATCGAAAGAGGTGATGCATGCATATTGCCTTTTGTACTGTTTTCTGGAAGAACATATACGTCCGAAACCCTAAACCCTAAACCCTAAACACATAAGTCCCAAGGTATTCATGCGGAGCGCTGAGATCGGAGACGCAGAAGCCAAGGTCCCTGCTCAGCGAGCGGTCGGGAAGGTTGCGAATTGAGGGACCCTGAACCTTAGACTGGACCTCCAACTGGGCCCTGAACCCTAAACGCCAAAACCCCAAAGCTTACAGGGAACTCCAGAAAGTTGGAATATGGTTTCAGGGTAGGATACCCTATAATTTACCATAAAGGGTTTAGGATAATCATATTCCAACTTTCTGGCTTCTACTGTATGGTTGCCTGATCATACAGGTCCTCGAAGCTGTGACAAGGATGTTGCGATTCGAAAAGGGTGCTCAAAAGGCCTGAACCCTAAAACCTAAACCTAAACGGCCCAGGCCCCTAATCTCTAGAACCCCTGCAAAGCTTTAAACCCTGCCAAAACATCTTGACTCAAAAACCTGAACCAGGGATCATCAACGCCCCGCGTTTCTAGAATTTTCAAAAAGCATAGAGCCCAATAGCGCCTTTGCTTAGCCGACCCTTCAACTTAAACCTTATGAAGTCTGTACAAACCCCGAGAAAAAATGCATATAGGCGGAAAAAGACTAAACCTAACCCCTCTTGAGCGTTATGTATATAAGCCCCTTGTTTTTTTAAACCTTGAGAAGGTCATCGCCGAATTCCTTCCAAGTTCCAAGTGGAAGACGATCGCGTTGGCGGACAACCACATCGGAGACGAAGGATTGCTAGGTTTGAGGGTTTGGTTCCCTTAAGGGTTTAGGGCTTAGAGTTTAGGTTTCAGGGTTCAGAGTTCAGTGATGCTTGGGGTTTTGGATGTTCAGCGCTTGTGGGGAGCTTATAAGGTTGTATGCTAGCTTGTGCTGGCTTGTTTCCCACTATGAGGTCTTTTCAGGTTCCTGCAACAAAGAAGGCTTCCGTAAGCTTTTGTATCAGGTTATTATAGGGTTTCTAACTCTATAAGGGTTCTCAAAAGGTTGCGCAAGGCTTCGATAAGAGCTCTCGGGGTTTATTCTGCGAAGGATCCCAAGCTAGGGACTCGGGGTTGAGGGTTTTGGCCTCGGGATGTTTGGGGCCTGCCCAGAGAGCCCAATACCCCTTAATTAAGGAATCTGGCTTAAATTATAAGGGGCTTCATATTATGATTTAAGCTATATTCCTTAATTTAAGGGGTATCGGAAACCCTAATCCCTATAGATCCTTGTAGACCCCTTTTAAAGGAACCCTATATATAGGTATATTCCTTAATTAAGGGGCCCCTTTGGGGTATTGGGCTCTCTGGGTGTGATCTAGGCTTTGGGTTTAGGGTTTCGGGTTTCCGTTCCTTTCCAGACTAGTGGTCAAGCGTGGCCCTAGCCAGACCCGTAAGAGGATCTGGAAACAGATTCCGTTTAGGCTAGCCTACAAAGTGCCCTTTCGTAGTATTTAAGGCATCGAACTTGCAAATTGAAGGTTCGACTTTCTACTCCCGGGGTCTGGGGCCATCCCTAGTCCAATGCATCCTCTCAGTGACGAATGAAGAAACCCCAAGCCCGTCCAACATCCGTTACACAAGACGTAAACCCAATAACCCCGGAACCTCAAGCCGCATTCGGCCCACAAAGGCGAGAGCCCGAACCGGTTCAACAACACTTTTGGCAAGAGCTAGGCTCGTTGGACGGTTTGCTAAAGCTGGCTACCCGGGTGCTGTTATGTTGTTTTTGCAACTTCAGATAGGCTGTAGAACAAAACCAATGGAGGGGTCAGGGTACTAGTACGTAGCAGGATCCCCTTTTAGACCTCATGTACCGATGGGACAAAATTAAAGCCAATTGCACAGGAGCCGCTCACCTAGCAGGCGCCGTGAAGGCGATCCACACGCGCCTGGAAGGTCTGCAGCAAACAAGGCAGATGCTGATGGTGAAAGAATCTGCTTTCACCTTCGGTTCCGAGGGTTGAGTTCGAATTGTGTCTCATTTAGGTATCGCCAGATTGGCCTTCATCAGAGCAGCCAGCGTGCGACACTCCACATATCACGAAGCTGGTCTTTTGAAAGTCCAAAATCATCTTCGAGGCTCATTACCTGCAGCAGTGCCCTGAATCCTAAAACCCAATCCGTAAACCCCTAATCTTAAATCCTACGTGGGTGGTTGTCAAAATTATGGCCCCTTTTTGGGCACCCTAATTATTAGGAGCCGTACTATAATAAGGACCCAAAAAGGGACCATCATTTTCACAACCAGCCACATCTCTCTGAGAGGCCTCAGAGCTTCCTGATGGACCTCACTGGGAACTGGATCAGGGAGTCCGGGCTTGCTGCTTTCAAGGCGCTTGCTGCCTTGCAGGCTGCGAACTCCCAGCAGGCGTGTTGAAACACTTATCCTTAACCCTTTGCGCCGAACCAGAACCACAGGGTTTAGATCAACAAGGCTTATATGAAAGGAACCCAAAATCTTATTTTTGTATGTGGTTGGCTTTATCTGTGTTTAAAAGTTTTTAAAAGTCGTTTAACGATTTTATTTGTATTTTAAAGTTTTTTTTCGTATTCAAAAGTTTTTAAAAGTATTTTAACGTTTTTATTTGTCTTTTAATGTCTTTATTTGGTTTTAAGGTTTATATTTTTGTGAATTATAAGTATTTGGTTGTGATTGAGTCAAGTGGCTTCCTGTTGTTCTACCTGGTTTCCTGCTGTTGTACGTCTACAAATTTGTTGTTTATTTGTTTTTGAAATTATTATTTCATCAATTTAAAATTTTTTGGTTGTGATTGCGTCAAATGATAAACGGCATCCTGCTGTTCAACCTGGCTTCCTGCTGTTCTACGTCTACAAATTTGTTTTGTTTGTTTTTAAAATTGTTTATCAATTTAAGTTGGGGGTTGTGATTGATTCTAAGGGTTTAAGGTGTCCTTTGAAATGCCTTCCCCACATGGATTCGAGCGGTGCAGTGGTGTGTCGTACAGTAGTAGTACAAGTAATAGCACAGTAGTAATGCAGTAGTACAATAGTAGTACCGTAATTAGTAGTGACGAAACGCAGATCCCCAAATCACGCAGATTTGTATTAAAAATAAGTTCCCAAATCATGAACCGCAAGGGCTCCCCCTACGGCTGTCTAAAAACTCGCAGCTCGCAAGGGGTGTCCGGTGCCTGTCCCCATAGCAAAATCATCAAATCGCAAGGCGTGTCCCTCGAAAGTAGGGGGTGGGTCGGGTGCGGGGGGGTGGGGTCGGCTGGGGGGCTGGGCTGGCTGGGGCCACGATTTGGCGTCTTGGAATTGGGCTGTGCTGGTGTTGGGGCTGGGGGGATGGCCAGTCCCCGGCTCAATCACCCCAGTGTGGATTGCTTTTCCTAAATCCGTGACCAGACTGAGCCAGGTTTTCTATATCTTGTTTTGCTTCCAAGCAGGAGGCGACGTTGTGATTCGTTTTGTGTAAAGAAGTTTTGGGCCAAGACACACAACAACAGACTTGCACAAAACAGTCACCAAGCAAACACAAACAAGTAGCAACATGCCAAGCGCATGCGAATACTTAAATTGACTAATAGCATCACCCCATTAATACAGGTTAATGTGAGGGTCCTTCTGACTAGTTGATGCGTGTTTCCTGTGCTTATTCGGGCCTGTATCAAAAAATGTGGCCTTAATGATTAGTGCGTTCTTTGTTGGGCCGACTGATTTTTTTGTACTTCTCTTCTACGACTGTCCTACTACTGTACTATTACAATACTAATGCACTGCTGTACAGGAGTGTAGGCCGGACGAAAAAAGTTTTCAACATGAAAGGCTTTTAGTGGTGCTATCTTGGAGTGATCGTGGTTTGGATTTTGGTCGTGCCCACACCCCGCTAAACAACTCCAGGTACTCCCACACCCTCGTAATGTACCCCTACTGTACTACCACTTTACTACTACCCTCTTACTACTGTACTTCTGTACTACTATTGCACTGCTACTGTAAAACCTAATGGGACACCCCTTGCGGGCCCCAGGCCCCAACCCCAGCCCACCACCGCATCTGTTAGCAAAATCTGGCGGAAGTGAGCCGCAACCGAGCGGAAAGCCTGTAAATACCGCGTTAAAACAACGGCCAGGGATCCCACACATCTGCGGGCAAAATCTGGCGGAAGTGATCCGCCACCGAGCAAAAAGCCTGTAAATACCGCATTAAACAGAGGGCCAGGGATTTCACACATCTGTTGGCAAAATCTGGAGCCAGATTTTGCCAACAGATGTGTGAAATCCCTGGCCCTCTGTTTAATGCGGTATTTACAGGCTTTTTGCTCGGTGGCGGATCACTTCCGCCAGATTTTGCCCGCAGATGTGTGGGATCCCTGGCGGTTGTTTTAACGCGGTATTTACAGGCTTTCTGCTCGGTCGCGGCTCGCAGGGAAGGCTGGGCGTGCGGAAGCAGGCAGGCATGGGCTGGGGGACTGGCGGGTGGGGCGGGCCCTCTCTCCTTGACTACACCCTTTTCTCCCTTCACCCACCCCACCCAGCCTCTCTCCTTGACTACACCCTTTTCTCCCTTCACCCACCCCACCCAACCGCCCCAGCCCCAACAGCCCCAGCCCCAGCAGCCCCCGCAGCCCCAGCCCCAGCAGCCCCCGCAGCCCCAGCCCCAGCAGCCCCAGCCGAGCAGCCCCAGCCCCAGCCCCAGCAGCATTTTATCATGAAGCCTTTTCTGGAAGATCGGCCCGGCAAAATCTTAGAAGACATTTGTGGCACTTGTGGCACGCCCCGGAAAAATCTTATTAAATCTTAATGAATCTTATTAAATCTTATTGAATCTTATTGAATCTTATTAGATCTTATTGAATCTTATTGGTCCATCATGTTTAAAAGGGACACCGACTCCAGACCGCCCCAAAAAATCTTATTGAATCTTAGAAGACATTTGTACAATTGTGGCACGCCCCGGAATCTTATTGAATCTTATTAAATCTTATTAAATCTTATTGAATCTTATTGAATCTTATTGAATCTTATTGAATCTTATTGAATCTTATTTATTAAATCTTATTGAATCTTATTGGTCCATCATGTTTAAAAGGGACACCGACTCCAGACCGCCCCAAAAAATCTTATTGAATCTTATTGAATCTTAGAAGACATTTGTACAATTGTGGCACGCCCCGGAAAAATCTTATTGAATCTTATTGCTAAGCCCTGTTGATCCAAACTTTGTAGTTTTGGCCCCCAGGCGGGGCGGGGGGGAGACCCCCCCGAGTGACCGCCCCCGTGGAAGCGTCTTTTCTTGGATAGATAGATAGAGAGTCTCTTTGCAGGGAGATTATATTAAATCTAATCAGTGTTAGAAAGGAACACAAAACAAATAAAATCTACTACATCTAGCTAAATCTCATTAAATATTAATTAGTCTTTTGAAAAATTATGAAGTCCCGAGCCCGGTCCCCAGCCCTCGCCCTTGCGCCTTATCAGCCCACCTCCCAGGCCAGCCTCGCCCCCGCGCCAAACTCAAAGCCATGACCCTATAAGCACATATAGATACCAGATGCGACAGCAAACAGCAAAACATATAAAGAGCAAAGACAAAGCACCCACACAAAGCAAAGTTTACAGCGGCGCTCCCTGCTTGAGTCGATGAACACACTACTGTGCTTGTACTGTGCTACTACTGTAGTACTATTGCACCAATGTACTACTGTGCTACTGTACTACTGTACTTTGTACTACACGCCACTGTACCGTACCAGGCCTCAAACTTGGTCGATCGTGGGGGTGTTTAGGTTGGAGGCAAAAGTCTTTAACATGAAAGGTTTTTAGTGTTGGTAGCTATCTTGGAGTGATCGCGGCTTGGTTTCAAGTTTTTGGTGATCCCCAAACCCCCCGACCGCGGCGTTCGCGCAGGTTTCAAACCGACCCTGCGACCCCCCATTTCCCTTCTAACTTAACCAAAGCCATTCAGACCCTCAGCCAGCCGAACCCCGGTCCAGGGGGTCACGGACACCAGACTATTCAAGCCAAAAACCTTTGGTCGAGGGGGGGTGGCTATTACACGGCCGCCAAATTACAGGTAGCAGAGATACAAGAAGAAGCTCGATGATGCGCAGGTGAATAAACGTAATAGTCCAGTAGTAATGCATGTAATAGTACAGTAGTAATGCAGTAGTAGTACAGTAGTAGTACGGTACGAGGTTTTTAAGTGTACTTGGAGCTGTTTAACGGTGGGGGATCACCAAAGGCCGGAAACCAAAAGCCCCGATCACTCCAAGATACTACCAACACTAAAAACCTTTCATTTTGTAGACTTTTGCCTCCAACCTACACTCCCCTCCACAATCGACCACGTCTGAGGCCCGGTACGGTACAGTAGTAGTACAGTAGTAGTACAAAAGGGTAGAGTAGTACA